>OZ005651.1:217846795-218383328 GCA_963930645.1 Salticus scenicus | reverse complement strand
ATTTGATTTATGAACCTTATATTTTAATTAATAATCCTATAAATATATACTTATGCAACGTTGCCACAATTTCAACATTGATATATTCTTTTAATGACAGCCATAATAATCAGTTTTATAAATTAATGCAAGTGATAATTAAAAACTAAAAAAGAAAAATTAGTTTTTAAAATGTATTTATTTTATATTTCATTTTTTTGAATTATGCTCTGTTGACGGAATTTTAGCTCAGCTGATGTTTTGCTTTTAAATATCTTAATCCTTTTGAATCTACCGTTAATTTATTTTGTTATATCAGGTATACAAATAAGATTCTGCCATTCTCTATCAAAAATTAGGAATTTATTGTGAAACAATGGAATCGGCACATTATATTTTGCTGAAAGTATTGGCTATCTCTAGCCACTACTTGTCCCCATCTTTCTGGCACCATTCGGATACCATGTCAGAAGAACTCTTCATCTTTTAAGGCTATCCACGAATCGACCCAATTTTTGGAATCATCATATAATATAAAGCTCTGCTCAGACAGATCATGGGCCATTGACCAGAGCAAGTGATAATCAGAAGTGGCAATGTCTGGTGAATACGGTGGGTAGGAATGGATTCCCACTAAAGTGTTTCCAAATAGGTTTTGAACGGTGCCGCAAGATGTGGTTGAGCATTATCATGAAGGAGAATAATTTTGTCGTGTCTGGAATAGTTCTGGGCATGTTTTTCCTAGAGAGCCCGACTCAGTCTCATTAATGGTGTTCGGTAGAGTGCTCCAGTAATGGTTTCGCTTCGTTTGAGCAACTCATAATACACGACACCAAACTGATCTCACCAAATGCACAGCATGACTCTTTTTTCCATGAATATTCGGTTTAGCTGTCGATGTTGAAGCATGGCCAACGAGTCCCCATGATTTTCTCTTCTTTGGGTTATCGTAGTGGATCCATTTTTCATCACCAGTGACAATACGATGCAAAAATCTAATTTGCCTGTCAAGCTGCATTTCACTGATGCATAATTGATGTTTAATGCCTCTTGGCTTCAGTTCATATGGAACCGAATTTCCTTGTTTTTGAATCATTCCCAACAATAGTAACTGGTCTGAAATTGCTTGTTGAGTCACTTCTAATATACGTGTAAGTTAAGTTCTTTTTGCTTTTGGGACGAATCTTCCTCCAATAATACTTCCAATTATATGTCTTCCTACACTTTCAGCCTTCCACTGCTTTCTTTGTCTTCCACGTCAAACTCACCATTTTTAAACTTTTGAAACTACTCACGACAACTTTTCTCATATAAAGCAGCCTCACCATATACTTCTACAAGCAATTGATATGCCTCAGCTGCAGATTTCTTGAAATGAAAAATGTAAATAAAAAGTTCCGGCAAATGAGGCTTATGATCATGACATTTTCGCATAAAAAAAAAATAATAATAAGTGATACTTATACGGATTCACTAATACTTCAAAGTTATGTTGATACCAGATGATAAAACTTACGATATTACGTTTTACATGTGACAGTTTCAACATAACCTTCTGGTGCTGCCATCTTTTGTCAAACGGCAGAAACTTATTTGTACTCTAAATAAATATTTTTTTTCTAAAAACATTAAAAAATATTAGTATTTTAACCTGTTTTTCATTGTTGCTAAGATAACTTTAATGTACTTGTCTAGGATTTCACTATTTAGCTAATAAACTGTGGCTTTTGGCAGATATTCATTTAGTAAATTTTATATGGATTATCATGATTGTCTATAAATTTGTTTTCCAGTCTTTTGAAGTTTCTGTCTCCTACCTTAATAAGCTCTTATTTAGGAAATTTTCTGTTAAATAGAGATTCAGAGTCTTAGTGATTCAACGCCTAACAGAATGAATGAACTTATTAAAGCAAATAAAAAATTTACTTTTACTTAAAACGTTTTGAATTACATATGTGTCTTAATTTTATTTATTTATTATTATTATTTTTTTTTTTTTTTTTTTAGAAAAATTATGGTGCAAATATGCATTTTTGTTTTCTGGAACTTTCCACTTTACATATTCAATCGTTTTAAGTTACATTTTTTAAATTCAAACTATAAATATTGAAAACTACGATTAAAGAAATTAATCTTATATTTCACATTAAAGAAATAAATGGTTTGAATGACAAATAACAGGGGTAATACTTGTTCTGATTTTTCTACAATTCCTGAATTCTTATAAAAAGTCCTGAAATGTCCTTAAACATGATAAGTTGTCCTAAAATTCCTGAATTTTTCTGCTATTATGCTATATTGGCATTTACACAACCCATATTAAGCAATTAAAACCTAAACTCACTCTATACTGTCGCACTTTGTTTTGATTGCTAGATAAATACTAAAAATGGTACTTTTCCATTTCGCTGGCGCAGGTGATAAAGTAGGCGTTAAAGACTGATAGAACATATTAGTCTTTCAAATGTAGGAGGTTCTTGGTTTCACTCATATATATATATATATATATAATATAAACAGTTTTATAATTGTTTAATCTAGAAGGCGACCTTATCGCCTGCACTGGGGAAATAGAAAAGTACCCTAAAAACTTTGTAAGCAGCTTTGATTATGTCCAGCTGCACTCTTGCCTACTTTTTTCCTTTATAAAGGTTTTAAGATATATATATATATATATAACATATATAAGTACAAAACAATTGACATTATTTTTTGCATCTTATGGTGCTTGCTTACAAAATTTGTTGTGTTTTAGCACCATTTTCTTGGTGAATTTTATTGTCATTGCATTATTGGGGTGATGTTTACATTTTGCTGCACTTAGTATGAATGAATGAACAAGACCCATAATTTTAGAGTCCAGAAAAAAAGTTTGCCTCTATTCTCTAAACATGATAATTTATTTATTATTATTATTATTTTTTTTTTTTTTCATTGTTTCTAATGTAATAAGTTTCAGAAATTGCAAGAAAAATGTGCTGTTTTCATATGAAGAGGAACTGTAAAAACATGAGTCAAAGAAAGATTTTAAAACGATTACTGTAAATGAAATCATGTTTTAGTGGTGTTTCATTTACTCTGCATACTCTACAAGTTAATGTTCCATTTATGCTCGCCATTTTGTTATATGTTTAGTCATAAGCATGACATAAACTATAAATATATTAAAAAATTATATACTTCTTAAAAATTAAATACTACTTAAATACCCCATCATTAACAGAAATTACAAACATTACTTTTATATTTTAAATACATCTTGCAAGTATTTTCTCCATTACTTTGTTTTAAATACCAATTAAAAATGTCAATGCTTCGAAAATTCGATTTCAGTGGTACAAGAAACATTTATTAAATTTACCAAAGAACATTGACATTTTCATTTTCTATTTGTTAAAAATCTCCAATATATATATATATATATATATATATATATATATATATACATTAGAAACACAAACTTAAATAAAAATATTAAGGCAGAAATTATAACTTGGCGCCACAAATTATAGCCGATTAACAAAAAACCTGTAATTTGGGAGACTGAGGGTTGAAAAAATGAGATTACAACTTTTTTCTTTCTTTCTTTCTTTTCTTTTCTTTTTCTTTTTCATTTTATTTATTTATTTATTTATTTATTTTGCTATATTGTAATACCTTATATATATAGTAGTATAACACTTTTTTATGTATATTGAGTTATTTTACCCTATTTTTTTTTTTTTTTTCTTTTGAGCGTAAGTTTTAAACGAAATTGCCTTATGGATCCGAATATAAGATTTTAATTTATTTTTTTAAATACTTATTATATTATTATTAATTGTGCTATATATTTTTTAAATCCTGATTATAATCTTTAAGATTGCTTTTCTTTTCTTTTATGAAATTCCTAAACATGACAAGCATTTAGCTTCTTAAAGCTTTTAGCTGTACCGTAATTTAGAAAAGAAACGCCGCACACTGCAAATATAGAGCTAAAATGAAGATAAAATATCGTTAACGCCCCAGTAAAGCGAATGTTACTATTTTCAAATAGGGAAAAATGTCTCAAACGTAGCACATATTTATTGTAAATAGAAAAATGACATTCATTAAAAGTTACAGAGAAACTTCTCTAAAAGGAGACCTGTACTCTCACCCCCTTCAATGGCCAGTTCTTCAAGGTCTCTCTGTTTTTTTTTTTTTTTTTTTTCCCCGAAGATTGTAATATTAATTTACCACCATTAAAGACCTGTGTACAATTGTGTACCTCTTTTACTGGTTACATTTTGAGATAGCAGATTTTTTTGTTCCTTCATTTGAACTGGTCATTGTCCACTATATAATTTAAGTTAATGTCTATGTGTGCAATGATAGTGTGTGTGTGTGTAGTAGCAAAAAGAAACGAATGATAAGACTTCATCTGCATACTTACAGAGACAAAGTTCAAATTTTGAAAAATAATTTTTATGTCGTATTATTCCATAGCAAATAAATTTATATGCAATTGCTTCTAAATAAGCAAGTTGACTTTAGAGCTGACTTTTGATTACTCTTTTTTTTTTTTTTTTTTTTTTAAACTTTAAATGCTTAAATCAATGGGGGGGGGGACTACACGCTAAAGACTGATATTTTTTATTTATTTTTTCTCTTAATCGCAGAAGCGTTTCTTTCATAAATTGCAGTAATTTCTTTTTTATTTCTATTAACTAATTTATTGCTAATCGAAGGGAAACACTACACAACATGAGGTGTAATATGTAGCATATTGAAGATAGATTTTTTTCTTTTCTTTTCTTTTCTTTTTTCCTTCATTGGATTTCCATATATATATATATATATCTATATATATATATTACTAAAGCAAAAATATAATTTTGAGCATTAATGGTAATAAATAAATCAATAAATAAGAAAATATCATGCATTATTGATAAACAAGTTACAAAAACGATATTACTCTTTCTATCGTCAGATGTTAGAGATATAATATGAGAAATAAGTTAGCAATATTAAACATACTATACTATTTTATTCAGAGTACTCGATGCACTGATATTATATTTAAAATTTAGTTGTTGCGCTTGTTGCATTGAATATATACTGTTATATATTATATAGGTTACTCCCCAAGAACGATCAAACAATTCGAGGTAGATTAAATGTAATGAATGACTTAAACTAAACCTAAGTTCGATTCAAGTTGCTAATATAAACTTTAATTAATTCATGTACTTACTTAAATAAAATTTAATTGTTAAACTAAATAGATTACACTAAAGAAACGATCACTCCAATATCAGATAGATGTAATTATCAACCTTTAAAAAAAAAAAAAACAGAAGAAGAAGAAGAAGAATTTCTGCTTAAAGTTACAAATTACAACTTTAATTAGACACCGTGTGGATTAATAAAATTTAATTTAATAGATTCATAAGTTATATGAAATAAAAGTTTTAACTGAACTTGTTAGAATACTTAAATTTTTGTTTTAGGAAGCAAATGTTATGAGCTTCAAACTCTGGCTTAATATATATAATTTTTAATGCACACAAATTCACACTGTAATGAAAGGTAAAGGTCATAATCTGACATGAAACCCGCATTATTTCTTTTCATTGTCAAAAGCGAGTTATATATTTCATTTTATCTACGGGATAATGTGAAAGGAAAGGAAAATAGGACAATTATTAGATGTTTATCTTAATATATATCTACTTTTCTAAGGGTAACAATCTCATAAATATGTCTGGTTCTTAGAAACTATGTGTGTATTCTGAAGGTGGATGATTTTGAACAAACTGAAGGTAAGATATGATTTTGAGAAGAAAAAAATATAAAGCAGAACTAATAATAATAAATATTTAATAATTTTATATAAATACATTAATTAATGTCCATCTGAAATATTTTTTAAATGAAAAAAAAAAAAAAAAAAAAAAAAAAAAATTCTTTAATAAAGTGACTTCAGTGACTTAAAAAAATTCAATAACATAAAAAACTCATCATGAGTTTAGAAATTATAAACAATAAATTAAAGACAGACAAAATAATTAAAATTATTATAATAGGATTTAACATGTCAAAGTACTAGTAAGATATCGCTGCAAGTTAAAAAACTTTTTACTGGGTTACAACATTCGTCTATCGAAGAACCTAAGCCTAAGACAAGAGGCCTAAGACAAGAGGACACTATAGCGGAAAATAATAATAAGAAGAAGAAGAACAGAATAAAATTGTTTTAAAAAAGTGAGTAAAGAGATATAAAGTAAACGCTCTCAAATATAACTGTACAACAGTAGAACATTAAAATTTTCAACAGAAAAAATACTGAAAATTATTTATCTCAAGTTATATAAAACTGAGAGAAAACAAACGGCGATGTTAAGAAATCTATTTTATATGCACATTTTAATGGCTAATATTATTTTTACTGGTAAGATTATATTAGTGACTTAAAATGCTTTTCTGAAGTAGAAATATTCATTTTCAATTTTTATTGCGAAATAAAATAAATAAAAATAAAAATATAGAATAGTGATTGATAAACTTGATTATTTATTTTAAAATGAAAAGTTTGTAAATTTACTGATTTCAGTAAATTTGTAAAAAATTTTGTACAATGTGGATGAAATAATCCAAACATAATTGCATTACAAATACACAAAAAATTTGCTAACATTGCATTAAAATACTATAAGGTCGAAACATTTATTATAAAAAAAGTGCTCTCAAACGGAGAAACAAAAAGTTATATAATTTTAAAATGTAGTACATTACAATGTTTTAATTTTAATATTTCAACTTTGTATATATATTCAAGTTGTTTCTCACACTTAATATTTTCTATGTTAATAATTCTCTTAATCTCATTCTAGTGAATATATATATATACATATATATATATATGACATGTCTATTACTGTTTTCACACATTATGCTATATTGGTCTTAATCTCTCTCTCTCTCTCACTATATATATATATATATGTATGAAGTTGCGAAACCTGGGGATCATTTCATACCACTATTTCTGAAAAGTTTTTTCACCTTACCTAATCACAGAATTTTCGATAAGAGATACAGAGAAAAAACTTTCCAGAAATAGTGGTTTGAAATCAACCGAAGGGTTGGCAGCTTTGTATATACAGTAGAACTTGGATAATTCGAAGTTGAAGGGACCAGAGAAAAATTCGAAATATCTAAAAAATCGAATTACATATACCATTTTGTCAAAAAGAAGAGATAAATTAAAAATATAAAACTCTATGATCAAATATTTAACACATAAATTTTATATCTAAGAATACTGCATCATTAACCCCCTCCCATTAAATCAATATTTTTTACGGGTTTAATTATTCAACACTTTTTTAAAGTAGTCAGATATTTTTGATTTCTTCTTTAAGCAGAATCTTTGTGTCATAGCATATGACTTCAACCCATCAATTTAAACAAAAACATAATCTTCTACATTAGACATGACTTTCAATTAAAAAAACACTCGAAGTTCATGTATATGGACCATATCTTCTGATGCACTCACTGTAAAAAATATGTCCTACTTGCTGCCAGAAATTCTCTGTAATTTGAGAAAATACGTTCGGACAACGTAACTTTTTCGTAAATTAAGCATATTTTTTCAAATTACAGAGAATTTCTGGCAGTAAATAGGACATATTTTTTCCAGTGTAGGTAGGAAATACTCTTGTATTTTCTTATCTTTCTTTTGAAAGACTGTTAAAAAACATAATGCACTTTAGCTGAGAAAAATCTCGGAAACAAATTTTACTGTAATATTCTAAAGGTAATCGTATGAAAAATACGAATTATCCAAAATATAATTCGAATTATCTATGATTTTTTAACATTATTTTAATACAAAATTGAAGGGACCGACTAAAAAATTCGAATTATCCATGATTTTTTAACATTATTTTAATACAAAATTCAAGGGACCGACTAAAAAATTCGAATTATACAGAATTTCGAATTAAACAAGTTCGAATTATTCAAGTTTCACTGTATATATATAATATTATCTATCTGTATATGGCAGCTACTCTTCATAACAAAGATCATAAAAATTTTCTTTCTTTTTTTGACACTGTAGTATGTAAACGCGAATAGCTTTTACAATACGTAGCATATTGAAGCTCCTTTCACAATGACATATTGTTATCGACATTGCGCATGCAATTTTCATAAGTATATTTATACGATAAAATGCATCAGAAGCTATCAAAATATAATATTAAAGTTCTAATAATGTTTTTAATTTTCAAGCATCTTTCTTGATAAAACCCGATTCAAATTTTCTGCTTCGATCTTGAGATACTATGTGTATATCTACAAATTGCCAAAGTTTGCAATTATAACATCATTTTTATTTTAAAAGCTTTCTAAATTTAGAAGCAGTGATTTTATTTTTATTAGATTTATTTTTTGCAAAAAGCAATGTTCTATTTCACTTGTTATTTAACTTCCTGTCTTGGAAGAATTCATACTAACACATGTCAGCAATTAGTTATCTAACAAGAAATACCTCTTTGGTTATTACAAACTATTCGCTCATATTATTCTAATAGAGTATCTACCAATAAGTATTTGGGCACTTTAGAATTTAGACGTTTTGTCAAATACCTAGAAATGTTCTTTAGGAAACATCTTGAAACTTTAGTAGTATAAAGAACATGTTATACCTCATATATTTCAGCAAAAATTTTGCCCCAGAGAAAGAAAGGGTATTAGTAAAAAATTAAACAATAATCAAAATATTTTGGACCACTCTGTAAAAAACAATGCTTTAACTGCATTTTGTTTACAGAATGTGATTGAGGTTTTTTCTCATTAACTGTATAAATTTGCATGAGGCGACCGCATATATTCTCGAAAATATAATGGCTATTTTAAAAAATTGAAAAAAAAAAAATCCACTTTTTAAATTGTAACACGTAGGGTATTAGACCCAGAGCAAAGAAATTTTCAGAAAATTTGGCATACTTCATTAAACACAGCATACTGCAATCAGAATGCAAAATAATTAAATATCTTAAGAAATATGAGCACTTTTACTAAATAATTTTTATCTACGCATGCGCTAGCTTTTAAAAAAATTCATTTCCATAATTTAATAGCCAAAAGTATTGAGCAATTTATACGAAAACTCCAAACAAATATCAACGCACCAACAGCCGAGCGGTTCTGCGCTCAAAGCTGGTAGACGTAAGGGGGCCAGGTTCGATCCTAGGTTGCGCTCGTCGGCCTAGCTGTTCAGAGTTTTTCGTGGTTTTCTCCGAAACTTGTGTAAATACGGGCTAAGACACCTTAGGCCTAAGACCCCCTCCACGGAAGGCACTCCCCCTCAGGCCTAGGACCCTAGAACAGTCAATCAGCCTTATTCCCGAACACTCAAATAAATATCGCGTAAATTAAAAAAGTTATGAGCGATAGAATGAATACAATATCAGTTTTTCTCCACAAAAAAAAAAAAAAAAAAAAAAAAAAAAAGATGATAGTCTGTTTTATCAATACTTATTTACAATCAGCGAACACTGTATTACACTGTGTAAAAAAGTAGAAGGACAGTCGATTTTTGTAAATTATTTTTTGTGTTTTTATCCTGGCTATTAATTTTTTATACAGATTTTGTTTAACAAAGTTTTCTTTAATTTTACATAAAAATGAAATCGCTACTACTAATGCTAATTTATGTATTGTAGAAAAACTAATATTTATGATATCAAGAGTGTAAAAAAAGTAGAAGAACACTTTCCAAAATTTGTCATTTGGCGGACTGTGCACGAATAAAAGAGTAAATATTGAATTTTCTTTAACTGCTTTTGTTGAAAAAAACGTATTTTTTTTTCTTTTTTATTGCATCGTTATTTTCTTTTCAGACTGCCTAGTAGTATGCCTTTAAATTATTTCAAAAAGTGGCAAATTTTTATCTATAAAATTAATGCTAAAGGTGTTAGACAAATTATTTGCATACTGCACGTCCTCTCGAATACAGTTTCTAACTTTATCAGAAAGCTAGATAGAAATAGAATAAGAAAAAAGACTGGTAGGCCTAAAAATTCAACTCTTTACGATAAAAGAAAACTTGCTCATGAGCTTAAAAAAAAGCAGTAGAAGTATCGCAAAGATCCAAAATCAATCAGGACTTACTCATGTGTCAAGGCAAACAGTTTACAACTGCATAACAAGATCCAAATAAAAACAGGAATCCAATCTTTGCATGATTCACTACAAAATATAGTATTCGAAGTCAAAAGAGCTAATGGGAAGAGTATTACTTACGAATATCGCTTATATTTTATGTTTTGTATTTCTGTCCTTCTACTTTTTTTACAGAGTTTAAAAACGTAGAAACTATTTTTGTTGTTCTTAATAATTTATTTTTGAAAAATCATGATAATGATACTGATATTTTCTTGTTAAATGGTCTTTAGAATGTCACACATAAAAATAATTTCATTAAAAATAAAACATTACCTTTTTTAGTAAAAATATCTAGTGTCCTTCTACTTTTTTTACACAATGTACCATTGGGTATTGACTGAAAAAAAAAAAAAAAAAATGTGAGTAAAACCCCTTACAGTTTAGTTTTTATTTTGAGAGAACTGAAATTCTGTTTATAACTTTTTTAATTTACACGGTATTTGTTTGGAGTTATCATATATGTTGCTCATTACTTTTGGCTATTAAATTATGCAAATGAATTTTTTAAAAAGCTAGCGCATGCATAGTTAAAAATTATTTAGTAAAAATGCTCATATTTCGCAAGATATTTAACGTTTTTGCATTCTGATTGCAGTGTGCTGTGTCTGATGCAGTATGCCAAATTTTCTAAAAATATCTTTGCAATGGGTCTAATACCCTACTCGTTATAAATAAAAAAGCGGATTTTTTTTTTATATATATAAAAACCGTTATATCTCCATGGATACATGTGGTAGCCTCGTAAAAATTTATACATAATAAGAAAAATCATCATAATCACATGCTGCAGCCAAAACGCATTTAAAGCATTACTTTTTACAGGGTGATTCAAACCATTTTGACTTTTGTTTAATTTTTTTACTGGTTTCGTTTTCCTCTTCAGGACACGACTTTTACTGAAATATGTCTGGTATTACATGTTTTTTACACTAACAAAGTTTCAAGATGATTCTCAAAGAACTTTTCTAGATATTGAACAAAACGTCTAAATTCGAAAGTGTCCAAATACATATTCGTAGATAGTGTGTATGGTTGGAAAATTCCATAATGACACTATGACAGCAGGAGTATTTAGGTTTTACATAAGTTATTATAAAAGCTGAGACATAATTAAAAGCACCATCTATCCATCGATATGCACCAAAATTAAAACAGAAGTGTTTTTCAAAAGTTCCACATGACAAGTTTGCTTGTATCATATTTCATAGAAGCTCCGTTATAGCCTTTCCATAAATCACGAAAGTTGCAAGAGAGCAACATCATCTGGTAGGCGATGTGTGCCAATGATTTTTATACATATAATGAGTATTTTACATATTTAGCTTCGTGTGATTTCATTCCAGAGATGAGTTATAGTAGTTAAAACACACATGACGGAAAGTGCGACTGAATAGCGTCCCTTATCAGCTGATAAGCACTAAAACTGAATCATCAAAAACCTTTATAATAACAATCTTATGTTAAGTGCAATTATAGACTAGAAGCGAAGATATAGCCTTCCCATAAATGGAGGAAATTTCAGCCTAGCACTATTACCTGCTAAGCAACATATACCGAAATCTAATCAGCATCAATTTACGTCATAAATAAAGTTTTTTGATATACATTTCAAGATTTTTTTGTGATACAGCATTGACAAAATTTTCATAAAAAAGGCAGATCTTTTCTAAAAATTGTCAAATCATATTGAAAACATTCCAAAACCTGCAAATCCGTAGAAATTTAGAAGTTGAAAATTTTAACGAATCTATTACTTTCGAAAAAGTGCGTTAGTGTTTGTATGTACGTTGCAAGAATTTTGTGCGCTGTATCTCAAAAAAAAAAAAAAAAAGAAAAAAAAGAAAGAAAAAAAATGCACAGAATTACAGGAAATTTTATATTTAGTTGATCTTTGATATAAATTTGTACCAATTAGATTGTGGTACACATCAACCGTCAATCGATATGTAGCGCTGCTAAGCTGCAATCTTTCTCAGTTAGGGAGGACTATAACTTAGCTTCTCTAATGTATAAAGGCATCAAACTTGATATATGAGATATCAAAAAAGAAAAATTATATTTATGCAATTTAGGAATGTTAAGCCTCCTTTTTTTGGTGTGTTTAGTAACTATATCTCAGCTTTTAAGGCTTGAAATTACACAATACTTTATGCGTACGTTGATTTATCTGAAACACTGTGTTAACTAAATTTTATTGTATACCACCTGATAAATATTCCTGCTAATGCAATGCATTTTTTATGATGAACATTTGGTATATGTAAACTTAACATATAAGATGCATACTGGGCAAAACGTGATACTTTTGTTTTGGTGCATATTACTAAAAAAGTAATGCGGCTACTAATTACATTCTGCGATTTTCCAAATGCCTATATCCCAACATCCATTGATTAAAACTGCACCAAACTGAATGAATGAGAAGCTATGTAGATTACATTTTTTTGTGCATGTCAGTCGCTAGGTGGAGCCATTAAAGAATGATATAGAAGAATTCTATGTGATGGCCACAGCATATTAGTTTTAGTGATACAGCTGCAGACAACAGGTTCGACTTAGAATTTTCTGATAATGTTACTGGATCTAACCGGTTGTACCTTGCAAGATCTGAATGCTTTATGGCAATATGTTTCTTCATATAATTATTAAAAAAAAAATTTCTTTACATATGTTTCTCTTTGCACTGCACGTTATATCTAGTAAGTTTTAGAAGAACAACTTCCTTATTTTGTGAATCTTTTTAAGCGGGATAGAAAAAAAAAAAAAAGTTTTCTCTTAAAAAGTTATTCACTATAGCCTACCTTACAAAATATCCCCCCCCCCCCTCTCTATCCAGTGAGACCACAACGCTGTGCTTCGGAAGAATTCATAAGAAAATTAGAATTAATTGTAAAGTGGTCTTCAATTTATATGCAAGGAACAATTCGGTGCCCAGGCAGACAAAGGGATTTCTATTTGAAACAATTCTCCATGCTTGTTAATGAATGCTGTAAAGGAAAAACTGAAATATTAATAATAGCAAAGTCTTTACAAAGAACGTTTTAATATATATAGAATTCAAAAGATTTTAAGAGACAAAATATAAATTTCTACATCTACAAGGTTCGTACGGGCCTCCCCCCCCCCTCCCTCCCACCCCTGATTCGTACACCAGTAATCTATAAATATAAGATGAGTTCTAATGTTTCAGAATACTGGTGTGAGACTCAGAAAAAAAAAGCGTATCCGTTCGAACCCTGTTTTTGTTATAAATTGCAATGTTTCGGTACTGTATTAAATGCGAAAATAGCTATACGGTAAATAGCTTTTGGCTGTCCAAAACGTTATTTATATAAACTGAATGTAAGCAAGCAAAATTCATTTCTATATCAAATTTCATTTAGTACTCGAGACTTATTTTTGATTCAGAAATTTCCTCTTTACGTATATGTAAGCCTTTTTTAAAGTCTGTAATACAATATTTTTTATTGTACAAAATTAAAAATAGACTACTGAAATTGGTGTGGACGCATTTTTGTGTTGAATAAGAAGTATTCTATGGTCTTATTGGATACAATATTTTCCGAAAATTTTCCAGAAACGTTCCTGAAAATATTTTAGAGTGATTGATTTTAATAAGAAAGCAACAACGCAGTAGCAATACACGTGTGCTTATATTTTTTCGCTTAATAGAGGATCGGGATTTGACCCAAAACAAACGTTGAATGTTTTTGAAATTTATTCTATTTGCTAAGTGTTTAATCTTAAGCATTTAACGCTAGTTTTTCGCCCCCCCCCCCCTTACAATCAGTCGCAAACCATGAACTATCAACTCCAGTTTTGCTTGGTCGAATGATTTATTAAGTTCGGCCTTTTTCAAAAGCTTTGGAATTGCCCGCTGCGTAGCTCGAGTTCAACATTACACTCATTCCACTTCAACCTCAATTTCAACCAAAGTTTCAGATGAAAGAGGAATATTTTTACATTCTTCTATATATTAGAAGAAGGTTTTGGATTCGTGAAATTTCTCGAACTTCAGTTTTTGACTTATTTACACGTTTTGAGATGTCCTAAACACGATTTGACTGTTTTTGGAAATTGTGTGTCTGTTTGTCTATGTGTGTATCACAAATTTTGTGGACGCTTTATCTCACGAGCCAATGAACAAAATTTGACCAAACTTGGTATTTAGTTGGACCCTGACGTAAACTGGTGCTGAATGCATTTGGGGATCAATCGCTCAACAGCTGGTGCTGTTATCCTATTTTTGTTTTCTAAATTTTTAACATTGCAGCATAGGGTAAAATTTCTTATTAACGTATATAATAAGAGTTATTTTTGACGCATAATTGTAAAAATAGTGTGAAATATTGATAACAGTAATAGTAAACTAGGGAAAAAAGTGTGTGTGCATGTGGGAGCATCGCTCTCGATGGAGTATAAATTTTCAATATGGGTATCTTTCGAAAGAAATCTTCAATACTTTTAAAACGAATGGTTGAACCATAGATCTGTACATGATAATTAAATATATATATATATATATATATATATATCATTTTTATTTTTTTATTTTCAATAAATAAATAAAGCTTATTTGCATTTCTTCTGATATTGGCACAAAATTGACTTTATTTCGGCATTTAGTGTTATACTTCTTAGAGATAAAAATCGTCAGCATTAATCATGGAAAGCGATTTCAATAAATAATAATTTACTAAATAATTTGTATTGCGTGAATTTGTATATGATTATATAGAAGAAAGTCTTGTGGTGGCCACAACATACTTGTTTTAATATAAAGAAGTTAGTTTTGAAAATCGAACATTTAAAAAATTTCTGATTGATTAGGTTAATCATCATTTATCAAATGTACGAGATGCCAAATATTTTTTTTATTTTCTATGCTTTAAAAAAATTATCATGCTGGCTCTTATGTTTCATTAGCACGTAATAAATGTGTAGGGAATTGTTGCCCCAAAATAGAAGATTCGGCCTAAAATTATGCTTTAACTTAATTGACATACTAGAAGGTAAAGAAATATATCCCGAATTGAAATTCACTTCTAATGTGCAAATACAGACAAAAAGGGGAAGGTTCTATGGTGTTATACTACTAAGGAAACCAGGTTTCAGGTGGACATTACTTAACATTGTCTGCTTCCGTTCATTTCAATGGAAAATGTTTTTTCATTGCACTGCAACGCATTGAATGGTCAATCCCATGGATGCTGTAGAAATTTCTTGACAGTGTCGCAGCGAACGAATACGTGAGAGCAGATTGATTGTTGCGGATGTACAAACATTGAGGGCTTTGAATGGGCTGAAATAGGTACAAGTTTCAAAGCTTGGACTGTTTTGCACAGCTTCTGTAAGAAATTATGAGGATGTAGATTTGAAGAGAATATATCCACAATTTCATTAGAAAGTCACAGTGGAATGCAAAAAACTAGCTCCACAGTTGTACAATCAATGCCTACCTTTAGAGCAAACCAAAGTCCAAGTAAAACGTTAGGTAGAGACTCAATCCAAATTCACGCGTTTTTTTTTTTAAAGGTTGTTGAAAGGGTTCGACCAGGAAGTTGCAAGCTGGATTCTAAGGATATTATCGATTTTTTTGGATTCTCAAAGTCTTGTTGAAAGTGGAGAACAGGTCAGTTAGAAACTAGCGGCCTTCACCAGTCGTGAATGTGTTTGAAACTCCGAATCTAGCAATTTAGCAACTGAGAAGAAATCGTATTAGTGTTTCCACAGACATATTTGGAATAGGGATAGCTTATGGACATCTGGTGTAGCGTTCAACGTATGTGAACCAGTATTGAAACCCATCTGATGGCGGGAAGCGTCTAGAAATGTCTATATGCACAATGTCGAAACGATAATGTTGCAAACTGTGAAATGCTGAAATGAACTGAAGATGTGCCCTGTCACAACACCACCTGTAATAATGCCTCCGAGCGGAGCTCTACGTCAAGGAAGATCGGCCGATTTCATCCAATCCCCACGATCCAACATGTATCATATGAAGTGTTGATTGGATAAAATCGGCCGATCTTCCATGACGTAGAGCTCAGCTCGGAGGCATTATTAGAGGAGGTGTTGCCTGTCATCTTGAACTTTTGGCACTCAACGGAATTTGGTGTCCACTTTGTGATATCTTTAGACATGAATGGACATACAAAACAGTATTGAATAAGATTCTTTGTTGCTCGGGTACCTGGATTAAACATTTAGGGGAGAGACTCTAAAACAATTTTGCGGTATTGTCTAGGAATAAACAGTTGGATGACATCAGAGTCACTGTCACAGTATGTACTTATAGACATGTTGATTATGCAGTGGGTTTAAATCGTAGAGAAATGTCTGTATTAGATAACAGATTTTGGAATTAAGTATTTTGTTGTCAGGCTACCGCCGTAGCACTTAAATCGACGGTCTGAGAAATGATGTTATTAATCCTTATGGATAAAGCGTCTGTAACTTCTTTTTTGGATCCGAAAATATGCCTTATATCTATGCTAAGTTGGGATGTGAAACCGCTTTCTCTGAGCTGTTATAGAGAAAAGAAATCAGAATGTTTTAAAGCGTAAATTTAATTGCCGACAGTCAGTTTAAATTCGAAAATTTCTACCCTCTGAATGTGCCTTAAATACTTAACCGTCGCATTAATATCAAGAAGTTCTGTTTCAAACGTTCTGTATTTTGTTTCTGTTGCATTCAGTTTACGGGTGAAAAAGGCTAAGGTCTTTTTTTTTTTTTTTTTTTTTTTTTTTTTTTGTCAGACAATTAAAACCATATCATGATCAGAGACATTAAACATGAGGTAAATTTGCTGGTTGTTTCAGAATAGATGAAATTTGGTGCTTTGGCAAGTTTAGATTTTTCATCTATCAAATACAAGGTTTCCATCATGTGTCCATGGGATAGACATATGTCTTTTTCCTTGAAGTTTTACGGCAAAGCCTTTATCGGAGTTTGTGTAGTAACTGTTTCCGCAGAAATTGGCAACATAAATTTAACGTGAATATGAAATGTTTTAGTAGCGTGAGTGTTCCTCGTCCGGGAAAATCAGGGATTATGCTGTCATTTCCAAACATATGAGGAACTTTAAAGAAATTTTATCAAAAACGCATTTTTTAGGGTTTATTTCACAGTCATATTGGGCAAATCACGTGCAAACCTTTTCAATATTATGAATATGTTCAGGCTAATTATTCGACAGACGCACAGGAACATCATCAAATTATGGCTTACAAAATTCTAGGTTAAATTAATTTTTTTTTTAGGAATCTTTGAGATGTGTGCCCTGTATTGCAACATTACAACAGCCTGTATTACGGCATATAAAATAAGTTCAAACAAGCTGAATAATGTCGTGATAGCTGTTTTACTGATGTATGCTGGATGTATGAGTGTCTGGTTGTATGTATTGGCCAGCTCGATTGTTGAAAAAAAAGTTATACATGTAGTTACTGAATGCGTAGTCTTGAAAATGTGGTTCAGGATAACGATCGAATATTGGTGTCCAAGTTCAAACAATGTTAGTCACCGCAGGGGTGCCTTAATTTTTCTTTTTGACCACGGGAAGCGGACTTTCCCAAACACTTTTCTGGTGAAGGAATAATTCCGTGTGACATTAAAACTTGAATTCAAAAATCAGTAATCAAATATATCTGGGTCTTGTACAAAATGGGTGGGGGTTTTGGTTTCTATGTGACAAAAGGTGGAACATCATTATTGCCTTATGATGTATTAAGGCATGTTGGATACGTTTAAAAATAACTTTAAATCAGGAAACGCCGAAAGGAAAAGTGATATTTGAAATATCGGGATTGGAAGTGGCGGATGTGGCAGCAGAAGAAATTTGTGTATTAGTATTTATTAGTTTGTTATTTTTAGTGTCCATTAATAATTTATATTACTTAAAAAAATCCATTAAAGACAATAATTGATGATCGAACACCAGTAATAATGAAATCTCATGTAAAGTTACGCCATAAATTAAAGTCAAGCATCATACGTTTGGTTTCAAATGTATGTATTTTTCACCCGTTTGCTGCATAAAGGATAAAATCGTTAGTTATTTTGGAACTCAACATGTGAGTTTTTGGGAGGACAGAGACGGTGTCAATTAAAGTTTCTTTCTTCGACCAGAAGAATATGCTCGATACAGAGATCGCGATCATCGAAATTGAACGAACGCCGATTTAATTTATCAACGTAAAAAGCAAGGTAGTAAAAATTTTTACCAAAGTTT
Source organism: Salticus scenicus (assembly GCA_963930645.1). Taxonomy (NCBI): domain Eukaryota; kingdom Metazoa; phylum Arthropoda; class Arachnida; order Araneae; family Salticidae; genus Salticus; species Salticus scenicus. Next base: position 218,364,910 of record OZ005651.1, on the reverse strand, counting down.
GTATGTAAAACTAAATATTATTTTCTGGCTCTTTGTACTGATGAAAACCGTCATCTAAGATTCAGGAACCGCTTTTTGAATGACGGTTTCCCTTTCTATCGAAGCAAAATTAAGAACGAATTCACCATGAAAACTAGTACGATGCGCTGGTGTTTGTTTTGGTCCAATGAAAATTCATGTTTAATTATTTTAATCCTAAAATATTGCTGAATGTTTTTGAATTTTATAGTATTTATGTACAACATTTTTATTCTTCATTATTTTAAAACATTTTTCCAGTGCTTTCTGCTATAATACATTAACTATATTAAAAATTATTGATATATTAGAAGTGATTTAAGATAGTCGTTTCGGTTTTGAAATATTTTATTTTTATTCATTATTTATTTATTATTATTAGGGATTAATGTTAACTACTGATGTATTCATAATTATCTTATCATTCATAATTAACTTAAGGTTAAGGAATATTTACTAACTTTTTCATAATCTTTAGTAAACAATTTCTAATTAGATAATTTTTTATTTTCAAAATCGAAATATAAAACCATTTTGAAAATAATTACAAAAGAATGTTTTCAGAGAAATTTTAGTGCATTCATTATTGAATTTCAATCATAATTCTGATCTATCTTTAATGTATTTCACTTTAAAATAATTTTGTTTTAATTTTAAATATATACTTTTAATTTCTTGCCTATGTTATCATCAAGTCTAAACTAACTAAATACGTTCCATGCCATTTTCCTTTTTTACAAATACTATCCATTAAATATATATATATACACTGTAAACGTAAATGTCTTAAATTCAGTTTAAAAAGTGTCTTAAATGGATGGTCATTTTTTAAGCGAAAAAAAATGTCTTACTTTTTAAGACACCGTTTTGCATCAGAAATTAAGATATTGCAAGTGTCTTAAAACGCCACCATGTTTTAGGCTTAAAAACACCGCCATGTTAGGCTTAAAAATACTACCGTTTTTAAGGCTTTTTAATAAATAAATAAATAAATATGGCGTGCGATTATGTTTTTCTGTTAAAAATATATTTTAGAATTGTTTAGAGCATTACTGAAATATTTATATAAAAAAAAAGGAAAAAAAAAGTCCCCTTTTCCGGCGTTGGGATTCGAACTCACACTGTCTAGCGAAACCGAAACCTCAGCCAAGCATCGTCGGATTGAAGCATTTATTAATCACGCTACCGCCGAATACAGCAGTACGTGTTTTTATGATATAATATACTGCAGTATTCGTGAAACAAATCGCAGTGTTATGTTTTATTTCTAATTTTTTGCCACAAAACTATTGATAGTATGGTATCTTAAACTTAATAAATATTAGTATCTTAAATTTCATATTTAGAGGACCAGAATTTTTTAATAATGCATAACAAGTATGTGAAGGTTGCATCCCTCGATGATAACGATTTCTTTCCTTAAAGTGATATTTAAATAAAAACGAACTGTACTCATGAATACAGGAAAATTTCTAGTTTTACATTTAGATGTAGGTAAATTTGTGAAAGAAAAAAGTTTTTAAATGAATAATAATAAGAAGAAAGAAAGAAAAAAAAATATGCACAAATTATTCATTATTGTTCACTTATAAATTCGCTTTTTTCTCTACAAATTACTTGCTACGTCCGTCTTCACACTTTTTCTTTTGATATAAAAAAGCATTAAAGACAAAGATTTTTTTTTTTTTTTTTTTTTTTTTGAACGAAATAAGCTTTGTGTATAAATATGTTGTTTATGAATTGTGTTAAAGATAATAGCATGCAAATATCATTCACATCCCTAGAGTATTATTCCATAAAAATATAATTTCATAAAGCTACCATAATTTAAGTAGTTTAACTGCTTATTATATAAAATAATAATATATTTATTGAATGTGGAAAGAAGTAGGATAAGCATATTTTCTTAAAGTAGATTTCATATGAAAAATTTTCTAAGTAATGTAAGTGTCTGAATTTCTACAGTGTCTGAAAATTCAAACGCGTTTTGCTGTCTGAAAATTCGCGTATTTACGTGTTTCAAACATTTTTGTGTCTGAATCGATATTTCAGGCATGTTTCTGTCTTAAATTAAGATATCTATAATGTCTAACGTACATTTTAAGACATTTACGTGTCTTAAATGCCGTTTCAGTTGTTTTTATGTCTTACTTTAAGACCCTTTCATTTGCAGTGTATATATATAATTTCACTTCAGTTTTGGAAATTACGAAATAAATAAAAATTCTAATTTAAATATATGAAATGTAGCATTAAACGTATTTATTATAATTAGATTTCAAGAATTTTGAACAATGCAACAAGTGACTAAATCAACAAAAACCATTAGAAATAAATGAAAAGTACGCTACTAAAAAATTATGAAACCTCGCGTCAAAAAAAAAAAAAAAAAAAAAAAAAAAAGTGTATATATATATATATATATATATATGTGTGTGTGTGTGTGATACTTGGTCTTTTTTTTTTCCTTCTTTTTAATAATTTCACATACTCTGTCTTCATTGAATAAACAATGTGGCTAGATTCAGTTTTAGAAATGCTGTGCCATTCTTTTACAATAACTACATCCATTTCAATAACAGATAAAAATGTTTATTAATAGCATACATTTCATGACATAATTTACCCAAATGCTTTCCATGGAGTTTCGATTTCGACATGGCCATGGTAAAACGTTAGCTTTTTGTTTTTTAAACCATTCTTGAATACGTTGAAATGCACAGCAAGAAGCATTATCATGTCGAAATATCCAATTACTGTCACCTAAAAAAGGACAGTGTGGTGTCAGATGATCATATAGTATATATATTAGTACAGTGGTGGTCAAAATTATAAAGACAAGGAAAAAATCGCCAAATCTTGGCTACAGTTGACCAGAAATTTATGCAAACTTTATGCCTGAAAATCAATGATGAATGAAGCATTATTTTAATTAGTTTTGATGGAAATATATGGTAAATCTATGTTCGTAAAATGCATTTTGGATTTAGATAGCCATGTGATATGGACAAAATTATAAGGACAACTAACTGCATTTGTGTGTTCTGAAAAGTAAAATTTGTATGACTTTTGTTCTGCATGCGACACTCCCAGAAGACATTAGTAAATGATTGGGAACGTCCTATTCTATTTTTAAATTCATATCGCTAGGTACTAAAGTTTCGGAGTTTGAGAAAGTGAAAATGTTGCTTTTAAAGATCAGAACATACTGCACGTCAAATTAAGGCAAATCTGTATAGATCGAGAACAGCTATTTATAATTTTCTTTAAAATACAGACAAATGTGAATAGCAAAGATATACAGGTAAGCCATTTTCTATTTCTGTGCGAGAGAAAAGAATTATAATAAGGCGAGCTTGCTCCAATAATAAACATCGACGGAAATTAAACTGGAATTAAACTTACAATGCAGTGCTCGAACTGTTGCAAATGTTTTACAAACCGAAAAAAAGGTTCCTGGCAAAATCTCCCCAGACCATTACGGTGCCCCCCCTCCAAATGTAAGCTTCATAAAAAATTTCTTTTTCTTTATGGAGATCATGCCATAAGTAGCAAGAACCATCTGGTCCATCCAAAATAAACTTTTTCTCATGAGAAAAAATAACACCATCCCACTTTTTTCTCATAGTAATGCCTTTTTTGGCGAACTCCCCCCCCCCCCAACACTTTTGTAAGAGGAGGCCATGACATAAGTTTAAAATAACGAATCTCTTTTTCCTATTTTAAAACACGTCGAACAGTTCGAGTACTGCATCGTATGTTTAATTTGTTTAATTTCCATCGATGTTTGTTTTTTGGAGCAAATTTTCCTTTCTTTTCTTACGCACACAAACAGAAGATAGCCTAACTGTATTATTTTGCTGTCCATATTTTCCTGTATTTTTAAGAAAATTATAAATAAATATTCTCGATCTATTCAGTTTTGTCGCAATTTGACGTGTAGTAAGTCTTGAAATTTTAAAAGCAACCATTTTCCCTTTCTCAAAATCCGAAAGTTTAGCACCTAGCGGGCTTGGCTTTAAAAATATAATACGACGTTCCAATTCGCTTTCTAATCATTTATATCGTCTGGGAATGTCGTGTTCAGAATAAAAAGCATGCAAATTTTGCTTTTCACAACACGTAAATACAGTTGTCCTTATAATTTTGTCCATATTACATGGCTATCTAAATCCAAAAATACATTTTACGAACATGAATTTCCCATATATTTCCATCAATATTAATTAAAATAATGCTTCATTCGTCACTGATTTCCAGCCATAAAATTTGCATAATTTTCTGGTCAACTGTAGCCAAAACTTAGCGATTTTTCTCTTGTCCTTATAATGTTGACCACCACTGTATAGTATATTGATATTTAAGACCCCGAAATTCCTTGTAAATCCCGCGATCCATCATTACTAAAAAGACTGTTCAAACAGTAACTGATCCTTCTCCATTTTTCAACTGAAACATTCATTTGGCTTTTTCTCAAGTAATGCTAGCAAGGTTTGTCCATATTGAGTCCAGAGTTATTTCTTTTCATCATAAAATATATTTTTCCCCACACATCGTGTTAAGACATGACATTTAAGCCCATTTTAATCTTTCTTCTCTATGTTGTTTCAAAATCTTTGACTTTTCCATCCTTTTCATAAATTTTATATTAATGTACTCGTATATTTGGTTTAAACGTTTTCACACTGTGACATGTCAAGTTTTTCGGCTTAATGATTTCGAAATTTCACAAGTGAAAAGGCTTTTGGGTTTGTTGATAGTCAAAAAATTTGTTATCGTCCCTTACTGTCAAAATCTTTTTTCATTCCAGGTCTTTTTATTTTGTTTAAATCATCTTTTTATAATTATGAGAATGTGAATGGAAGTTTTAGAATTTTTTATTGAACTATATATAAGGGAAAGAAGCTGAATATCAAATAAAATTTCTATTTGAACTCACCATAATAAACTGAAGCATTTTGGATCATTGTGGATTCCACTATTGCAAACTTTCAAGTGTTTTTAATGTGTTTTGATAGTTTTATGTTACAAAAAAAAAAAAAAAAAAAAAAAAAAAAGAGTTTACATGAAAAATTTTTAGTTAAGAAAAAAAAAAAGTTCTTTTGGGCCAAGCAGGTAATAGGAAATAGTTATGAAGGGAAATATGGAATACACATTTCCTTAAAAGAAAATATGAATTGGGTAGTATTTTTACAGAAAATCATGAATGATTGTAATATAGACATTTTATTTTGAAATTATTTTTGAAAATAAACAGTATTGAAAAGATTATCAGTATTTAAGTTTTCCAAAATTTGCAAATAATATAGAATAATTGTGTCGTCTAGTTGCAAAACTGGCCAACTCCTTAAATTTGGAAAATGCATTTTTTCAGTTCTAAGTAAACGTTTTCACCTTCTGGAAACAAGAAACCATGCCAAAGCCATTTTTTGTGTTATTTGCGTTTGAAAATAACGATGTGCTGCAAAACCGGTCAAATCCTAAGACTGGCGAAGCTCAAAACCGACCATCTCCATATTTCTAAGATCGAGATTCTGCTCCACCCGATTAAAGCAGCACGCTTGTTAATTAGGTTAGCGTTATCGTGTTTTCTCTCGCCTTTGACTGCTCTATATTGGTGCACATAAAGTTTCTAATAATTGAATTTCGTGTTTCCTTTGACTTTGGAGATGTTTGTAGAAGAGATATCTTCTAATCAATCATGGAAAAGGAAAAGTGGCCCTACGACGTGGAAAAAGATCAAAGCTAAATTTCAAAGGAAATGTAACAATAACTTTGTAATAACATAATTTTATTGTTGACATAGCATCTTATTTAGTATATTATGATTAATTAATAAAATATTATTAATTTAATAACATACCTATGATGACTCAGCAGGTTATAACGATTTGCTTATGTAAGTTTGTTTTCAATTCGATTGATTTTCCACTGTGTCGAAGAATAGCTCGTGATTAAAGAATTTGGGACCTTTGCGATACATTTTCACAATTTTATTCAGTTACTTTTTGTTATGGATATCAGTTATTTTTTATCAGATTTTTTTTTTTTTTTTTTTTTAATTCAGATAAGAGAAATCAGTTATTTATAAATGAAATTTAATTAAACTAAGAACATTTTATGTATTTACAACCCTAAAACTTCAATATTCATATTAAATTTAGCTAAAATGAAATTCTAGTTTGTTACAAAACCGGCCAACTCCAAAATAAGTTGCAAAAGTGGACAAATCCAAAATGAAAATTTGAATAATTCCCTGCCATCACAAGCCCTTGCCACTTTATTTCGTGTTTTCAAATGCATTGCCCTATCGATTATAAAACTAAAGAGCTTTGGTTCCTATCTTATTTTGGCTAAGTGTGGCGAAAAATCAGCTTTTTCTCAAAATATTACTTTTTGGAGATGACCGATTTTGCAACTAGACGGAACAGTTGGTAGTCCATATTACCCGAATCACCATCTTGGAGAATAAATCGGCCTCAACCGCCTGTTGGTAGAAATAAGTTTATAGGAATAACTACTAACTAACTCAGCTCCCCTGCCAAAAATGACATACGTTTTTCCTCATTTTACTGCTTCCTAAATAGATTACAGAATTCGTAATACCTACCTCCAAAAAGTCTGAATCTTGATAAAGAAAAAATGTTGTATAAATGTTGTGTAAATGTTGTAAAACTGTTCATCTCACTGACACAATGTGAACTACTGCTCATATTTGAGGCCCAGTTAAGGCGTTTGACGTGCTTCCGATAAGTTGTAACTGCGTACAGGTGTGATATTACGGTATTTTCTTTAACCCCACTATTACATATTTACCACCATTCCTCCCTTTGTGCAAACAATATATGTGTGTGTGTGAAGTGTGTATTTTTTTTTTTTTTTTTTTTTTTTTTTTTTTTTCAAATTTACCAGAATCTGTATGAAATAAAAATTTTCTCAATTCTTATTTTGAAAACTCTTCGTCCTTCTGCATCATAAGAATAATAATAATATTAATAATAATAATAATAATAATAATAATACAACTAAAATTTGTGCTTTTGCTACACAGGTAGTGTTTTCACGAAATGCTGAAGCATGCGTTTTGCAATTAATTATTCTTATGTGATATAAAATATTGCAATTTTTCTCAGGGAGACTTATAATTTCGTTATGGACATCTTATGCAATTAAAAAAAAAAAAAGATTACATTTTAATAAAATTTAACTTATATTTCTTTTATGTTTCAATTAGTACGAAAAGTGTTTCACGATTAATTTTAAATACATGCTAAAACTTTTCATATTTTGTCTTCTTGAAAAATCCATCAAATCATTAGTGGTCTTATAATTTCTAAGCGTGGTGTTAAACAATCATTTACTTTATAAAATAATAAACTTGAAACAAAAGAAAATTAGCAAATTAAAAAAAAAAAAAAATAATAATAATAAATAGCATAATATCTTTGTTTTTTGTAAACAGAATACATCGTGTGTTCGAATTTTGGCTTTATGATAAAATAATTTCAAAAACATATTAAAGTGTTTAGATCTGAAACGAAAATTAAAAAACATTGACCAAAAATAATTAAAATTCTCACTTATTTCTAAGTTTTATTTACGTCAGTATTGCATGATGCAATTTTCACCGTTCAAATAACTTTTTCACGTATTATTTCTAATTTCTAATTATACTCCCTTTTATTTTTCGGCTGATTTAACTTTATATTACTCTTGCGTGATAAATTTCTGTAGAAATTCGAAATTTGATTCCCGTCACGGACAGTCTTTTCTTCCGGATATAACTTTAATAAAGGCATTATAATTACATTTTTGTAATACATTTTGTCTTAATATAAAAGAAAACAGCGCAGACTCAAAAAACAAAACAAAACATAAAAGGAATGTTATATATTTTTAGCACAAACTGTTGATTCGAACTAAGCCACCAGTCTTAGTGTTTTGCACAAAAATGTCTCTTTACCAAAATGCATTTATGGTATTAGGGGCATTCATTTTATTATCATCTTTCCAATTTGAAAAAACAAATGGTATCCGACTATGTGGGAGAAGACTAGCAGATCTTCTGAATTTCATTTGCGAGAAACACGGTGGATTTCATACTCCCAGACTGAGGAGAGACGGTAAAGTTTTTTAATAATATAGTGTAAATTTTATAGCAGAAAAATTATCTTTTTGCTTTTTGGCAAATTTATAACTTATCATAATTTATGTTAAAATTTCTTTGCAGAACATTTGAGATAACTCAAACACTAACACACTATTAAAAATTTCAGTAGAAAACAACTGGTAATCATTTATCTTAAGTCTTATGTAAAATTACAGAGAAAAATAAACAGATGTTAAAAAACAAATTTTATATATGCATTTTAATGATAAATATTAATTTAATTAATTATTGCCGCGAATATATTTGTGACCTAGAATGCTTTTTCTAAAGCAGAAACATTCATTTAAATTTTTATTGAGAAATTAAAAAGTAAAAATAGATAAAATTGCAGCATAAAGATTGATAATCTCGATTACTTACATTTAACTAAGAATTATTGTAAATTTACAGAGACTTTGGATAATTATTACAGTAAATTTACCGAAAATTTTTACAGTGCATATATATTATTTTTAGATATTTTTCTTTCTAATACATGTTTATACATTTTACATAATAAAAATATCTAGTTATTTTAGAAGAGTGCTGTGTGAGCCATATAACGTCTATATAAGTAGAAATAAAAAAATATTATTTCAAAATTCCAGGATGTGTTTCTTCATTTAAATTAAATTTCATATTAATTAATGCATTTTACCATTTTACACTGTTCATCTAGAGTCATTTGAAAGCTCGATGTACAGATAGATAGACATAAAAACAGATGGATACAGCTGTAAATAAACGCATGTAAGAGAGATAAAACACGTATGATAGAAAACATACAAAATGCGCAGAGTAAGCAAAACCACACTGTTAAAAATTTCAACAGAAAACTCTGTGTAATCTATTATCTTAAGTCTTACGGAAAATTACAGAGAAAAATAAACGGAGATGTTAAAAAACTTATTTTTTACATTCATTTTAATAATTAATATTAATTTAATTAATTATTGCTGAGAATGTATTTCGGACTTAGAATGCTTTTTCTAATGTAGAAACAGTCATTTTTAATTTTAATTAAAAATCTAAATAATAAAATTAAGTAAAAATACAGAATAAAGATCGAGAATCTCGATTATTCACTTTTAACTAAGAATTACTGTAAATTTACAGAGACTCTGGATAAATATTTACATAAAATTTACAGAAATTTTTAACAGTGCATTTAAGATTATTATTTAAAATATTATTATTTCTATTACTTTAGTAATCTATATTAACATATAAAGAGGAAAAGTTTGTTTGTATCTGGAGGGTAATCTCTGGACTACTAAACCGAATTATTATTTTTATTATTATTATTATTATTTGCTTTGTTTTCATTAATCAAAAAACCACACTATCTTTGAGTGCTATCTATATTAATATAAAAAAAAGAAAAAGTTTGTTTGCATGTGGAAGGTAATCTCTGGAATTACTGAACCGATTAATTAATTAATTAATTTTTTTTTCACTAATCAAAACCACACTATTCCTGACTGCTATAGGCTATAATTAGTTTTGATAAAATAAATTTTTCAGTTCGAAATTCTGATATTTTAATTAAAATCCCCATAAAAACCACGAAAAAAAATAATAAAATATTAAAAAAGAAATTTACATGTTCATTTTCTTTTTAAAATTTTTTTTGATTTGAAAAGAAATATATGTACGCGTAAATAATTAAACTGACATAAAACTTTGTGAAAAATGAAACTTGCACAGTAAAATGGCGTCATTACAGCTTCAAAAGTATTTCTCTTTTTACTTTCTCTTACCCATATACAGTTGTTGGACAAAATAATGGAAACACTTTCATTTTTTTACGTTTTGTCGAATATCTCGACAGATACTTAATGTGTTGTTCTTGAATTTTGAGAATAAAAAAACCATGTCTTTCCTCATATTTTTCAGCAAAGATTTTGTCACGAACGCCTTTAGGCGGCGAACAACAAATTCAATAAAATAAAAAATATGTGTGATTACCCTGTGTCTGGAAGTACACCCATTCATCTGCAAATTTTGGATGTAGTTATAAATGTTATATTTTATACCTGTGTAGAGTTTTGTGAGGCTAGCTCGAATATTTATAGAGTTATAAATATTTTATTAAAAAATGCAAAATTTTTCTCAAGTTTTTACTTTATAATTCTAAAAGTTTTTTTTTTTTTTCCGAAATTTCATGAAACTTTTAGAAAACATGACATCATATGCCTAAATCATTATACTATAGTATAAAACAAATATATTTAATATTCAAAGAGATATGGACAGTTGTAGTAAATAATTTATTACTGCGCAAGCGTGGACTGTAGCAAAAAAACTTTGATATAGATGCACAACAGTATAGAGTACCTTATAAAAAAATGCAGTTCAATATCATGAAAATTCATAAAGATATATGTGATTAAAGGAGCTGTTTTTCAGCTGTTTTCTAAAAAGGTTTTTACGATAAGGGATCATTCAGAAATGAAAATTTGTATCAGAAAAAAACTATGTTGCATAAGGAAGCTTAATACAATATTTGTAATATTTTTTTTTTTTTTTTTTTTTTATAGGTATGTACTACATATCTATAAATAAAAGAAAAATTAATTGTTTGAAAAGAAAAATGAAACGTTTTTTATGATACAAATTTTCATTTGTGAATGACCCCTTATCGTAAAGACCTCTTTAGAAAACACCTGAAAAATAGCTCATTTAATCACGGTTATCTCTATGAATTTTCCTGATATTGAACTGATTTTTTTTTTTTTTTTTTTTTTTTTTGTAAGGTACTCTATAGAGTTGAGTATTAAACTATATCAATGTATTTTTGCTACAGTCCGCGCTTGAACAGTAATAAATTATTTACTACAACTGTCCATATCGCTTTGAATATTAAATGTATTTGTTTTAAACTGTAGAATAAAGATTTAGGCATATGTTGTCATGTTTTCTGAAAATTTCATTAAAATTTCGGGAAAAAAAAAAAAAAAAAACTTTAGAGTTATAAAGTAAAAACTTGCGATTTTTTTTTTCATTTTTTAATAAATTATTGGGTGAGTGCAAAAGTTCGTGTGGAGGTGCAATAGATGGCGTTAGAAGGGGCGTAAAGTGTTGTCATTAATACTGCCATCTACGTAAGACAGATCGTTGGAAAGGTGACGTGTGCAGCTTTAATTTCAAACAAAATAATTGGTGTAGATACAAACTGCTTCCAGAAAGATTACTTTCAAAATGAGTGTCGATAAGGTGCATTTACGGCATGTTATGCTTTACGAGTTTTGGAAGGGAATAAACGTTGCAGCAGCCGTAAAAACATTCAAGAGGTTTATCAAAATCAAGCACCAGCTAAACGAACTGTGGAAAAATGGTTTGCGAAATTTCGCCGTGGAGAGTTTAATCTTGAAGACGAGCCACGCTCAGGTCGACCTTCAGACATTGATGACGATGTTGTGCGTACAGAATACTTCGCGAATTTCAACAGAGGAAGTTGCTACAGCACTTAATGTTGACCGATCAACCGCTTTCCGGCGTTTAAAAAATATGGGATTCGATTTGAAGCTCGATATATGGGTGCCCTATTTGCTGACCGAGAGGAACAAAATGGAGCGAATTTCTGCTGCCGTTACTTTACTTGGGCGGCTCAAAAACGAGCCTTTTTTGGATCAATTAGTGACGGGGGATGAGAAATGGGTCCTGTATTTTTGTAATTTTAATTATTAAAAGACAATTTCTAGTTTTTATTTTGAAATATCTAAGAAGCAAGAGGTTTAAATGGAAAGATAGTGAATTTAAAGAAAAGTGTGAACTTTGGCAAAGTAATAATGATTTTCCTCAAAGGAAAGCGCATCAGAATTTGGGATGTGTAGTTGACTTATTCTGAAGGAAAAATTAATGTGTCAAAAATTAATTAATAGTGTTTATTAATTCCATTTTTCGCTAGACTTTGAAGTTTCTTTCCAAATTCTAGTAAGTAATACCTTTTTCTTGAGTGCAAAAAGTTTGCCGTGTATAAAAACCATCCGCATAATAAAATCACTTTGGCTCAGAACAAATGTGATTTCAATAAGCAGCGGGTACTGTATTGGGATGGTAACTGAAAACAATAAATTGTATACATAATATATGGTTTCAAAAGGGTTTTACAGTAAAAACGAGTTAGAAAAAATTACAAAATTAACATTGGGCACAAGAAATAAACATTAAAAACTCCTTTCGTTAAGCATTTCCTATCTGAGGAAGACACAATATACACATTTTGTTTCTAATTGGAAGTCTGCAAAGTTTTAATCGATTCCAAATTTTATTCTTCTGCGCAAAAACACACAAATGCTAAACAATGAATAATTTATATAGTTGAAAATGAAATTTTATTTCATGTAAATTTGCCAAATTCATAAACATTTTTCGACTTTGTTGGAGTGAAATATCCAAAATAAATAAATAAATAAATAAATAAGATAAATAAATAAGTCTTGTCTTAAATATCTGTAGACGTTTTAACATTTTAAAGAATTCATGAGAAAATGCAAACTGAGAAAACACAATTTAGTGATTTCAAATCTATTAAAACTAAATAAATAAATAAATAAATAATAAATAAGGATCAGAAACCATAAGAATTATTGCCTGAATATATATTTTATTGAACAAACCTAACATAGTTCTATTTATAAATACTTAATGAAAATATAAACTCTTTTATGAAACTTTCAGTTGCGCCAAGTCAAATAGTGTAAAGTTTCTTTGATGAAACAGAAAATACTTTTTCTTAATTAGCTATGGATTTTCAGTCAATTTGCATTTTATGTCACCTTTCCCGAAAAAAAATTCAAAGGTGTTCAATACTAGGACAGAAAAAGTATCCAAGACTGGGTTTACAACTGTCCACAATTGACACATTTTAAGCTTCTTGTATTTTATGTCACCTTTCCTGAAAAAAAATTCAAAAATGTCCAATACTAGAACAGAAAAAGTATCCAATAATGGGTTTTCAACTGTCCACTACTGGCACATTTTAAGCTCCCTATAAAAATAAGCTTTCGAACATAAAAATGCTTTATTTAGCATGTTTCGCAGTACAGTAATGCATGCGAGTTAATTGAGGTATTGAACACTGGTTATAGTTACACCTTTTAAAATTTAAAGCAGTACACACATTAAAAAAAAAAAAAAGAAAAAAAAAAAAAAAAAAAAAAAAGCTAGAAAATGTCTACTAGTAATGCAGTTGGCCTAAATAAAGATGTAAACACAATCCATAGAAAATGATAATTTTTACTTCTAAGTTAACTATGCGATTAATATGAAATCTTCAGCAGTATATTATGATCAAACCCTTTTGTTTTATCTGTTGGATTTAATAATAAAAATTGCACATGTTTAAAAGGATAAAGGTCTATATAAGGGTTTTTTTGGCTATGAGGAATTCCAAACTCTTATTTTATTATTATGAATGGTTAGAGCACTATAAATACTAAATGATGCAAATTAATTCAAAAAGTTCAGTATAACTGCTATGAAATATAACAAAACACTTCCAATGCAGAAATATCAGATTGATCACGCGTATGAAATTTTTGCGTTTAATTATTTTAGAACTTATGCATTATATGTTTTCATCGATATTATTACTATTCTAGAAGTTATTAATTCCTCATAGATTCAAGAATTCATAATTTTGCATTTTTGGCAAAAGTTTCGTATTTTTAACGATTTTACTTACTTTTTTTTTTTTTTCCATGAGCGCAAGGGTGCAAAAACTTCCAACTGAAATATATTATGAAGTACAGTATGGCATAAATTATGTAAAGTTTTGTGCGCTTCTGCTCATATAAAAAATGTAGGTCATGCCTCTAAAAATGGGGCAATTTTTCTCGAAGATGAAAAATTGGGAATCTTCGGGCCCCTGGAGAACGAATAATTACTAGAATAGTATATAAATAATATGGATGAAAACTTATTATTTTTTTTATTTAAACAACTTTTAAAATGAGATAATAAAATACACAAAAAATTTTAATTTAAACACAAAACATGCGACAAACGTTTCGGCTAAAACATTAGCCCTCTTGAGTGCCAAAATACATCCAGTGTACAATAGTTAAAATTCAGTTGTAAAACACCATAATGAAATTAAATATTCAGGAGGAACTGCTTTAGGCTCGTTCAAAGAAGAAAATTATAATCTGGTATACACGTCCTCTAGATAGATAATGTATAGATAATGCTCAATTATATTAAGTTAAAATACTTAGTTCGAATATAAGGAAATATGAAAATTTCATGCATGTAACCAACCTGATATTTCTGGATTAAAAGTGTTATTTCAAATTTTATAGCAGTCATACAGAATCGAATGACTTTTCTAATTAGATGGCACCATTTTTTTTTTTTTAATTTATAATGGGAAAACCATTTATATAATAAAACAGGAACTTCAAATTCCTCAGGGCCGAAAATTTCTCTTATAGACCCTCATTCTTTCCACTTGATAATGATCGATATATAGCAGATATATTCTATTTGCGATTTTAAATCAATTAAATATTATAAAATAAAACAAATATTTTAATATACAAATATTTTAAAATCTATATTAGAAAAAGAAAAGAAAAAGAAAAATATTGATATATGTACAGTCGGTAACAAAAGTATCTGAACACTAGCAAAAATTCCTATATAAAAAAAGTAGAGTTAATACTGTTTTGTTAAATGAATCCTTGTCGAATCATGTTCTTAGACTGACTAAGAACAGGATTCGACAAGAATTTATTTAACAAAACAGTGTTAACTCTATTTTTTTTTACATAGGAATGTTTGCTAGTGTTCGGATACTTTTGTTACCGACTGTAACAAATGAAAAATAAATGCTTAAAGCTTCAGTTTAACAAATTGTCTGCATTTAGAAAAAGGTTAAAAAACAATATTTAAGAAAAGCGCAAGTTTATAAATAAATAAAGTTAGAACATGGTTGTTCGTCTGAAACTCCTTCATGAGGGCTAGTGAAGTAAAATTATGTCCATCTCACCCAAGAGAAATAGTAGAAACTCGAGGAATACTGCTCACAGTTGACTCGCTGAACTATGCTCACCGGAAGGTTGTCGGCAGGATTCCCTTTGTCCGGCATCTCTTTCATGCAAATTCCACTCTGTCTACTCACCATAAAACTCCACTACTTACCAAATCAGCAATCTCCACTATCTAACAACTTAGCACTCGCATAAAGATCTATCGTCATCAACACCACACTTTCTACAAAAATATTGATATATATAACAAATGAAAAATAAGTGCTTAAAGCTTCAGTTTAACAAATTGTCTGTATTTAAAAAAATGTTGAAAAACAATATTTAAGAAAAGCGCAAGTTTATAAATAAATAACGTTAGAAAATGGTTGTTCGTCTGAAGCTCCTTCATGAGGGCTAATGAAGCAAAATTATGAAAAATAAAGTAAAGACTAAAAAACGAAAGAAACTATGAAATAAAATCCAGAATACTAAAATCTAAACGCCCCCAAAACATCCTATAATTTTACAATTTCATTCCTCGTATAAAGTTTGTTTTTCATAATTTTATTTAACTGGTATTTGTGAAGAAACTTTAGAAGTTCCAAAATAACCGTTTTCTAGCTTTATTTATTTAAAATTTGTGCTTTTGTTAAACGTTGTTTATATAAGATTTTTATCCACTCCATCTTCAGTATTTCTTTATTATTCGTAAGTAATGAATACTGATAAGACATAAAATTCTGGTAATATCTACTAATTTAAGTAAGTTAAATATACATTCTAATAGGAACTAATGAATAAACTGCTCTAATATTATTTTCCTTTTAGGATCAAGCAAAACAACTAGTAAACGTGCCCTAATAGAAATTTTTAAGCCTGTGACTCGTCGTTCCAATTCTGACAGTACAGATGAGGATGCTACGGGATCTTCAAATGAAGTTGGAGTTAATTTTGGCTTTCAAAGTGGTATTGTTGACGAATGCTGCAAAAAACAGTGTAAGCTGTCCACCATAGTGTCATACTGCGCAAATGTGGAGCAAGCGGGAAGTATTGATCTTACTGAAATCTTGCCACCCGAAAATGAAAGCTTTCCTTCTCTATCTGAAGAACATATGACAACATACCAATTACAGCAGGTAACTATACAGTCGGTAACAAAAGTGTCCGAACACTAGCAAAAACCCCTATGTAAAAAAAAAAAAGTGCACTTCATACGGTTTTGTTAAATCCTTATCGAATCATGTTCTTACACTGACTAAGAACAGGATTCGACAAGTATTTATTTAACAAAACCGTATGAAGTGTACTTTTTTTACATAGGAATTTTTGCTAGTGTTCGGACACTTTTGTTACCGACTGTAAACAATGTCACGTGATATAAAACATCGTCACCAAGTGGTTTGAAAATAATTTGATCAACTCAAGATTTATATTTTAATGCAATTATTCACTCCTTCGAGTTAATATTGAGAAGAAAAAAACTCCTTTTTACTATCAACGCAGCAAAATTATTAAAGTTAACACCAAAGTACTTCGAGATATAAAAATATAAAATTTTATGCTGCATGTTATCTCTGCACTTTGTTTTTATTACAATATGCTGCCGTTTATTTTATTATTATTATTTTTATTTGTTTTCTTATTTTTTTCCTTTTTAAACCTTAAGAAAGGCGCAATATTTTCTCAAATTCACATAATTAAAAACAATTGAAAATAATAAAATTTCACACGTCTGATTTTTAAATTTCGAACTATGAATTACAGGGAAGGTTTTATATTTTAGAGAAATGGCAAATGAATGTCATTTTCTATATTTGAAAGATGGGAGCCATTATTGATCTATAACATGTCATTTTGGTGATCGTGAAAGCAAGTTAAAGAGGTTAAAAATCTTTTTCATTGCATTAACTTATTGATAACTATGAGCAAAACAATCTTATAAAGAAATAGCCTAATGCTCACAGAGAGCATTCAGATTATTAGCTCAGTGTATTACTATCACAATAGTTTCAAATACAATCTGAAAAGAGTGGGGCACCAAACTACTCGCCAGTGGCCAGTGAAATTTTAGGCAGTTGGAAATGTATCGAAAACTTCCATACGTATTTATTTCTTCACCATATTTCTTATTTTCTGAAATCCCAAATACGGTGAAGTAAATACACTATTCAATTCATTTCTTTCAATCCTGTTAAGGTATTTACATATTTTAGTGTCTATTAAAAAAGAAAAAAAAAAAAAAAAAAAAAAGGAGCAAAACAATATTAAGTTAACAACTATTCAATGAGAGTGAGTCATTTAAGCATAAAATTGCATTAGGATTTAATTTTGTTTCGCACATTTTTACACATGGTTATCAAAATTTGATTTTAACATTGGTTTCAGAGAAATGTTTGACATTATAATTATTGTATGATACATTCGTATAATTAAGTAGGCATTATTGTTTTTAATATTTAATTTTTTAGGAATTCGGAGCATGGTATTGAGACTGTAGATAATTTTAGGTTTTACAGATTAACTTAATAACTCAAAAAAAAAAAAAAAAAAAAAGGCTTTAAAAAAATATTTATTTTCCTTTGTAAATCAAAATTCTGCTTATTTCGCATGTTGCTAGTCATGTAGTTTACTGCAATAGTAAACATGGTGCGCCATTTGTGCTGCAGATAAATTTCAGTTTACTGCAGATTGGCACTGAAAAGTCTTCTGCTTGGTACTCACGTTATATTCTTTCGTAATCTTCATATTGCTGGTGCCTTCCCCTCCCCTATTGTTGAGTGGATAGACAGCTGTTTTCTAGTACAAAAATGTCCGGGTTCGAATCCCGGTATCACATGGATGTGGTTGTACATGTATATAATATATTGTGCACTATTATTATGAATTTATGTAATGTAGATCATGCGAGACAAAAGTCATTGTAACTATAGGTATTCATTGTAACTCATAACTATCAAATAAATAAAATAAATAAACAAATGCTGGTTGGAAAGAAGAAGCTCCTGGCTTGTAAGATTTTCAATGAATTTCCTACAACTGCAACCTAGCATCATGTGTCAATATCTTAAAATTTTAATGTATATTATAGATAACAGTATAAAAGAACTTAAATTTCATTTCTTCAAAAACTACATTTTTTTATAATTTATGACAAAATTACCGCGTACTTTAAACTTTCTCACATTTTTCCTTCCTTTCATATTTTTCGATTTTTTTTCTTTCTTACAGAAAAAAGTTTTGCAAACGACTTGTAACGTATATACAAAAGAAAATTAAGGGAAAGAAATATGAAAACTCCAAACAAATATCATGCAAATTCAAAAAGTTATGAGATAGAACAAACAGAATTTCAGTTCTCTCAAAATAAAAGCTAAACTATAAGTGGTTTTACTCACATTTTTATTTTGACTCATTCAGTGCCCAATGGTAATACAATGTTCGCTGATTGTAAATAAATATTGATAAAAAACCCTATCATCTTCCTTTTTTTTTTTCAGAAGAGCCTAAATTCTGTTCAATCAATATCTCATAACTTTTTGAATTTACACGATATTTGATTGGGGTTTTCATATAAGTTGCTAAATAATTTTGGCTATTATAATTATGGAAAGGAATTTTTTTAAAAGCTAGCGCAAATTATCTAGTATAAATGCCCTCATATTTCGTAAGACATTTAACATATTTGCATTCTGATTGCAGTATACTGTGTCTAATGTAGTATGCCAAATTTCCTAAATATGGCTTTGCACTGGGTCAAATACCCCACGTGTTATAATTTTAAAAGTGGAGTTTTTTTCTTTTTAATAACGCGTTATATCTCCATGAATATATGTGGTAGCCTCATACAAATTTACACAGATAATGAGAAAACTCTTCATAACCACATGCTACAGCCAAAACGCATTTCAAGCGTTTCTTTTTACAGGGTGATCCAAAACATTTTGATTTTTGTTTAAATTTTACTGGTCCCCTTTTCTCTTTAGGACAGAACTTTTGCCGAAATACATGAGGTATAACATGTTCGTTACACTACCAAAGTTTCAAGATGGTTTCTATAAAGAGTTTTTTTAGACATTTGACAAAACGTCTAAATTCGAAGGTGTCCAAATATTTATTGGTAGATATTGTATTTAAATTGCTAATTTTAAAGCTGTTATAAAAATATCATTTTCGTACTTTAATTAACTGATAAAAAAAAAAAAAAAAAAAAAAAAAAAAATCGTAAATTGGGCATGAGGTACATCAGGAGAGTTCATTACGAACCTCCATGCAAATTTCTGTAGCTGTGCGATCAGCCGTTTTTCTATAAAAAACGCCAGACACACACACGCACATCTTCTTTTGTTATATATGTAGATATGTAAATAATATATATATACATATATATATAGAGAGAGAGATAGATATATAGATATAGATAATAATTAAAAACAAAAATTAAGCTGGTATGCACGTCGTGTGTTAATCGCCAAATTGCGTGACAATCACCTAAGTGGAAATTAGCGGCGAGAAAACAAAACGAAACAAAAATAAATAACGAAATAAAATAAATAAATAATGAAATAACGAAATAAAAATAAATCGTGCATTTTAGTGATTAGTCTATTTTTAAAAATATATTAAGAATAACGTAAAAGAAATTAGACCAAAAAGAAAAAAAAATACTTATTTAAAGCATTAAAGTTTTTTTCAAAATTACATGCTAACAAATATTATTTATAATAATGTTTAAACGCCAATATTTAGAATATCCACAAATATATATACACCGTGACAATAATTTTATTCGAAATAAATATACAGGGTGTCCATAAATTATCTTTACAACTTTGAAATTTAATAACTTTTGAAATAAAAAAGATATTCACATTCTGTGTTCTGCAGTTATTAGTGCATCTCATAAAGTTTTTTTTCTGTTTTGGTTAGCCAGTTGTAACTGAGCATGTGGACCCCACAGGAGAAAGCACAATGTGTGGCATGGTTCATTGAGAGCAAATCGGACACACAAGTTCAATGCAATTGCAGGACCAAATTTGGCAAGGCGCCACCATCCAGACCCACCATCCGTGCATGGCACACCAGCTTCATGACCACAGGCTCAGTGTTATATAAGAAAGGAGCAGGACGACCCAGCACAAGTGATGGAACTGTTGAGAGCGGGTTCGCGAAGCATTCCAGTGCAGTCCAAAAAAATCAGTTCGTTCGGCTGCTACACAATTAGAAATACCCAGATCAACAGTCCACAAGGTGCAAAAAAAACTTTATGAGTTGTACTAATAACTGCAGAACACAAAATGTGAATATCTTTTTTATTTCAAAAGTTATTAAATTTGAAAGTTGTAAAGATAATTTATGGACACCCTGTATATATATATATATATATATATATAGTAATATATAAATCATATCATTAGGAAAGGAAATACTTTTAAAGCAAAAATAACGTCAATTTTACCGTGCAAGTTTAATTTTTCACAAAGCTTTATATCACTTTTATTGTTTAAGCGTAAATATATATCTTTTTTATGTTAAGATTAAAAAAAAAAAAAAAAAAAAAAAAAAAGAAAGAAAGAAAGAAAGAAAGAAAATAAACGTGTAAAAATTTGTCACGTAGATTAAATTTAAATAATTGTTTGTGGAGAAACACTAAAGCGAAATAACGCAGAACTTTAAGCTCAGTTCGAGACTTTATTTTTCAACTCAACTGAATTTTACATCGGTTTATATACAATTGATGAATTTTCTAAACAGAATATTCTAGAACTCGAAAAGTCTAGACATTATTTTACATTAAATAAATAATTAACATAATGAATGAATGAGAAATAAACAATTTTGATTCAAACAAAAAATATTTTTAAGCAATTTTCCTTGACGAGGATCAAACTCACAATCTTTAGATTCGTAGCCCGATGCTTTACCTCGGAGCCACGGCATTCACAGCTTTCGTTACAATATTTAATTCTTTTTCCATGGCTTTTATGAAGATTTTAATTAAAATATTGAAATTTAGAATTAGAAAAATTATTTTATCAAAATTAGTTATATCCTATAACACTCAGGGATAGTGTAGCTTTTGATTAGTGAAAAATTTTCTTAAATCGTTTCAGTAGTTCCAGAGATTACCCTCCACATACAAACAAACTTTTTCTCTTTATATATTAGTATATATAATTAATTATATTACAAAATGCGTTTAGACGTATTTTTTCACAAAATAAATAAGTAATAAATTAAATCACCTTTGAAGTTAAAATGACATATTTGTTTAATTAAACTTTTCTCGTGATAACGTATATTGTATATATCTGTGTATATGCATCGGCATGCATCGACATATGTACATGTATCTTTAAAATAGAGCTATTTCTTCTAAATTTAAATCAGAATAATAAAATTTTGCTTTCCAGAGGATAATATATTTTTAAATGCTTTTTATTTCACATCGGAAAAGTACGCTAGATAAAAGAAAATAGTTTGAATTTCGCACCCCAACTTCATTTCTTCCAAAATATGACAGCTATATATTTATATTAATATTATAAAAAACAAAAAATAAAACTTACAGCTTTTAATTATGCCGATGAAATTAAAGTACATTTAAAATAAAATAATTTTAAAAAATTTATATTTGCGTACTTACGGAGATATTATTTGTTCTAAGTAAATGGGATCTAAAAAGGTAATAATTATATTAAATATTTTCCTTACTACAATTTTTAAAACTTAGAAAAAAGATTTAAGGCAAAGGATTGTCCTCTAATTTCGAAGCCATAGTGCGACCTTACTTTAATGTTTCTTATCATAATATTCTGCTTTCTAATTATTTTAAACTATTTAGGCACCTGCAGTTCATGCAGATGAGATGTCTAGAGGTACCATTGGTCAAACAGTTCATCTTCCCAGCCACTTGAGTTACTCTAGTCGCCCTAATCTTGGACACTCTTCTCGAAACAGACCTATCTTTATAGTTTTATCTCAACTTCAAGAAGATGATGATCGAGCACTTGGAGAGTATAGATTTTAAAGACAGTCTGATACTGTTTCGAAGAGGAGCTTAGGTGGAGAATTCCAAGTGGCGAGTTTCTTGCAAGAAGAATAATAAAAAATATTTAAATTTATCAGATGAACTTTATGTAACTCGAGTTTCTATGAATAAATATAAAAGAACACTGTTTCTATTGTCAAAGTGTGTTAACTATATTAAAACGAATAAATATAATATTAATAATAAAAATCTCGTTATGTAGCAAAATACTGCATGTCAGTTTTGTTGTTTGTTATTCTAGATAGCGTTATACAAAAATGTACTGAAACAAATAGAAAAACAGAATGGTAACGAATCTAAATTAAGGTTATAAGAATAAAATTTATTTCAGAAATATCCTTCAATATCTAGGAATTTATCCTATAAATATTTTTCATGGACTACTAAAAAACTTTCGAAATTTGCAATAATAATTTGAAAGAAAATTTCACGAGTTTCAATATGTTAAACGAATTCAGAAAATGGGAGCTTATGCAACTTCATACAATACTTCATAATAAAATCTAAACTTTATAAATTTTATTCAAATGGTTTATAAGACTTAGTTTAAGCAGGTAAAATAAATAAAAAAATATGAATACCTTGTATTTAAATCGTAGATGTTAAAATCTTTATCTCTTTTTATTCTTGTAAAAGAATTTATTTAACAATTTGCAAAGTTGCAAAAATTAACTATTTTCTTTTTGTTCTATTCTAGTTTTTACAAAACATATGCAACACAATTTTCTAAACAGGTTTTCATTTCAGATCATAGTAATTACCTTATATATTTGATTGTATTGGATTGTATTACTTCATCAAAAGACACTCTTATATAGTAATCGTAAAGCTTTGGGGTAAAAATGTATTTAATCGATTGTTTACATAATTAAATTAGTATGATGTGGCCACCACATGACTTTCTTCTATATAATTATACACAAAATTCGTTCAATACAATTATTTATTAAATTATTAAATTATTTTCCATTATAAATGCAGACGATTTTTATCTGACAGAATTATATCACTAAATGCCGAAAGAAAATCAATTTTTTGCAATTGTCAGAAGAAATACGATTTTTTGTTTTTGTTTTTCGTCAAAAAATAAAAAAAAATCGATAAGCTTGCTTTAAATATCCCAGATCTATAGTTCAATCATTCGTTTTAAAGGCACTGACGAGATCTTTCGAAAGATACCCATATTGAAAACTTACTCTCCCCCGAGGGGGTGCTTCCCCCCAGGGGTGGAAGACTTGCTCCCACACGCACAAAATTTTTTCCCTAGTTTACTACTACAATTACCAATAATTCATATTAATTTCACAATCACGCGTTAAAAATAACTCTCATTATGCACATTTATACGAAATTTTGTCCTATACTGCCATGTTAAAATTTTAGAAAAAATGTAATGACAGCGCCACCTGTTGAGCGATTGATCCCCAAATCTAATCAGCCCCAGTTTATGTCAGGGCCCAACTAAATACCAAGTTTGGTTAAGTTTCGCTCATTTGTTCGTGAGATACAGCCCCTACAAAATTCGTGATACACACACACAGACTGACTGAGAGACAGACAGACTGACATTTTCTCAAAACAGTCGAATCGTGTTCAGGACATCCCAAAACATGTAAATCCATCCAAAACTGGAGTTCGAAAAATTTCACAAATCCAATACTTTCTCTGTATATACATATAGAAGAAAGTAAAAATGATAATGATCTGTCACCGCAAATGTATCAATTTTACTATAACTACGTTATAAAATACACAAAGCTGTAAAAGAAAAAAAAAAAAAAAAAAAAAAAAAAAAAAAACGAGCTCTGATACCATTCTTGCTGATTCTCATGTAAAATGCCTTCCTGAATCCGAATACGACCTCCATTTTGGCCAACCACCCACCGTTTTTGCGGGACGCCATCCCCTTCCGCAATGTTTATCACTGTTCGGCAGTTTTATAGCCATGAATTTTATTTAAAGGGTAGAAAAGGATTATTTTAACAGTTAAAACATATATATATATAAGGTATAATAAATAATAATAATAAATTAATAAAAATATAACAAATGTAATTTCTAATTTTAGTGGCGAAGCACCCCTTAAATTTCCCCCTTGCTACAAATGTTCATGTTTTAGAATTTTTCATCTCTGTAGACCCTTAGAAGATATTTATCAGTCAAAATAATCCTTTACCCCTCTCCAAATCAAATTTATAGCCATGAAATATCCGAACAGTGATAAAAATAGGGGGTGGGTCCCGAAAAAATGGTGGGTGATTTGACAAAA
Organism: Salticus scenicus; assembly: GCA_963930645.1. Taxonomy (NCBI): domain Eukaryota; kingdom Metazoa; phylum Arthropoda; class Arachnida; order Araneae; family Salticidae; genus Salticus; species Salticus scenicus. The sequence continues at coordinate 218,340,452 of OZ005651.1, read as the reverse complement.
TGGACGTCATATTCGGATTCAGGAGGCCATTTTACATAAGAATCTGCATGAATTGTATAGGGGCCAATTTTCGTGCAGAGCAGTGATACTAGGAGGCCCCCTGATCACGCCGCTCACAAACCCCTGACTCGCTTCGCTTATTAACCCCTGCGGTGCTCTAGCCGCCTATTTGCTGCTTTTTCTTTCCCTGAATAGGAATATTAATAGTGTCTAACACAAGCGGAACAATATTATAGAAATCCCCATATACAATGTCAAATTGAAATGTATAATATTTAATACCACATTTTCTTTTTCTTTTCAATTAAATATCGTGAAAAATCAGTAATATTTTTAAGAATAGAAAGAAATTCTTTAGTATGTGACCCCATTGGCGACTTTTAATTTTTTCTCACTATTTGGCAATGAATTGTTTGGATTAATTGATTGTTTAAAAAAATTTAGAACCTATCTTTTATCGTTGCATTTTTTAGTTAATTTAAAACAAAATTTAATACTCTACATAAGTCTAATATACAGCTAAGTTTTAAATGGCGCTTGCAACAGTAAAGATGCAATTTTTAAAAGCGCCTTTTTTCTACAATGTGATATAATCAGCAGTGTTGGGCATAATTGATTAAAAAGTAATTGAATTACAAATGAATTATAATTATTTTACTGTCAATCGATTAACAAGTAAATGTTTACAAATAAATTGAATAAGTAATTCAATTTATTTGTAACCAATTACTTGTTAATCGATTAACAGTAAAATAATTGTAATTTAATTGTAATTCAAATGTAATTCAATTACTTTTTAATCAATTATGCCTGCCCAACACTGAATCAGACACATTGAAAATAAATAATTTATGTGAATGTTGTAAATATTTCATTATTACTATTATTATCATTTGCAGTATTTTATAATTTAGCTATATTTTTAACGCAGGGCTAGAGTTAAAATGATCGCAGAAATGAAAACTTTAGCTACTGCACTCGCTATATCTTTAAATTGCCCAAATCGGTCCTATACTAAAATTGTGCCCATTTAGCCAATCGTTTAATTATGTTTTGAGTTAAAAAAAAAAATTATTTGAACTGGTCTACATTGATTCTTTCAAATTTCAATTTAAAACTTTTTGGGTTTAGTTTAAAACGCTATAGCAACAGTTTTTTTTAACTTAATCATAATGTTCATTACTATTTTTTTTTTTTTCGCCCGACGCACAGTGGTCGGAATTTCAAAAAAGCTGGCCAAAAGTCGAAAAATTTAGGCGCGTTTTTAGACGTAAGTACCGCGGAAATACCTTCAGAGGGAGCCACTGAATGAAACTGTGAGGTGGAAAATTTATTCTATCTACATATTTCTAAGTGTAGGCTGGCGGAAAACGTGACAATTTTTTCTTTTTAATTGTTAATGCATTTTAACAGTTAAACAAATAGTGTTTCTCGGAAAATTTCGCAACAACAACATTCAACAAAATATGGCCGACAATTGTGGAGGTTAGTAGATAGTGATCTCCTGAGCGGCTTTTTGAAGTTAACCTCAATTATAACATAACCAAAAGTTTCAAAGTACGGAAACTTTTTTATCTCGCAAGATCCCGCATTGATTCAAAGTGGAGAGTGTTAAGGGATGTCCATTTTATTCAGCCGTTAAAGAATTGGGTGCCCCCGCCTGCCCCTGTATGTGTAAAAGCGTTTTAACTTTTTAATTTAATTTTTTAATTTTTTGGACTTTGGTCTGCCATATTGGATCCGCCATCTTGTTTTTGAGTGCAACATCACTTTTTTTATAAAAACTGATATCAAATTTGAATTTAGCGCCCTCAAAAACCCTTAAATGTGAAAATTATCCTTCATCTATCAATTTTTTGATTTTTGATCCGCCACACAGTGGTCGGAATTTCAAAAAAGCTGGCCAAAAGTCGAAATTAAAGAAAACAAGTGAAATTGTGATGTATATTTATGTTTTCGAGGTCGCTGAATCCGAATCTGACATTGGTTTTTTGAAAACTTCAAAGGCAAACTCAAAAACAAGATGGCGAATCCAATATGGCGCGCCATATTGGATTCGCCATCTTGTTTTTGAGTTTGCCTTTGAAGTTTTCAAAAAACCAATGTCAGATTCGGATTCAGCGACCTCGAAAACATAAATATACATCACAATTTCACTTGTTTTCTTTAATTTCGACTTTTGGCCAGCTTTTTTGAAATTCCGACCACTGTGCGATGCTCAAATAAAATAAAATATAAATTAATATTCATTTTCCTCTTTATTAAATTTCGGCATAATGTTTTTAAAATCTCGGTTAATTTTAGATGTTTTTACTATTCTAATATTTTCACTAAAAACTTGATATAATACAAAAGTAAATATCGAAAATATCATCAAATTAAACGCTTTCCTGCAAACATTATTTGATTTTTTACGAAAAAGAACATATGAAACAATCGATAAGAAATTGCCAGCGAGAAATTTATTTTTCAAAAAGTAGAATAAAGTATCTGCGGACGATTAATTACAATCCTAAATTCATTTTTTCATTGAAAATATCTAAAATAACGCTTTTTATTTACTTGTAGATGATAAATTTCTTTGTTACCAATAGCAACATTGACTTTTTTTAACACCATTCATTACATTGTAATTTCCCGGTAAAAAATGACGTCATTGACAGAAAAAACAACTTAATAAGAGAAATTATTTGCAAGTTGGCAAACATAGTACCTTTGTTAACGCGAGGTTTCGAATTGATAACTTCGTTAATTAAGGCGATTCTAACCAAGAGAAATGCCTTCCTTGGAGTATTCGGCAAACATTGAAACCTCTTATGACGCGGAGGATACTCCCATTCTCGAAGAGAAGCAATCGCAGAAAACAACAACAAAAAAAAAAAATCCCCCAGCGGCAGTAACTTTTTTTTTTTTTTTTTTTTTTTTTTTTAATATATAGAGACTATAGAACAGGAAATTTAGCCCTAAAATAAATTACTGAAATGCATTGTACTTCATTCTGACATAGTAATTGAACTTAATGAGTACGAGATAGGATTTTTGATGCAGTGAAATAAAAAACTGCTCTATGGTTATATTGTGAGCAAAAAACGTAACATCGTAAAAACTTTATTAATTATGTATAAACAATTTAGGTGTTTGAACCTAAAGCGAATTTCAGTCCTCCCTCGAGATTCTCAAAAACGAATTTCTTATAAATGAAGACTATATATATATATGAGGAGCAAACATTCAAACCGTGTTTTCTCCTTCGAATACAATTTTTCAGAAAACACAAAAAACTGATAAATTTAAAAAAAACCCTTCTTAGACCCTAATTGTCGTTTGTTTAGTTGTATTACTGGCTACTAGGAATATCTGTAGGCAAACTTTACCTAATAAACTTAAAGTTAATTAGAAAAATGCATTTGAAATTTGGAGAAAGCATGTTTTGACCGAAACACAGAGGAGAAAACATGTTTTGAATGTTTCCAATTTGGACAAAACATTTTTTGAATGAAAAAGTATGTAACTCGCATATTGATGAAATAACATTTTTAATGAAATGAAACTAATTAATAGAACAGACTTTGTTGTGTAATTATAAAATAAAATTAAGTATTTACACGTGAAAAATCATTCTGCACATTATAGGGAAGAACTAAAATTTTTAAGCTAATTTGAAATTTAAATTTTTAAACCAATATCTTCACATAAGCAATTGCATGCTCCCTCTGTTTCTTCATATTCTACATGAAAGTTATTAGTAATGATATCTTTATACCATTTAAAATCAGGCTGATTTTTCCACTTTTCACCATACATCAATTTTAAAAGTTTGTCTACGTCATTTTTCTTTTCAAGTGACATTCCATGATCCAGAGGAAGACATTGTAAGACAACATTTCGCATAATAGCAGTATTATATGAAATAGCAAATTCGTATAATACTGCATATAATAGCAAAATTTCGTATAATTCCCTTCCTAAAAAGTTTTGCTCCAGGTTGTTCTTTTATATCTTCGAATTTATAGATTTTGAATCCTTTGACCATCACACTTTCTCTATTTTTTTCTAAAACTATTCTTTTCAGTTCTGATATGTATGGTAAATTTTTGAAATAAGCATTAAGTGATTTCGTATTATAAAGTTTCCAATCAATACCCAATATTTTTACATCACCAACTTTCTGTTACAGTTCATACTATTGTTCCTTAGATATTATTGTTACATTTTTTCTGAGGATCTTCTCAACACGACCGAATATACGATCTGCTGGAAGGAAACTATGTCCTCTGACAGGAAAGTACAATATTCTATTTTCAATGCTTGACGTTGTAGTGTACAAAAAGTGCAAAAGCATTTGAAGAATTATGTTATTCTTATTTTGTGCAATACACCCATAACTACAGAGCCGCAAAGATTTTTACCTTCAAGGTCCATTTTGTTTAGGTGACAATATAAAGCCGACGATATTTCAGTGCTGCCTTTGCCTGCTAACTTCTCAGACCAAGTATAAAATGTTGTATTTAGACCATCCAAACTCATTATACATAAGCTGTAAAAGTTGAATTGCCTTAAGTAATAGGCATCTTGAATATTTGTTTTTGGCAGCTGTTGAATCTGTTGTAAATCAAAACATAAACTAACGACTGATTCATCTGTATTTTCTTTTATAATGGAATAAAATGCATTGGCTCTTAGTATATGAATTCTTTTGTAAGTCATATGATCAACTTTTTCTGTAGACCCTGCAGGACAGGACTTTATTTGTTGGTCAAGTAAAGAACACGTGCTGCAAACATCACTAGAAGGAGACATAAAGCCAGTATTAAATTCATTTATGAATATTCTTATGAACACAGCGAAATTAACTTTGTCCAGGTCGTCGTTGCAGCTCTTGTTGTAAACTTCATGCAACTTCCCTATACTTAATGTACAGTGCAAGTAAAATCGCTTCGATTTTTGTCTTCCATAATGACTTTTTGGTGCATTTAAGTTTGAGAGGAATTCTCTTACATTTTTTTTTTTTTTTTTTTTTTTTTTAATGCTTAAGTGGCTTTTTCTATCGCCTCCTCTCTTTTCCACAATAGGTTCACCAGCATGTACTTTAGTAACAATATTGGCTAGCCTTGTACGACCTATTTTGGTTATAGCCATGAAATTGTTTTTAAACACAGGAATTCTCCTACCACTGCTACTAGAAGCAGAAAATGCATGCTGTGAGTCAGATGATTGCGATTTATTTTGGGTTGGGTTATTAGGTCTACGTCGAGTTACATTTTTTGTAACAACCAATGAGGCTATAATAGAATCTTGTCGCTGTTTGTCCGCAATTTCGTAATGTCTATCTCGAAACTTCTTAATGTCATTAGGTCTAACATCAGTGCATGAAAAAATATTACTAGAATGTTTGCATGGAGCATAAACGTTATCTGAAGATGCTGAATATCGTTTCTTTTTCGCTTCTTTTCTTTTCCCACCAATTCTCTGTCTTTTTCTAGTTCCATAATTAGAAGTACTCACTAATACACCACTTATAAAAAAAATAAAAATAATAAAAAAAACCACTCCTCTAAAAGGAAGAAAACAAGATAGAACTAACGAAATAAACAAACATAAAAAGCTGGTACATGTACGAGTCACGCGACCAGAAAGAACAGTCCTGAATGGTCTGCGGGAGAAATCACAGTTTGACTGAAAACAGGCTCTGGAGGAAACACTGTTTGATTGAAACCCTAACTTTCTATGAGCGTTTATAATGTGATAAAAAATTTTTTGGTTTAAAATAATAGTATAATTTTGTGATATTTAATGTTGAGTTCACAGAAAAATCACTAACTCATTTATTTTTATTTTTGGAGAAAACACGGTTTGAATGTTTGCTCCTCATATGTATACCGGGTGCAATGCAAAGTCTCGAGAAGATCTTTATCTCCACAACCATTGGTCGCAGATATATCCTTCCAATTGCAAAATGTTTTAAGAATGCAAGCATTTATGATATGGCCTGTTTAAATGTAAAAAATCCGTTTTTTGACTATCATTTTATACACTATCAAGGTCCCTGCGGTCCTATTAGTAAAAGTTAACATTTATCCTAACAAATATACCATAACAAGTTTAAAGTGTTACCCCATATTGGACTGAGATATTTAGTTTCAAAGTTGGGATTTTTTTTTAATTTTCTCGCGCTTTATTAAAGATTTTTTTAACACTCCTTTAATAAAATCCGAAAAAATGTGGAAAAATCCCAAACTTTAAAACTAAATATTTTGGTTAATATGGAAAAATTGGCACTTTCGTGTTGTATTAGTTAGGATAACTAACTTTTACTAAATATGACTATAGGTACCTGGGGTCTGTATAACAAGTTAGTTTTTATAATTATACGATTTGTTTTTTTTAATTTTAAACATGCTATATCATAAATGCTTACATGTAAAGAAAAAAAAAAAAAATGTTATTGGAAATATCAACTGTGATCAATGGTTGCGGAGATAAAGGCCTCTTTGCGAGATTAATTTTCACCCAGTATAAATATTACAGGATGTACTTCAAAAAATGTAATTAAAAAAGGGAAATAAATATTGGATAAAAAAGCAGATCTTTCATTTTTTTTTTTTTTTTTTTTTTAATAAAAAAAATAATAAGATTAAGAAAAAAAAATCTTTTATTGCACAAAAAATAGAAAAAAAAAAACGAATAAATTAAATAATAATAACATTTTATATGGAATTCCATTTTAAAAATAACCTCATAAATAGCCAGGGTTTTAAAAAACTCGTTATTATTTTTTTTTTTTTAAGCCCAGTCCGGGCAGGGTTTTTTTTTTATTTAATTGGGTTTTAATGGGGTTTTGGGGGGGTTTGGGGGTTTAATTGGGTTTTTTTTTATATTAAACGTATAGAATAACATTATTGGGGTTGAATTTTAACTTTATTATAAACGAGAATAATTTTAGACTATAAGAAAACTTATTACAGAATAACTATAATTAATTCAAAATTAAATGACCGTCATATTCTTAATATTTGGTTTGGTGTAAACTGTAAAATGAATTCTTATTTCATTCTATTCAGTATTTTGACACGATTTTGAATTTAAATTTTTATTATTAAGTTATTTTGTGTAAAACTAAAACTAGTAACAAAAGAAAAATATTTTAACCCTTTGATGTACGATTTTCATGTTACAAATAATTGTGAATTTCTGTATGTTTAATATAAAAAAAAGTATGCAAAATTTTTTTTAATTTTTTTTCATATTGATACTGATATATTTTATTCATATTTGAAAACTTATTTAATAAAGGAATTCAAAACAAAGTTATCACTGCCTGCATTTTATACTTACTACGTGTCAGGAGCAATCCAGGTTTTAATTTTTGGGGCCCATTTTTGTGAAATTTTTAATTATTTTTGTAAAAAAATAAATTTATATGCATATACATCACCGTCCATTGTATCCGTCGTTCTATATAAATGTTTATTATAAAGTTAATAGTGTTTCATTGAACCAAGTTATAGGTAATCATTAAAACCAATTCTAGAAACACGGAAAATTTTTATAAAAAGATATATAAAACTAAATCTTTTTAAAAAGGCTGTTTTAATGTATTTGAAGTTTGTGAGAGGCAACAGAAGAATCCCATTTTTTCCTGTATTGAACCTTACAAGTTCAATATAGTATATTTTTTTGTGAGTTTAACATTTGTTGTTAAATTCTTAGAATTTGAGACAAAGTATTGCTTTTTTTTTTTTTGAAATCATGCCTTACAAGTACAATAATGGCTTGCAATTTTGTCCATTTACTGTCTTTTTTTTCTTTTTTTTACAAAACTGTTCTGTCCAAAAGAGATATTGCAGATAGATGGTTGAAATGAAAGGAATTTTTCTAACGTAGTTGAAAAATAATTACATAATTTTAAACTGACATATATATCATGAATATGATACACTATGTTATGTAGATATATACATAACGATTATATACATATGTATATATATATGTATAATAATTATTATATATATATATATAATTATTATATTACACATAACATAATTATTACATTTATAATAATGTCAAGTAAAATAATGTAAGTGAAAAAATAATAAATTATTTTTTAAAAAGTGAAAAATTTTATTGGATTTAAAAAAGGGTTTTTTTAAGTGGGTAAACCCAAAAAACCCGCCCGGGTTTTTTTGGGTTTGGGGGCGGGTCCGAAACCCTGTAAATAGCTCATCGGTTTAGTATTTAGTACCTGGATAACCGAGTTCAATCGGTCTCATTGTAAAATCATTCGTAGTTAGATATAGCGATTTGTTTTCAGGTAATTATATTTGTTATTTATTTGTCCAAGGTTGGTTGGTTGGTTGGTTGGTTGGTTGGATGGATGGTTGGATGGATTTTACGTCGCACTAGTGCTGCGCAATGGGCAATTTATTTGCCGAGGGCGGAAGTCGAGATAACACTGTAAGCTAATTTTCCTGGAAATAAGGAAAATCCAAATCGAATTATGATGTCAACTATAATTTTCTTATCAAAATCATTCAAGCAGTTTCGTAGAAGACAAGATTTCTGCTATATGTTGTTCTATAAGGCAGTGACAGCTAATTTTTCTGAAGAATAAGATAAGTGATATCGTTTTTCATATAAAAAATAGCCTCTAACTGTATATATATTGAAAGCATTCGAGGATTTTTTTCTTTTTTAAAGAGTTTTTGCCTTTCTTCCTGGAGGAAGCGCGGGTTACCGGTAAACGCTAAATGTTCTAAAGAGAATGTCAGACTTTGTGCGCTTAATATTCAATTGTAATCTCAAAAATTTCCTAATTCTAAATTTTTATCAAAATCATTCAAATAGTTTCCAAGAAAACTATGTCTCTTTCCTATTTTGCCACATACGAAATGAAGATTAACAGTAAATTCTAATTTTCATGAAGATGAGGATGAATCAGAAGGGTTTTTCATCTCAAAACAAGCCTAATGCTAAGTTTTTGTCAAAACCGTTAGAGCCCATTTCCTAGAAAGTTTCACAGGTAGTTTCGACTGGGCGGAGTGGAGGCTAATTGTGAACGTTAATTTTCCTGAAGCTGCAAAAAATTCAATTTGAATTGTCATCTAAAAATCCTCAAACCTTAAATATTTATCAAAATCGTTCAAGCAATTTCCCACAAAACCGAATTTCAGCCATAATTAGCCACGGTGGAGCGACGGTTAACACAGCAGTGGACGTTAACTTTCTTCGAAAAGAGGATATATCAGATACGTTTCTCGTTAAAATAAGAATAAGAATAAGAATAAGAATAATTCTATATTTTTATTAAATTTATTCGATTTACTTCTGAGAAAACCAAATTCGTGTCATACTTTACAATGGGCAGAAAAGAATTGACAGTGAACGCTAATTTTCGTGAAGATATGAGATTAAATCTATCATCTCAAAAGACATTTACATCTAATTTTTTATCAAAATCGTTAGAGCCATTTCCAAGACATCGAATTTTTAAACATATTTTTCAACGGGAGTAATAAGGGTTAACAACGAAAGTTAATTTTGCAGAAGATGAAAATAAATCAGATGAGTTTGTCGTCTCAAACCAGCCTTATTTGTAAGATTTTATCAAAGTCATTTGAACCATTGGCGAGAAAACCCATAATAAACCCGATTTTTTCCCCATATTTAACGTTTGGAGTGAGAGTTAACAATAAAGGTTAATTTTCCTGAAGATAAGTATAAGTCAAATGAGTTTGTCTTATCAAAAAATCTTTAACCCTAAGTTTTTATTAAAACCATCATATCCATTTCTTAGTAAATCCAAATTCTGCGATATTTTTTAAACTAGCGGCTGACAGGTAGCAGTGAATGTGAATTTTCCTGAAGATGATAATAAGGCTAATCGATTTTTCATCTCTATAAAACACTTAATCGCAACCTTTCCTGAAAGTCTTATAATTAATCCTTAATTATATCCATTTCCGAGTTCACTCAAATTCTGCCATATTTTGCAACAGGAAGATAAAGAGGTAAAAGCAACTTCAATTTTTCTAATATGAGAATGAAATTAATTGATTTTTCACTTCAAAACACCCTTAACCCCAAACTTTTATTAAAATCTTCATATTTATATCCGAGTAAACACAAATTCTGCTATATATTGGAAACAGCAGATAAAAGATTAACAGTGAACGCAAGATTTCATGAGAATAAGGATAAGTTAATTAATTTTTCCTTCCAAACATTTCTTAACTCTAAATGTTCATCAAAATCGTTATATCCATTTCCAAGTAAACCCAATTTCTGCTATGTTTTGTAACTAACAGGTAAAGGGTTAACAGCAAACCCCAATTTTTATGAATATGGGGATAAGTCTAATTGATTTCTTACTCCAGAAAACACTTAACCCCAAATGTTCATCAAAATTGATATATTCCTTTTCGAGAAAATCCAATTTTTTATCATATTTTACAAACTGCACTTAAACAGTTAACAGTAAACACGAATTGCCTTGAAGATGATAATATGTCTGATTTAGTGCCCCCAAAATAACTTAATCCAAAACTTTCTTCAAAATCACTAGATCCGTTTCCGAGTAAACACAATTTCTGCCATATGTTGCAACTAGCCAGTAAAGGGTTAACAATGAACGCGAATTTTTCTGAAGATGAGGATAAGCACAATTGATAAAGTACCTCAAAAAGCACTGTGCTGCAACTGGCTGATAAAGGGTTAACAGCGAACGCAAATTTTCCTGAAGACGACGATGTGTCTAATCGATTTAACTCTCTAAAACACACTTAATCGCAAACTTTCATCAAAATCGTTATATTCATTTCCAAGTAAACCCAATTTCTGTCACATAATGCTACTGGCCGATAAAGGGATAAAAGCAAACGCGAATTTTCCTAACGATGAGACTATTTCCAAACGATTTAGCTCCCTAAAACCACCTAACCACAAATTTTCATGAAAATCGTCTTATCTGGTTGCGAGTAAATCCTATTTCTGCCATATGGTTCAACTAGCTAATAAAAGGTTAACAGTGAACGCATTTTTTTTTTTTTTTTTTTTTTTTTAAGATGAAGATATGTCCAGTCAATTTATCTACCTAAACACCACTTAACCTCAAACTTTCATTAAAATCTTTCCAACTATTTCCGAGTAAACCCAATTATTGCCATATGTTTCAACTGATCGATAAAGGGTTAACAGCGAACGCGAATTTTCCTGAACATGAGTATATGTCTAAATTGATTTAACTCTCCAAAAAACACTTAACCGTAGCCGTTCATCAAAATCGTTATATTATTTTCCGAATAAACACAATTTCTGCCATGTGGTGAAACTGGTCGATAAAGGGCTAACAGCGAACGCGAATTTTCCTGCAGATGAAGATATGTTCAATCGATTTTTCTACCTAAAAAACACTTAATCCCAAACTTTCATCAAAATCGTTGTGTCCATTTCCGAGTAAACCCAATTTCTGCTATATGTTGCAACTGGTCGATAAAGGGTTAACAGCGAATGCGAATTTTCCTGAAAATGACGATAAGCTCAATCGTTATTTTTATTTTATTTTTATTTATTTATTTATTTATTTATTTATTTTTTGGCCCCCAAAACCCTTAACCCCAAAGATTCATCAAAATCGTTAGAACCGTTTCCGAGGTCCCCAAGACAAATATATATAATGAGTCACGTGGTTTACTTGTTTAATATAAAAGAAGGATTTATGCTATTTACATTGAATGCGTAATGTAAAATTTTGCCTTCGATTTAGATAAAAAAAAAATATGCAGGCATGTTATAGGTCATCATTTCAAAAACTATATAAACTTAATATTTATGAATGAAGGACAATTTTTTTACCGAATACGTAATAGAATTCTTATACGTTGCGGTCTGTAGACTGAAATTAATTTAATTTTGTTTTAATAATGTTAGATTGTTTAAAAGATAAATATAAAACTGTTATTATAGAGCTTTGCTACTGCATGATCATTATTGTAAATGATGTGCGTATTACTCAAAGTTCTCTCACAGGGAACTATGAAATAATTTACACATTTCGCATCACATTGGGGCTAATTATAAGAAATTCGTTAAATTATTTAAAAACAATACTAAACTTATAAACGTTTCAGAATTTTGCTTTAGAATGGTCGTTATTGGAAATTGCTTGCTTAAAATCTGGGCTTTTTTACAAGTACACGCAAAAGAATTCAGATACATTATCACTGTCCATTGTAGAAATATTCGAACTTACAGAGAAATATTCAAACACTCTATTGTAGTTTTCAGTTTGGATTAATTGTCGAATTACTCAAGGATTCAAATTTGTTTAAATGCCTGATAACTACTAAAATATTCGGAAGGGCGAGTGAAGCAACTCCAGATTTTTTTTTCTTTTTTAAACACATTCGGTGCTACGCCAGCCTGTCGGCGGGCTGAACATCTATACCAACAGCGGCGCGCGGATTCAGTCCTTTGTTTATGGTCCTTAAAGCCGACCGTTTCCTACCGACTGGAGTAGCACTGAATGTGTTAAAAAAAAAAAAAAAAAAAAAAAAAATCTGGAATTGCTTCACTCTTTTTTCTGAATGTTTTAGTAGTTATCAGGCATTTAAACAAATTTGAATCACTGAATAATTCGGTAATTAATCATAATTGAAAGCAGGTACAATAGGGTGTTTTAATAATATTGTGACATTTTTCCACTTTTCAATACTGTTTGAGCTTTCATAGAGAGTGCTGACATTTTTTTGTCCTTTACGGAAAAATTCGTCTGTTTTTTATTCTGCTCTTTCAGCCTTATTATTTAGATCTTATTCTTTGGGCCTATTGAACCTGTTTTTATAGAATAATGCAGCCTGAACCGGTTTACCTATTTCAAATAATGCCCAACAGTAATTTTATACTAAACAATAAATATAGTAGTAGGAAGACCTCTCTGTTAAACGATTATTGTATAAGAGCAAACAGCTCAGCCATCAAAGAAGTTACCTAAAAATAAAATTTCTCTGTTCGCACAAATAAAACGTCCTGAAGAATAGAAATCTAAAACAGTGAAGAGTCGTGTGTGTAAAATTTGTGCTGAAAATGGAGTTAAGAGGGAAGTTGTGATGTGCTGCCCTGACCAGTGTTGCCAGTTTTTTTATTCAATAATCACCAATAACTTTTAATTGTAACGTTTTCCTAATCACTTAGAAAAATGATGGTCTAATATGTATACCAAATATCCCTTCTCAAAATTATTGATGATTACTGAATAAAAAAATCCTTCACATTTGGCTACACTGGCCCTGACTGTGAGAGTAAATCAGCTGTGTACTTAGATCTATGCTTCAGGGAATTTTATAATTTTGGAATTTAGAAAAAAATCTGTATTTTTTTACTTTATAATTTTCGTCAACTTCATTCATTTTTTATAGTTCTTCAGGTGATACTTGGTTTCATATAATGCAATGTTTGAAAGGGTTTTTAATATATATATTAATGTGGCAAGTTAAGTAAAATGTTGTAAAATTGTTATTTTTAAAATTTCTTCAGTTTCTGGAGTTCAAAATAGCCTCATTAGGAGGGCTCCCCAAACACCCATATGGAGCGAGTGGGCCAAAAATATTTGCAGCCTGGTGGGTCAGATTGAGCCAGCTTGTTCCTGATATCACTAACATAATTTGCATCACTAAGCCTCTAAGGTTCCAGGCTGAAAATCAGATGTGAATATTAACGCAAAATTAAATGTTCCTTTAATGTACTTTAGTATTCTTTTAACCATTGACCAATGTCTCTACTCAGATTTATCCAAGAACTGTGAAAAATATAATACAACAATAGCAATGTTAGGGCGAGTAGCAACTGCCATATACATCAAGCTTCTTTCTCCGAATCAACTTTTAGGGAATCTTCCCTAAAAGATTACCTATTTCCTTGGGTGTAGAAACAAGGTTAGCATCTTTAATGCTGAACTTCTCAAAAACCTTACAAGCATAATTTTGTTGACCGATCGCAATATCACCATTTTTCAGCTTTTTTATTTCTAAGCCAAGGTAGTATTTAGCATTTTTATATGTCACTTTAAACTCATTCTGAAATTCTGAAGGAAATTATTCTCGATCTGTGGTGTCGTGGTAACAAGTCCATCATCGACATGTAATGCTAATAATAACTTCTATTGTTTGTCATTGCTGAAAATCAGACAAGGAACAGCATTACTGGTCGTTAAACCATACTTTTCTAGAAATTCTTTGAATCGCTATTCCAACATCAAGGTGATTGTTTTAGTTCATAGAGACTTTTTACTAATTGACACACTCGACCTGAATTATCGTCATAACCTTCTGATTGTTTCATGTAGATTTCCTCTTCTAATTTCCGATACAAAAAGGCAATTTTCATATCAAACTGTGTCAGGTCCAAGCCCTCATTTGCGGCAACACTGATCAAAGTACGGATAGTTTCAAAACGTGCCACTGTACTAAATGTTTCACAATAATCTGCTCCTTTCCTTTGTGAAAAACATTTTATGACCAACTTAGCTTTGAATCTATCGATCCCACCATTGGCACGATACTTCACTTTATAAACCCTTTTATTTGCAATATCTTGCCTTCCTTCTGTTAGGTCTGTTATGTACCGTGTATCTTTCTCTGATAACATTTAATCTCTTCATCTATTGCAGTCTGCCATTCACTGGAATTTTCAGATTTCATTGCTTGATAGTAATGTTCTGGTTCTAGCTGTTCTGCAATACAATGTTCAATAAGAGTATAGGTGCTTTCAATCCTTTTCTATTCCTTAATTCTCGAACAATCTTCAGAAATGTCATATGAATCAAACTCAGTTTCAGTAGTGGGTGTAGAGGTATCAATATATAATGGCTCAACATTATATTCTGGTTCAACTCCGAAAATGGCTGATGCTATGCGGATTCAGGAGAAAATACTACATCTCTTGTTCGTTCTATCTTTCTTGTACCTTTGAACCATACATGATAACCATCAACATCATACAAATAGCCAACTAAGATTCCTTTTTGACCTTTTGATGCCATTTTTTATGTTTATGCTTAGGTGTATGGACAAAACACCCTGTGCCTATAATTCTAAAATAGTCTAGTCTCGGAGTTTTTACCCCCAAAAACTTCATAAAGCCGCTATCAAACGAAGAACCATACGATAGTCTTTAGCACAAAATACCTTATAAACAGGTTTTTCATGTGGGAAACGATCCAAATATGCCGTCTGATACAAAGTGCCGAACGTACGTTCGTCAATCACGCATTTTCGACTGTTTAAAGCACATACGGTAGTCTTTAGAACGAAATCCTCCAATCAGAGAATCGCGATTACAGAACATCCTCTGTTCTTTTCCCTTTTAAACATCCTTGGGGGGAATAATAGCCAAATGTTGGGTCCGTTGTTTACATTTCTGGATTTCGTTCTTCCGTTTATGCTTAGAAACAACCCTACTGAAGTCGTTTGGTCACTTTTGAGCGGCAATAGCTTATATTTTAGAATATATCGTCTTCCGTCTGATGGAGATTTTCTTTCAATTGCTGATGTTCCAGCACGATTTAATATGTGTACTGCAGGACTGACTATTTCAATCCACAATGATTTTGGCAAATCCTTAGCAATCATGACTGACCGAGCTAAATCAAAAACAGTTTTGTTATTTCGTTCAGCTGATCTATTTTATTGAGGTGCATAGGTTGCAGTATATCAAAACTGAGCTCCCATTTTCTGCAGCATACCGCTTGAAATCTTTGTTGCTATACTTTAATCCACCATCACTGAGTATTGCCTTGATTGGTATCTGTGTTTGATTTTTAATGAAAATAAAAATTCTTCAAATTTACTTACAACTTCTGATTTATGTTTTAAAAAAATATATTCTTCTGTACTTAGAATAATCATCAGTAAAACCGACAAAATAATTAGAACCACCTACTGATTTTTCCTCCATAGGTTCACAGACATCAGTGTGTATGATCTCATCAATATCCTTTGCATGTTGCTGGCGATTTTGAAATGATAATTTATGTTGTTTACCTAATACACATGCTTCACAGAACTCATTATCATTTTACATACCAATACCTTGCAATTAAAGAAACTTTTCACATGTTACTTATTCAAATGTCCAAGTCTCTCATGCCAGAGTTGAAGGGAGTTCACTTCATTCAATTGAACTTCTGAAGAGGACAGTGCAACAGTGTTAACCACTTGAAGCACAACTGCTCAACATTACAGTCTGAACAAGTTTCCATTGCGTATTCCAACAGCAATGACACCTTTTGGCTTTACAAATTCACATTTATCATTTGACATGTTGAATGTTGACTCATGATCTAGAGCTTGACTTACAGAAAATAAATTTCTTGAAGCACCTGGCGCATACAGTACATTTTCCATTATACTCTCCTTCCAGTTACTATGTACAAGCACTTTCACAGATATCTTGCCACGACCATATGTTTTCATTGTTGAACTATTTCCAACTCTCATTTATATTTTGTAAAACTCTGAAAGAAATCATTTCTGTTTGTGATGTGTTGTGTGGCTCCTGTATCAATTACCGATGTGTTACCACCACCAACTACAAGGCATTCACTTATAAAGTCCTTTTCTACTTTAGACTTTTTATCATGCACAGTATTTTTCTTTGATGTACAATCCTTTTTCATATGGCCTCGTTTTCCACATTTGAAGCATTTATATTGCTTTCCCTGTTTGTTTGCAGGCTTTTGAAATTTTTATGTACTAATTTGAACATTCCTTAACACGTTCGCTGCCGGTTTCACGTGACTAAAATTTGAAATGACGTTTTTTTTCCTTTAACCCGCCGAATATGTTTGACGTGTTGCAGAAAAGCGCTACATCGCCAGATGTTATAGGCTTTGTGTTTACCTTTGCTTGTTTGCGTCATGTGTTACGTCAATACGCTGTATTAAACATGTAAAAATTCATCTGCTCGTTACAAGCAAACTCTGGAGTTAATGAGTAATAAGTTAAATTTCCATAGCAAATAGTTTCGTTTGTACTGAGCAGATAAAATATCTCGCTGACGCCATCACTTCGGTTGCATATTGATGATACGTGTTTTATTAGTGAGAAAGTGTTCTATTTTGAAATACCCTTCCTTAAAGGATCAAATTTTTGATCGCATGTTTCCGGACCACTTCTAGGGCTGAGTCCCCGACCGTTGCCAATCGCCCATTGCGCAGCACTAGTGTGACGTAAAACCCAACCAATCATCTATTTTGAAATATGAATATTTGTGATGTTTGCATTAGTACTGTTTGGCTGGTTGAATAGAGTTGGAATTTAAGAGGTACTTTTGAATTTAAGAGGTTGGTTTGTTGATTGTGTTTTACGTCACACTAGTGCTGCGCAATGGACAATTGGCGATGGTCTGGGTCTCACCCCTAGAGTTGTCCAGGGACATGCCATCACAATTTTTATCCTCCACGAAAGGGATGATGTGAAGTCGTTCCTTCACATATATTAATTTTAATTACAGCTTTAAATAAAGGCAATAAATAATTATTATATTTTCAATAAATTAAATAGCTAATAAAAATAGATAACGAAATTCTAAATTACTTTTATTTATTCGCTTTTGTCTATAATAAATATCTTAATTCTAATAATACTTTCCTTTTAAATGACATTTATAAGCTCTTCTAAATCATTTAATAAATAAAATATAAAAATAATATTATTTCCAGTCATAAGCCGTTGGATACATAATTACATTTTCATTCTTTTAAATTGCGTATATTTATTTATTCGAAGCTAAATTAAGCAATACATTTCCGTTCTAATATCATTAAAGAGTAATTTATATTTTTTTTTATCACGGGATGTGCAATAAATCCTAGTCTGAGTGTCTCCCTTAAATAACGGCCTTCTGGCGATAAAGTTTGGCATTGAGGATTGGCGTTAGTTTTTTAACGGTCGTGCTAAGTTCAAAATATTTACATTAAATTATTCTACAAACAAAGGAATATCTTTGGCTATAAATTTGGCACTTTTTCAAAACTCTTGGCGTAATTTCAACAGTCTGATCTGAGTTGCAATAGAATCAACTTCAAGAATTGGCTCTTAAATCTTGACGTAACAACACGTAATCGCGAAGCCCTCTCTCTCTCTCTCATCTAACCCTCTGTATGTCTGTTAAACTTTATAATATATATTTGGAAATAGTACTTTTTATTATAGACTTTCTTGATTTTCATGCTGATTAAATAAAGATGATTGCTGCAAAATTATTGATTCTTATTTCCTCACGGCCTAAAGTTCACTGTTCCTGGAGTTTTATTGCGATTTCTTATACTATAGCTCAAGTCTTCTTCGGAATCTTCTTGATAAACTTTGGTGCCAGACCTCTTCAGAGTGGTTACGAGATAAAAAGAGAGAGAGGGGCACTTGTTTAGATAAATTTACTAGCTAAAGAAACTATTTTATTTCTGTTGTTTCAAAGTTATACGGACTGACTTTCTTCAAAAAAATAAATCGACTCCTTGGAGACAGATGTGTAGTTCACCTTATAGTGGATATTTAACAGTCTGCTTAAAGTTCTATCTTATGTATGTACTATTTGATGTGTGAAATATTTCCTCAACGACAGCGGGATATGCAAGTATTCAATGAATGATCTTCCCATCGTGTTTTATTTTGACGCAATGGTTTCCCCGAACTATTGGAAGTTTCTTCGCTGCAATTTTTCATTGACTACCGGCGCTCGGCATTTTATCCCAAGTCAAAGTCGCTGGACCTCGTTTTCTATAAGCCGGGCCGGTGTTTCTCCTTCGTCCTCTCATACTGTGTGTTATGGAGGCTCACACTCTGAATGTTGCAAACTCGTGTTCATGTGGAGTGACGGAATGACTTCAATTTTTTTTATTGTTCGTCTTTTAGACATTTTTCAAGTTATTAACGGATTTATGTTTACGGAACTGCTAAACATTCGAACTTTAGTAGAAAGAAAAAAACTGCGCGTTGTGAAATAGGGTATTACGTTTGAGTAAATATAGACAGGATTTTCACTTTATCTGAGAGAACTCACGGATAGAACGTTGGTCATCTAGTAAGGCCATGTGTTTTTTTTTTTTTAGTGCTCGGATTTTATGCCAGCTGTCTACACAGGGAAAGTTTTACAAGTATTGCTAAATCGGAATACTGGAAAATACATAATGTATTCTAGACTATATGAGACTTCAAACAGAACGTCACGTTACATTTTCATTCTTTTAAATTGCGTATATTTATTTATTCGAAGCTAAATTAAGCAATACATTTCCGTTCTAATATCATTAAAGAGTAATTTATATTTTTTTTATCACGGGATGTGCAATAAATCCTAGTCTGAGTGTCTCCCTTAAATAACGGCCTTCTGGCGATAAAGTTTGGCATTGAGGATTGGCGTTAGTTTTTTAACGGTCGTGCTAAGTTCAAAATATTTACATTAAATTATTCTACAAACAAAGGAATATCTTTGGCTATAAATTTGGCACTTTTTCAAAACTCTTGGCGTAATTTCAACAGTCTGATCTGAGTTGCAATAGAATCAACTTCAAGAATTGGCTCTTAAATCTTGACGTAACAACACGTAATCGCGAAGCCCTCTCTCTCTCTCATCTAACCCTCTGTATGTCTGTTAAACTTTATAATATATATTTGGAAATAGTACTTTTTATTATAGACTTTCTTGATTTTCATGCTGATTAAATAAAGATGATTGCTGCAAAATTATTGAGTCTTATTTCCTCACGGCCTAAAGTTCACTGTTCCTGGAGTTTTATTGCGATTTCTTATACTATAGCTCAAGTCTTCTTCGGAATCTTCTTGATAGATGACTCTCTCGCTTCGTAGACACCCAGAGGTATAATTATTATGGGAACATGGAAAACATTGCGGGCCCGACAGATTTTATGAGCACCATAGCCACCATTAGTATACACAATGGTTTTTGGCAGGCTCGAGTACCGAACCCGCAATCTTCCAATTACGAGCCCGGCGCTCTACCGACTGGGCAACCACGGTCCTGAATTTTAGAGGCATATTTTTGAATTTTATGCCAATACTGGTTGCTACAGTACAAAATTTTGTATACTTTTTAATTTCATGCATTTTGCGATAGGGGTATAGTGAACAGATCAGAGTACCGTTATAATACAGAATCGTTAAAATTTGCTATAATTATCCAGTTTCAGATTTATTTTTTCATTCCTAATGAATGAGGACTATAAATAAAATATTAATGATAAATAATTTACTTTATACAACTTTTAAATTTAAAATTCCTAAGGAAAAAAGTATTCTTCATACATTTTTGTTAAATAAATCCTTGTCGAATCCTGTTCTTAGTCAGTGTAAGAACATGATTCGATAAGGATTTATTTAACAAAACCTTATGAAGTGTACATTTTTTACATAGGAATTTTTGATAGTGTTCGGACACTTTTGTTACCGACTGTACTTATAGCTGTTAAAGTATTGGAAATAAAAAAACTATCATCTAAACACTTTTCATCAATTACTAAAGCAACACACTTTTCAGGGACATTTGGTGTGATTGTATAATCTAAGTTTTATTTTTGTATTTGTGATTAGTTATAAATTCGTAATTATTTTTTTTTTCTTTTAATTCTATTTTATGAAAATTTTCCTTTTGTCCTATGTATTATTATTATTCGGATTTTTTTTTTTCAAGACGCGTTTTCTTTTTAGGTTAGATCGCCGAAAAGCTCGCTTTCGTATGCCGCCGGTGTAAGGTTGCTATTCGGAACACGATGCGAAATGGCGCCGTCTTGGCGATTTTCGAAATTTCGCCAAGCGGCAGCCTAAAGTAAACTTTCACCTGTAAAGTGATACGTCACATCCCGCGCTGGCGCGGGATCGGCAGCGAACGTGTTAAATTGGATTTGGCAAGTAAAGCAAAAGGTTCAGTTTCTCGAGAAGATTCTGACAATCTTCCCTGCTCTTCGCAACCAACAGCTTTTTTCAATTCTATTAGCATTTGTTGCTTTTCAGGTTTTACACACCAAGACATTTTCAGTGGCTCAAAGTTACTAGATAAAGTTTCTAAGAGTTTACAGGGCCCTCAATGGCCGAGTGGTTATGTCACCACCATGAAGCTAGAGAACCAACGCCGCGCTTTGAAAATGGTCCCGATTTCCAACTGAGCTGCTACACCGGCTGACCCTCGCGCCATCTGTTGAACACTTTCTAAAGCAACATTAATTCTAAACGAATTTGGGAAGAAATTAAGTAATTTAAATTGTATGTGAATTATAATAGACTTAATTTACGGGGTGTCATAAAACTCATGTAGGAATATATATATATATAATATTTCCTAAAATACTTTATTTTCTTTCTTATTTTTCTCAATTTTATTTAATATAATTTTCGATGTTAGGAATAAATTTAAATTATTTTTTTACACATTTTCGTATTTTTAAATGCTTCCATGTTTATTTTAAAGAATTTTATTTGGTTAGATTGTGAGAAGTTTAAATCCATTAAATGAATGTGATGAAGATAAAATTTTCTTTGCAAAATGATCAACACATTTACTCACCCCCCCCCCTCCCCACAATATGATAATAATGGTTATATTGATTTTTAAAAAAGAGTATATTGGTTTTTAAAAGACACCTAGCCTGTATTTGCTCGAGTTTAGAAGAAAACCACGGAAAACTCCGAACGATGAAGTTAAAGAGTGCAACCTGGAATCGAACCACCACTTCACGTCAACCAGTTTATTTTAAAGTAAGTAATTTATTTAACTGATAAAATGTATGCCTTGTATGCAGTGTAAAAGTTAATGCAAATTGTTTTAGATAAAACTGTGAAGTATTTCTCTGCAAAATTATATTTTTTAGTCATTCAAAAGTTTGTACCATTATTTTTTTAAAAAATGATAATGATTTTACTGAAAAGAAAAAATGTGGTTATATAAATCGTTATTCCAAATTTATTTTTTATTCCTACAATAATACTAATTAAAAAAAAAAAAAGTTTTAGCTTTTAGAATGCTAGGAACCACTAACGGCCAAGAGGTCCTGTCATTGAAGCTGTAGACATGAGGTGCTGGGTTTGATCCCTGATCGCGCTCGTCGGATTAGCCGTTCGAAGTGTTCTGTGGTTTTCTCCGAAACTAAGTTAAATACGGCAAAGATCCCTTAGAAAGACCCCCATGGAAGGCACTCTTACACAGGCCTAGGATCCTAGTCCAATCAATCGGCCTCAATCTTAAAACCATCAACAATTTTTAAAATGTTAAAAAAAAAAAAAGTCAACTTGTAAAAAAATTAAATTTATGAAAAAAAAATTAATAAAATATATTAAAAGCTATAAACTTACTGCGCAAAAATATCTTGCAAAATAATCAAAACATTCACTTCACTCCCCCCCCCCATGATATTGTTTTACCTAACTTAGGTCTTAGACATAGGTGGATTGCCTTCATATTGGTCTTTTTAAAGGGACCTAGCCTGTATTTACTCGAGTTTTGAAGCAAACCACGGAAAACTCCGAACGTTTATTTTGAAGACCATGACCTGGAATCGAACCAAGCACTTCCCACTGACTAGTTTCGAGAGCAGACCAATATTGCTACAGTTGAAGTATGTTTTACTTCGAAGAAAAATAAATTTATGAAATATATGCTTTGTATGTGATGTAAAAATGATTTTAAAATTTAATCAGAATCAAAAGTTACATTATTTCGGTGCTAAAATTATTTTTTCTAGTCATTCCAATTTTAATTCAAGAATTTATACCATTAGCTTTTAAAAAACGAAACAATTTTAATCAAAAGATGAAAAGGGGCTTTTTAAATTACTATTCTTTTTTTATTTATTTATTTATTTGATTCATTAATTAAAAAAAAAGAAATGTTACACCCAATTAAAATTTTTAAATAGCTACAATTAATCTAAATCATCTAAAATTATATATATATATATATATATATATATATATGTATAAAGTTAAAAAAAACAGAAATGAAAATTAGAAAAAAAAAAATTAACTATTTTTGGAAAATTTTATTTATTACTTATTATTTTTTAAATCATTATTAAAAAACTAATGTATCATAGTTTTCAAAATTAATTGATTAAAATAAAAATTATAAAATTTTTAAATAATTTCTACATGAAAAAGTAATATATCTTAGCATTTAGAATTAATAAGTAATAATTAATAAATAAAAAATAAAAATATTCAAATAATCCCTTTATTTCTCTATATCCTCACACTAGCAGGCAACGCCCGCTTCGCTGGTCCCTATTTTTAAATGAATCACTATAATTACTGAATTCTCAAAATTGCATTCATTTTTATCACGTGGAAAAAAAAAAAAAAAAAAATAAAAAAATCTGATAAGGAAAAATGTCGCACCGGGTTCTCACTGCCTTCGGAAAAAATTCCCAAAATGCTGTAACTCTTATTTCTATTATTTCCCCCTTCGCCCCCCCTCCCGTCTATCCTAATAATTTTACAAATTCGAAAATATCCGCAATCGATTTGTAAGTATCAAAAACTTCTATGCACCAGTTTTGAACGATCCATCTCTATTTTTATTTTTTTGCCCCACCACTCCCCTTTTTCCGCCCCTACCAATAATTTTAAAAATTCGAAAATATCCGCAATCGATTTGTAGGTATTGGAAACCTCTATGTACCAGTTTTGAATGATCTAACTCTATTTTATTTTTTTGCCCCTCTGCCCCCCCCCTTCCCGGCCCTCCTAATAACTTTACACTTTCGAAAATATCCCCATTCGACTTGCAGGCCTCTAAAACTTATCTGTACCAATTTTGAACGGCCTAACTGTATTTCTATTTGTTTTTGCCCATAGCCCCCCCTTCCCGCCCCACCTAATAATTTTACAAATTCGAAAATATCCGCAATCGATTTGTAGATATCGAAAACCTCTATATACCAATTTTGAACGATCTAACTCTATTTTTATTTTTTGCCCCCCTCTCCCCTTCCCCCCTTCCTGCACCTCCTAATAACTTTACACAATCGAAAATATCCTCATTCGATTTGCAGGCCTCTAAAACCTATCTGTATCAATTTTGAACGCCCTAACTGTATTTCTATTTGTTTTTGCCCCTTAGCCCCCCCCCTCCTGCCCCACCTGGGGGCTGAATTTCTAAAATTCCAGAAATTGGTTTTTAGATATTTGCATTAGCTATATTTTAGGGCAAAAATTTCACGTGTATCTATTTTTTTGTTTGAGATATATAGGATTATGCGAAATCACGTTTTACGCATGTGAAATCACGTTTTGCCCCCCCCCCGCCCCCCTTGGGGACCGAATTTTGAAAATTCCAGAAATTGGTTTTTAGACATTTGTATTAGCTATATTTTAAAGCAAAAATTTTACGGATATCTGTTTTTTTTTGTTTGAGATATGAAGGATTTTGTGAAATCACGTTTTGCCCCCCCTCCCCCTTGGGGGGCGAATTTTGTAAAATCGCTTCTTAGTGGATGCCTACGTCATAGAAAGAACATTGTCACGAAATTTCATGCTTCTAGGTCCAGGGGTTTGGTCTGGGCGATGATGAATCACCCCCTCACTCACTCACTCAGGAAGTACTCTTTTATATATATAGGTTAATGGCATGACAATTTCTAGCCAATTTTTTAAAAATAAGTACCTAAAATTACTTAAATTTTATTAAAAAGCAATTATTTCCATAAGTTTCCAATGCTAATCTGCTATCACGGCTAACCTTTTTGCCATCTAGCGGCCTGTTGATTAACTAAATTTTCTGGTCCGTTTTTCTGCCGAATCCCCTATCTCGTTTTCTCTCCTCCCCTCTATCTTCATGGTCACCACACTGCTAATTGCTTTCGAGCGTAGGAGAGCGGGTTCGATTCCCGTGCTGGCCCTGGGTGTTTTTCCAATTATTCGTATTGTCCCTTATGGCAAGCTGAATGGGATACTTCAGACAAAGGACGCTACACCTGTGCCCTCATTAACTCTGTAAAAAAGTATAACTTTGAATTGTCTCCAGCAATTTCAGCCTTTCTGACGGGTCATGGACCTTTCAGAACCTACTTATTTCGTTTTCATTGCTCGAGGACCACCCGATGCGAGTGCGGAGAGGAAGGCTCTCCTGAACATGCTTACTTTGCATGTCCCCTCACAGCCCCATTTCATTTACTCAATCCTCCAATTAGACCCAATAACTGGCTATTTAACATTTTAGACCGTCCCCTTTTAAAAACTAAAATAACCAAAATCTTTGTGACTCTAATGGAACTAACAAACTAAAAATTAATCGTACTAACTTTAGTCCCGTCGCAAAATTTGAACTTTTTTCAGCTGTCTACGAATTCTCCTCTTTAGAAGCCTAAAATTTTGTTTTTTAATTAACTGCTGCCCTCTGTCGCGTGGGATTTTATATCCGGCAGCAAATGTAATTTTTTTTTTTTTTTTTTTTTTTTTAGTGTTTTGCAATAAACAATTGGGGGGGGGGGGGGACTTAACCTCTAGAAACGGGCTCTTTCAAAATTTGACATTGTTATGTGACATTTGTCGTCAGAGCCCCTCTTTGGAGGTTAAAATCGCTCAAAACTGCTGCATAGTGGTGAGCGGCCTCCTTCCGTCTTTGAATCTTTGAATTATTCGTATTGTAATTCTATCATGTGCTATCTGTCTTTATCTGACGAAGATTTACAAGTGGAGTTCGAGTCAAGAATACAAATCTGAGGTATATGTTTCATCAATAAACAAACAAACAAACAAACAAGAGTTTACTCATTATTACAAAGTCATTCAGTTTATTGTCTAAATCGCACATACGAGAAACTAGGCGTTCCAATTTTGAAATATGCATAGCCATTGTACTTGTAGGATGTCAAGAAAATGAGGAAAGTTGCAACTGACATGCATATTGTGCTTGTTTATTTTTCTGTTCATATAATTCATGCAATTTCACCCATATTTTCTTGACAGTTCTACACATCGATACAAGATCACATATTCTAGAATCAAATGTCCGGGGGAAAAAATTCCTCGAGTAGCTCTGTTACCTTTATCGAACTTGGTTAACACATTGTTGTACGCATTACGAATATCTGCCGTAGCATCTTCGGGAACCGGTTCTGGCTTTACGATTTCGCCAAAACACACCTCTTTCGTGTTTCTTTTGCCATTAGCAGACTTTCTACCATCACTTTCTTTTTTACCCAATTTTCCGAGCCGAGAAGTTTATCTGTCGTGAATATTTCCATAAAAAGCTTTCAATTATATCACCAAGACAAAAATTCAAAACTAGTGTAAAATCAATATATAGATTTTAAAACTTCTTAACACACCATAAATTTTAAGGTAGCACAACCAGTTTCGAAAAGACATAGCCTTTCTTCCTCAGGTGCAAAAGAACACGTGCTACTGCCTTGGAGGCAAAAGCAAGACTGAAAGCAGGGCAAAATCCTGAGGGGGAGGAGCAACACAAACAACCAATAGGAAGCAACATGCAGGACCAATCAGAGAGGAACACATAAACACACACAAAAAAAAAAAAGAAGGAGGGAAGGAATAATTATGGTTAGGGTTCCACCCTCGTCATGATTGAGGGTACTGCCCATAGCTATTGTAAAATATAAAAACATGGACAGACGATGCAACTTGCATATAAGAAACAAAACAAAAAGCAGGTACGGACAAGACAAACAACATAGAACAAGCAGGTGCCAACAAAAATCTTAAAACATGCAGCCACCATAAAAACAAAAAACCAACAACAAGAAAAGAAAAGAAACAACCTTAAGTTATCAAAAAACAAAAGAGGGCCCAACCGGTACCCCCCAACTAACCATGTCCCTGTTACCATGTAAATGTGTGTGTAAATTTTTAAAGCTAGACTGTCCAAGATTCTTCACCTCGTCCCCGGCTGCAGGGAGGACTTTGGAACCTAATAAAGAGTCCCGCCGGATTTGTGAAAAGATTCAAAGGGAAAAAACCCCTCAACAGGAAAGAACCCAAAAGCTCAGGAAACGAATAAAGCATAATTATAATTAATATTTTATTTTATTTATTAGCAATTACATTAAAGAAACCACAGCAAGAGAGAAAAAAAAAAAAAAAACTTTATTCAGAATTTTTTTTTTTTTTTTTTTTGCAAAACAGAAGAAGAAATTACAAAAGGAGAAAGGATCATTTATATCAAACAAACTTTTTCTGGTTTTCGATTTCTTTTTTATATATGTTACAATCTCTATTATTCGCGAAGTGATCAGTTTTGAAATGAGCCTTAGTATTTTTATTTTTTTGATTGTGGTGGAAACAATTTAAACATTTTATGTGTTTGTTAGTACAATTTTTACCTTCATGACCTTTTTCAGCACATTTGAAACAATAAGAATCAACCTGGGAGCAAACCCTAGACGTGTGACCAAACTTCAAGCATTTAAAGCATTGTCTTGGTTTGAGATATTCTCGAAAAGAATATCTTTCCCATCCCAAATTAACTTTATCGAAATTCATTAATAGGTTGAAAGACTTGAAATCTAAACTTAAAACAACATTACGTCCTCTTTTCCCTTGAAAATCGGCTTTTTCAGTAACTACCATGTCTTCAATGTGATTTTGATCTTTGAGGTTTTCCATTAATTCAGTAATCGGAAGATCTGCAGGAACGTTAAAAATGATAATTTGAAGATCTCTTTTAGTTGGGGATTTGGCATCAACGTTTTTGCTCAGGGCCTCATTTTTTCCAATTTCTTCTGTTATAGCTTCCAATTCTTTTCTTGAATTTACTTGAATGAGAAAGTCACCATTCTTAGTGACCCTGGTGCGCTTGATTCCGACTTTGAGCCTTTTTGGATTAAGATTTCTTTGAAGGAATTCCTTGGTCTCGATGTTCTTTTCGGCGGCGTCTTCTTTTTTAGAAACAATGATAACGTGTTCAGGAACATAACTTTTAACAGCACCGACACCATCTTTAACAATCTCAGAAAATGTTGGTTTTTGCTGTTTAAGTAATTCGAGTTCATCAACAAGTTGAGAATATTCATCCTGCAGCAAGTGTTCTTCGTGATCTTTTTTAAGATTACTAACAGGTAGATTAGAAACCAGACTAGTAAGACGATTTAAGTGTCTAATAATAATCGCACCGTTAGCCTTCGAGATCTTACTAGAATCGAGAAGAATTTGGTCAATTTCCTTTCTAGCAGGATCCAGCTCATTCAAAACGGGATGAATTGGAGTAGGAGAGCTGATAGAATAGGTTTTAGCCATGTTTACAAGCCAAGGACACTATAAAAATAAAAATAAAAAAAACTGAAGGGGAAAAATTCTTTTTCCCAAAAAGCGTAACTGAAGAGCCTGTCGTTTGGCGTTTTGGCCAACCCGAAGGTTGCCACCCTTGGGACCACGATGAGGACAACAAAAAAAGGTGCGAATGACCCGCCAGGCAGTGAAATAGACGAAGAGGGAGGAGGGGACATAATTTTATAAATTAATTTATTTATAGTCTTGATTTTAAAACCATAATTTAAAGCCAAATCGTAAATAAAATCGACTTCTTGGTCTAAGGCCTCAAGGGTAGAACAATGACTAAAAGCACGTTTAATCAAAAATCTAAAATTAGCTATTTTATAGGACCAGGGTAAAGGATAATTGCTATGAAAAGTATATGGAATAATATTGGGCTTTCTATAAACAGAAGTTTCAACATATAGATTAAAACGTTTAATTTTAATATCCAAATAGGTTAAAACATTTTCATTACTTTCAGTTTCTAAAGTATATTGAAGGTTGGGTTTTACGTTATTGATTATATCTAAAAAATCCTTAGGAGAACTAGATGGATTTTGCCATATTATAAAAATATCATCTACAAATCTTTTCCACAATTTAATACAATGCTTATGTTTTTTAATAAAATTATTCTCAAAATCTCTTAATTCAAACTCAGCTAATAGACCAGATATAGCTGAGCCCATAGGTGCACCGTTAAGTTGTTTTTATAGATTTTACCGTTAAATTTAAAATAATTATTATACATTATCAGTTTTAATGCTTCTTTAATAGCAGTTTTTTCAGATTGAGAATAGTCAGTAGATAAATTGAGTCTATTACTTATTATATGAAAAACACAGTCCAAATCTATTGATGGAAATAAGTTCACAATATCTAAACTAGCAATGGAATCTTGCGGCTGTATATTCTGTTCAAATAGATCATCTAAAAATTTAGCCGGATCTGAAATTGAATAAGTAGATTCCGGAAGTAAACTTTTTAATACAGGAACTAAAGCTTTCTCAATAAAATATGTAGGGCTTGAATATTTCACTACAATGGGTCTAACTGAAGATATTTCTTTATGATCTTTATATTTACCAATTAGCTGAGGAGGAAAAGCAAAGAGATTTTCTTTAATAATTTTTTTCATATTATCTGGCCATTTATGCTTCTTGATTAAATTTTTAACTTTGTATTTTAAATTAGTAGTAGGATCTTTTTCAATTTGTATACAATCCATCTTTTCGATAGATTCTTTCATAAGATTAACATTTTGAGTATTTTCTAAAACAACAAATTTCTTTGTTTTATCAGATTCAACAATTATTATATCTGGATTATTTTTTAAGTTTTGAATAACTTTAAGAGTATTTTTATCAACCTTGTTAGATGTTTTTTGCTTAATAGAACGATATAATGTCAGAATAATTTACAATACTGACAATAGAAACCAAGCTCTTCTTTATGAATCATTCGAAATTATTAAAAGAAAAACAGAAATTTGTAACGATTCCTTATCCCTAAACCCCCCATCAATTTGGCTTCATTTCTTGGGCTTAAATTAATTTGTGGTTACCCTGCTTTTAGTTTAGTTCTGGCAACCCCGCAATATTGATACTTTTGATTCCATTTGCTTTCGTAGTTCATTTTCTTGTAGTGTCATGTTTCAAGTTCTTTTAAATGTTTTAGCATATTTTTAAAATGTATATAGTATATTTCTATAAGTTGTGTAATCATCTGTTAATTTTTCCTAGAAGTTGTATTTGTGATATCAAGGAATAACCTAAATTATCTATGTTTAAGTTTTTTTTAAACATCGTTTCTTCCCTGAAGAAGGTTAATGAAGGAATTTAACCGAAACGTTGGAATTAAAATAAAGTTTTAAGATTGATATGCTGAAAGTTATTTTGTATATTACTTTTTCATAATTATTAAAACAGCATATATAAAAAAGTGGAATAAATATTTCTGAATAAATAAATAAATAAATAAATAAATAAATAAATAATAATAATTGATCATTCCTTCCCTCCCTCTTTTTTTTTGTGTGTGTATGTGTTCCTCTCTGATTGGTCCAGCATGTTGCTTCCTATTGGTTGTTTGTGTTGCTCCTCCCCCTCTGGATTTTGCCCTGCTTTCAGTCTTGCTTTTGCCTCCAAGGCAGTTCTTTTGCACCTGATGAAGAAAGGTTACGTCCTTTCGAAACCGGTTCTGCTGGCTTAAAATTTATGGTGTGTTAAGAAGTTTTAAAATCTATATATATCACCAAGATCAACAATTTACAGCATGAATCTCGATCACCTTGGTTAAGCTTAATTCGACACTTTTCCCTTAACTCTAGCTCAGTAGGACACTAATCTGGTCCCAAAACCTGTTAACACTTTAACAAAATTAAGTTGCAGAGATCAGATCTTGAGTTTTAATTAACATAATTAAGTTATATTACGGAAAACGACAGATTTTGTAGTAGTTATATAAGATATTAACAGCACGCCCTATGCATGCTGCAATATCAAAAAACTCAGCAGAGAACTCGATGCTGCCATTACTATAAAGAAAAGTTACATGTAAAAGCTTTGGTAAAACTAGCTAGTACATGGAGTACTAGTACTACATCAAAAGCTGTTAATTGTGTTTAATTATGATAAATGAAAATTTTTAATATGAATAATTGTATAACCATAAAAAAGCAATCAAATAAGAACCACCGAAAATTTTAATCAAATAATTACCCTACATAAAATACATTAGTATTTTATCAAACGTTTCATTTCTGTTGATAACGTCTCTTACGTTGTATGATTGAACAAATAATGTAAGAATAGATAAGAATTTGATAAATAAATGAAATATTTTACTATGTTGCAAATTTAATTTGTCCTCTTATTTTTCGTAATTTAAAAATCAAAATAATATTATGTAAAAATAAATTTGTGTTAATAATAAGGATTTGAAGTAAATATTTGCTAAATAAAATAAAACTTGCAAATATTAAAAATGTTTATTAATTCTCAAACTTAATTTATTTTAGCACAATACTTCCTTCAAACTAATCTTATATATATATATATATATATATAATATTAAATTTACACTCTTTCATTTTCATTTATCTTGATTTAATAGTTATAAGATTAGTTTTTTCACATTCATTTATTTTCTCGGAACTATCACAAAAATAGGTTTCATTGACAAAATGTTTCAAATGAAGTCATATAATGTCTAACGGCAATGAAATGAACAAAACATAAAATAAAATTTATATCCAAGAAATCTTCAGTGTTACCAGTCTTATTTTCTATATATATATATATTTAATTATTTGTCTAATAAAATAACATTTCATATCGAAAATATTTGTTCAAGAAGATCATTTTAAAGCGTGTCACGATCAACAAATTAATCCACACGACTTCAAACTAAAAATTTTTATTTCTATTTTTGAATGCAGTTTAGCATTAAAGCGCAGTCGCATATTTTTTAATAGTATATAAAAATGAAAAATATACTATACTGTGACATTTTAAGTCCATCTTTCTTTCTCAACAAGTGGTTTTGAAAAGAAGCAGTTATGCTTGTAAAAGTAATCATAACAATAACTATTTTATTATGTGGACGGGTGGAAAATATCCGATTGTGTGGTAGACAGTTAGCTGATCTTCTAAACAATATATGCGAAAGAAATGGTGGATTTCATACACCTTCACATGCAACAACTAATGGTAAGACGCTTAATATAGTCCTAAAAAAATGGTTTCATCTTGAATTGTTTCACTGATTTTAAATAAGCATTGTAAAGTATTTGATTTTTATTTTTAATGTAATAAGCATTGTTAAGGTTAAAACAAATATGTTTGCCATTTTTCTTTAATCAGATATCTTGTTAAGTTATTTGAAAGTATTTTTTAAATAACTCATTAGACATAGTGCACTCCCCCTTTTTTAGTAACTAGGATTTTTATCACAAATATAACGTTTGGATCTGGCAAATTGAAATATAATTAAACCAGAAGAATTATCATCTGAATATTTAAAAGTAATATAATTATTTATTTCGTTAATAAGTTCTAGATATTTTAATACAAAATGACCACAATGTTTTCCTTAATTTTAAGAATTTGCTATTGAATACGTAACATTTTTTAAATAAAAAACAAAAATAAGCCTCAAAGTAAATTTCAGAGACAAAATAAACTTAATTTATGGATGTATTAATTCTTCTATTTAGGACAACTGCATTTATTATTATTATTATTATTTTTTTCTGTTCTTTAGATAGAAATGACATAGTTGAAGATTTAAAACCTGTCTCTCTCTCTCTCTCTCACACACACACACTTTCTCCCATCTAGGGATCTATAATTTTCTTATTCTCTGATTTTTTTTTTTTTTTTTTTTTTTTTTTTGGGGGGGGGGGGGGGGAATTTCCTAAAAAAATGTATTATAAAGTATTTAATATAAAAAGTTTATATCATACACTATAATACGACGTTATAATAATTAACATTTTGCTGTATAACAGTGACAAATAATAAGATATAAATAAACAGCATTTTCAACAGGCTGTTTTCCAATATGATATAAATAAAAGAAATTATAAATTATCGCAACTGAAATATTTTGCTTACAATATGCTCATGTTAACAGTAGGTCATAAATTAAAAAGATCAGCAAAAACGTTTAAATTTGAAAACTCACATGATCGTTGAAAGTTGAATTTCAGGAAAATTATGACATCTAAATATATAAAATATTGCTTTGCTTTATTGAATATTTAAGCTATATACAAAATAATAAGCGCAAAATGTTTCCATTATCAGCGATAAATTTAATAGGGAGGCATAATAACACTATTATAGTCAAAATCTCTTTCACATTTTAGTACAATTTTTCGAAAAAAAAAAAAAAAAAAATTAAATACATAATTTAAATGACTATGTCAAACACAAATTACTATTTTAGAATCAAATGTAATTTAAAAATTATTATCTGAAAAACCTTAATGTGTGAACACTTTTAAAAAGTGCATTTGTCAATGAAAATCTCTCACGGAAATGTTATATACATACTATAATTTTTAAAACCCATTTTTATTTCAATTTTCTTACTTCTGGTTATTTATGCTGCTTTTGAATGTTTTACATTTAGCAGGTTTAGGGTATGTATAAAATTATCATTGAATATGCAAAGATATTTTAGAAAAAATTGAATACATCGGCAGTATTCTTTATGTGATTTAATTCTGAAACCTTTCAAATATTTCTATTTGATATGCTGATTTCAATCTCTGATTTAGATTTCCAAAGTGGAAAATTCTTACAAGGAAACATTCAAAAGGTGTCGTCTTCAAAAAGTATTGAATATATATATATGTGTGATTCTACTCTTCCTAAAACACAAGAAAGTGAAAAATTATCGGCTGAAATGAATTACAGCGACCACAAAAATTATCAGAATTTGCGATTTCACATTGTTAGGCGATTGATTTTGAGTACTTGGCGGAGAAACAAAACACGGTTCTGTTCGTACACGGCAATCTCGGTGCTAGCGAACTGAACGCCTAACAGCGCTAAATCGCCAAACGTGCTTAATTTTGGTAATGTTTTGTGGTCGTTGTAATTCATTTCAGCCGATATTTTTTTCACTTCCTGATGTTTTATGAAGAGTAGAATCACATATATTGTTTTCAATATTTTTTGAAGACGACACCTTTTGAATGTTTCCTTGTTATATGGTTACAAGCTAATTATAAATGCGTATGTTATCTCTGCATTTTCTAGTAAACTTAATACAAAATAAGTAAAACTTGCATATTCTTTAACCATGTTCCTTGCGACCATGGGAGCCTCTGCGCAAGTGTGGACTAAACCAGTCCACTGTTAAAATAGGGGAGATAATCTTATCGTTGAGAGAAAATAAGCAATAAGGGAACACTGTGAATGACTAGATGTTTACTAAATCTCAACCTGTCTGTCAACTTGGCAACCTTCCAAGCTTTTGGACTCGTCCTCACTGCTAGGCGTAGGAAACGTGGTTACACTATACTTTTTTTTTTTTTTTTTTTATTAAAACTGCTGTTTTTTTCGTGGAGTTTTTTAGAATGTTATTTTTAACAGATAATTAAGTAAAACATTTTAGCTTTGCATAAGCTTTTACTAGATTATCATTTGAGCTTGTAGAAAGAACGTTGGTAAAGACATGGAAGATTTTTGCATTTACATCTCTATGCGTCGCGTCTCCAAAGATTGAATACTTTAATGTTTTTGGAAATATGTTTGAAACACATACAAAGTTACTTATATAAAATTTGGTTTAATTTAATGAAATTTAAAAATTACAAAAGGTTAGTTTTATTATACGTAGAAGTAATTATATACATTTTTAAAAACTTTTTTGTATCAGCATATTTAAAATTAAGGTAAAATTAAAATTTTATCGTTCACAAAAGTAAAAATGACTTATTTGAAAATTTCATTAACATGTTAAACGTGTTAATTTCTTAAATATAAATCAGATATACCATAACATTCATTTGAAATTTGATAACAATCTTTGCAAATTGTTTAAAATTAGCTGCAATAGTTTTGTAAGGTCTAGTGAATTTGTTAAAAAAAACAATAGAACTTTTTTATTTAAATATTTAAATTATTATATATTTCTTATTCCAATTTAACACAATGGCTTTTGTTTTCGGTTACATTATATTAAATTAAAAATTATTTTAATCATAATCAAAATAATATATATATATACATGCTGCTTTACGTTAATGTATCAATCATCATCACAGATCTGATTTTAATAATTATTCTAAAAGTATTCCTAATTGTAAATCTACATTTGAACAACAAAATTTTCAAATGCATGGATTTAAAACTACTAAAATAGAATTTATTAAAAAATATATAAATAAAATAAATAGCTCTTCTTAGAATCTAATTATATAAAATATTTTAATACAGTTTATCCTTATGGACTTAATTCTATTGCTTTAATAAAACTACAAGATGACTCGTTACCATATTTTGTAATTCATCAGCTATGCTTCAAGGCATTTTGCGCCAAAATTTGGCTTGATTTGCGCCATCCGTGCACAATGCGGAAATTCGCAGTTTGGCTTCCTGTAGTTCAACAGTCACGTGACTTTTTTATGAGTTATCTTTACCAATGGAAAAGGTTGCCATTGTCCCGTCCACTTTTATAATAGGTCTATGGTATTCGAATTGCACTGTATAAAGAGAAAGGAATATTCCTGCTCCGAATTGGTTCAAAATTTTCTCGCGCATGCCCAGATCGTACGATTTTGGTCTTACAGAAAGTGCTTTGTGTTTTAATATTATAGATTAAGTTTCTTCAAATTTATACATGAATGTTCTCCAATCTATTCTTCTCTTAATAAAATGATCTGTGTTAAAATAAAACTATTTGGTATAAAAGAGGAAAATACTTATCTATAATAACTTTGTCTGGAAAAATAATCATTTAAAAATTAATAATGCAGCAACAAAATAAATATTTTAAAAATTATATTTCGAAATCTATATGCACATTTATATTTGCTATAGAAAAGGGAATTATTATTAAATTACTTAATTTATTTTATGCGACTAACTTTGAGTAAACAATTTTTTGATTTATTTATGATCTAATAATGTACAAAATTAATGAATTCAGTCTTAAAATTAATAAAAGAAAAATAAGAAATATCAATTAATAATAGTACTATAATTATTATTCGTTTTACAAATCTAGTTTTAAATAAAATAAATCTCAATTCATTAATTAATGACAAATATTGTCAATTCAGTTCAGTACTAATAATTTACACATAAAACGAACTTTTAAGAATAATATAATTCTTGGTTGAAAGATTTTTATTTACAACTATTTTTCAAAATTGTCAATATTACCTGTTCCTATACTTGTAAATGCAATGGTCATTTTTACAAAAGAAAAAAAAAATTATAATGTCCATAGTAATTTTATAACTAGAGATTTAAATATCATAAATGAACTCAAATTGAAATAAACTTATGGTGATATGAAACAAAATTTAGACTTATTTCCAAAATTATAATTAAATGGTTAAACAATTTGAATAGGACATATATTTTTTAATTTATAAAATTGTTGTATTATTTAACAAACCTATTGTTTTCCTTAAACAATGAAAATTTCTTGCTTTAAATAAAATTACACTTGCCCTTCAAAATAAATCAAAATTTATATCAACATACAATAAAACTCTACTTTTTGAAAATATTAAAAAAAATGAAAAATAAACAGATAAAAGAGGTAATAATTTACGTAGATAAATTACCCAATAATTATGTTATTATTTGCAAATGTTATTATAATAAACTATTAAATTCATCTATTATCCTATGATTAAAATTTTGAATTAACATCTCACAATGCCATATTAATAATAGACATACGCGTACATTCCATAAACTTTTAAAACTTCCAAATGCAAAACTTTAATTACTCTTATTTAGTACTATTTCTAAACTTCATAAAACTACAATTAAGTTTCGTACTGTTACTGTAGGATATAATACTTAATAGAATAATACAAATAAACTTCTTAATATTTTAAATCATATATATCTATGAACAATTAACGGTGGTAATAAAAACTGTTTAAAGAACGGCTATCAACTTCTTAATAATTTTAAAAATATTAATAATGTAAATAATATAAAAACTTTTGATTTCACAGATTTCTTTGATAATATAAATCTACTTGAACTTATAACAATGTCATTAATTTCTTATTTATTTCATATTATAATCAATTACAAATTTTAAGTAATATTGACTCGAATTACTTTTACTTGCTAATTATACAATTAATCATAATTACCTTTTTCAAAACAACCAAATTTATGTTAGAAAAGGTTCGCTTCTTACAAGGGGCAGTAGTTCCAGTATGTTAGCTGATCTCTATCTTTATTATTGTGAACGTAATTTTAACTTTTAAAATATACAATTTGATTGATATGTTGGTTATACATAAGTGTCAGGGAAAATTCTGTCGTTGTGTGGCACCCAAACAGAGAGTTTGGACACGAATCCAAGCCTTTTAATGTGATCCAAAGCAGTAGTCTAATGAATTCCAAGCTTGAAGCTCACTTCTGTGGAAGTTAACGTGGGATTTGTCCTGATCATACTGTAGCACTTTGTCATTGACACCTGATGGCCTTCCTGATCTCGGTTCATCTTTCAAAAAAAAATCACGCAAACGAAATTTCGCAAACTATCTTTGACATGTTCGAGCTGATTAAAAATAAATTAATTAATAACTGGCAGAAAAACTGTCAAAAAATAAAAAATAAATAAAATAAAAATAGAGAAACATTATTCTGAAACATTATTCTGAAACATAAAATGCATATTATTTATTTTTCGCTAAAATATGGGTGTTTCTAGAAAAGAATTTTTTTACTCCACATGTGCGAAAGATAACTTTTTTTTATTACATAGATTTAAAACTACATATGTATAACAATGTATGTCAAAAGTTTATTCGTGTGGAATAAGGATTAAGACAGTTATCATCAAAGGAATAAGGTGATATTCATACCGGGTATCCCATATAAGTCTAAACTTTTTAAATTTTCATAAAAATTGAAGGAACTGATAGAACTGAATACCGTTTGTGAAAAAGTTATTCTCGTGAAGGGGGACTTTTTTAGAAAAGAAAAGAATAATAGTTAACATTTTCGTCGATAGAGGGCGCTGTACGTGAACAAAACAAACATTTCCATGAAAACTATATTTGTTTGCATGCAAATGCATACAAGCTACAAGCATATAATTTATATTCTGTTTGTCCGCCCTCACCACAAATTACAGTTTGCAAACGAGTTACAACACCGCTAACTGGAGCTTCAGTCGGCGATTCTTATCCGAGGTAAAACATCTCCACCAATAATGTTTTATCCACCAAGTCAGCATCGCAATTGAAACATGATGTATGTAAGAAAGAAAATGAAAAATGAGCTGCTCATCGTAAAATCATACAACTTACAGGACTCTGATATGCATATTTCTCGTTAAGCGTCTGTGCAGCGCCCTCTATCGATGAAAATTTTGACTGTTATTTTTTTCTTTACCATAAAAAATCCCCCTTCATGAGAAAAACTTTTCGCAAATTGCGTTCAATTCTATGAATTCCTTTAATTTTTTTGAATTTCTAAAACATCTACAGACTTATGGGACACCCGGTATATAGTATATATTTTCCTAAGAGTTGCGAACTCATAAGGAGTTTTTCATAAAAATAGTTTTTTGAAGTGTAGGTGAAATAATTGGGTCTCCAAATTAAATACGTAATGTGGAAGACCATTTATGGGCTTGTAACTTTAATATAGATTTATTATAACATAACTTTAACATTATTAAGATTTGTCAGTTCAATTAAGATTATTCATAAAAGAATTTTTACAGTGCTGAAATAATTGGATATTCAAATTAACACGCCTAGCGCGGCGTCAGCCCATGAGGATTGACAGTAGACTTTTCGTTGAACCAAGGTAATCTTCTGTTCATACAAACTGTCTATCCAAAAATTATCTTGAGCACTCGGCACCAGGTGCTCGCTCGCTGCCGCCTAGTTCAGTCTTTTGACGATAAATTTCTAAATTTGTATTCTGCTCAACCGATTTTCTGCCGTAAGTTCCCCTTTATGCCTAGATTTAACCTCCTGAGAAGGGATGTGGCAGCAGTTGTCTCGCTTCACAGTGGAATTTTAGTTGATTGGTTGGTTGGGTTTTACGTCGCACTAGTTCTGCGCAGATGGGCAATTGGCGACGACCTGGGGCACACCCCTAGAGGTGGTCCGGAGACATGCCATCACAATTTTGATCCTCCACGGAAGGGATGGCTCTCCCGCTTCGGTGACCCCCAGAGATATAATTTTTGATGGGAACATGGAGGACATTGCGGCCACGACAGATTTTACGTGCACCAACCACCATTAGTGTACACGACTGTCTTTGGCCGGCTCGAGTACCGAACCCGCAATCTTCCAATTCCGTGGCCGGCGCTCTACCGACTGGGCTACCGCGGGTCCAGTGGAATTTTAAAAGAACCCGTCTCTACAGGTTAAATCTATGTAAATAAAAAAAAAAAAAAGTTCTAGCTTTGCGCATGTGCAAACAAAAATTATTTGCTACAATTATCATATCCCAACGAAAATTAAATGTATGCATTTTAGGTTTTAAAATAAAGATTTTTGTTGTTTCTGCAAGTTTTGTAAAATTTTGTTGAAATCCATTTTTGTTATAAGCAAAGAACTTGCCATAATAATAATAATAATAATAATAATAATAATAATAATAATAAATTAGATATTTTCTTTTACATATATATTTAAATATTCGTGATATTTCTTAAAAAAAAAAAAAAAGAAAAGAAAAGAAAAAGCAAACAAGTATTGTAAATAGTAGCTGAAACAGCATTTTTACCTTTTTATGATACAGGGTAGTTCAAAGTATTTTTTCTTCAATTTGTGGTAATTGCACTTGTTGACTAAATCGTTACTGAAATAATTGAGATTTAAGGATGTTTTTTACGTGTCTGAATTTCGAAGCAATTTTTCCCTATATTTCCTTATAAAATAGAAAAAAATGTCAAAAAAAAAAAAAATATATATATATATATATATATAACAATATAACACATTATGCTTTTAATTTATTTAGATCTTCCCGTATAGGACATACACATTCTCGAATGCATATTATTTAATTTAATCTTTTTTTTTTTTTTTTTTTTTTTTTTAAGAAAGAAAGGAAGAAAGAAATCTTTCATGGAAAAAAATTTCTTCTTAATTCTTTATAAATATATATAAAATGAAATAGTATGTTTTTTCTATAGCAATGTTTCTAAATTATTTTTATTTGTAGATATTAAAAACACTATCAGCACAGTACATTTATTAAAGTTTTTCGACATTCGCAAATGACACTTCTAAATAATTTCGAAAAATACTTTAATAAATATAATTGCAGGAATCTATGATGATTCTCAAAAGCCTATAATAATTTACAATATTAACATTTCATTAAGATCAACATTGGTCGACTTTTGTTGATGCATAGTTGTGCTTGAAATCATAGTCTTTATATAAAAGTGTTTTTATACATTCATCACTGCTTTTTTTTTTTTTTTTTTTTTAACATTCTTATGCATATTTTGAAATTTTTCCAACGATATTAAAAATAAATAAATAAATAAATAAAGGAGTTAGTACTTATTTTCTTTCAGAAAATTTTTGCACAGTTAAAATTTTGTAATTTATTTCTTTAGGATCAAATGTTACATTTAGGAAACGAGCTGTGATAGAATTTTTGCAACCTCGATTTCGTAAAACGGGAACTGAAGATGCAAACAGTAATACAGAAGCAGAATTCAACAATGATGGAGTAGAAGAATTCAGCTTTAACAATGGTGTGGTTGATGAATGCTGCAAGAAACCTTGCACTTTTTCTACTTTAGTATCTTATTGCGCTAATGTTCAGAATTCAGGAAACATTGAATTACAGGAATTTCTTCCTTCAGGAGTCGAAGATGAAAGAAACGAAGCAGGCAGCAATCTTCCAGAATCCGAAATACAACAAGTAAAAATTATTTCTTTCATTAATATAATTAAAAATTAGAACTTTCTTTTTTTTCATTGTAAACCAACTTCAATGGAAGAATATTATATAATTTTTAAAACTATCTATCAGTCTGAACAGTTATGCATTTTTTCTGATTTTCGGTTTCAGATGCTTCTCTGTTTCTCTTAGAATGAAATTCGAAGCCCTGTAAAAAATACATATTTAACATAATAAATCAGAGGTCTGTAACATTTTTGTTAACTTTGATGCCTACATATTTTTCTATTTTGAACAGTAAGCCCCGCCTTTTAGCATTCCTCTAAAACTTTACATTATTTAACATAAAGATTTTTTTTATCTGCATTTAAATCATTTAGATCTTATCCTCTGCAACC
This sequence comes from Salticus scenicus, assembly GCA_963930645.1. Lineage (NCBI taxonomy): Eukaryota > Metazoa > Arthropoda > Arachnida > Araneae > Salticidae > Salticus > Salticus scenicus. The sequence goes on along the minus strand of OZ005651.1, from coordinate 218,299,190 downwards.
AATGCGGTAATTTCAATTCACGTTTATATACACTGACAACACATAAGCAGTCAAACACGAATTCGTAAAATCTTTTTTTTTAATAATGTATTTTTTGGGGGGTAACGCCTAATGGATGGGCTTGCTTTTTTTTAATCAAACGAGTTAACTCGTGAGCGGTCAACTCTGTGTTAGTAAGAGAGAAGTATAAATTCAAACATTTCTAGGATCTTATGGAAAAAATTAACATTAAAGATTTTATTTCAAGAAGTATAATGAAATACACTTAAATTATTGTCATTTGTATTTGAACACACCGTGATAAACTGGAGCCTTCTGAAGCATTATGGATTCCACTGTTGAAAACTTTCAAGTGTTGTTAATGTATTTTAATAGTTTTATATTGAAAAATAATCTGGTGTGTCACTCACACGACTTTCTCTTACCCTGAAATTTAATACTATAAATACAGGTTGCAGATTAAAAGGTAAGATAACAAGTACTGTTATGTAAACCTGTGTTAAACAATTCATATTAGGCTTTTAAAGAGTTTTACATGATAAATAGTTCTCCCCAATGCACCTACATTTATATAGAATTTAATTCGGTTATTAAAAAATAATTCGCTTTTTAAAAAATAGTTTATTAAAATTATTATTTTAAAAAATTATCTTTTATGATCATGCAGACGATTTTCATATTAGAGAAGTAGTATAAGACCACATATTCAAAAAAAGTCCAATTTATTCTCAATATTAAAAAAAAAAAAAAAAAAAAAAAAAAAAAAGTGCTATTTTTTTTTTCTAAGTTTTTTTTCGTTAAAAGTAAAACCTTGTTTTAAATTATCGCAGATCGATGGTTCAACCATTCGTTTTAAAGTTATTGGTGAGCTCTTTTGAAAGATACCCATCATGAAAATGTACTCCCCTCGAGGGGGGGACTTTCCCCCCCCCCCAGAGGGGAGGCGAAGCTCCTACATACATAAAATGTTTTTCCTCAGTTGACTATCTCCATTACAAAAAATATATATTCGTTTCGTTTGGTTTAGTGCAGTCTATAGACGTTAAACTCTACTTACCTGCAATTTCCCCCATAGACGTAATGTATGAAAATTCTCTTGATTGCCCCTGTACACGAACCATTTGCTTGATCTTAACGAAAAGCTTACTGTAGCATCCCTATATGATACACATTTAGAATACCAAGTTTGGAATGTCTGCTACTATTTGTTCTTGAGATATGCTGATAACAGAAAGACACACACACAGACACACACACAAACATACACACAGACCAATCGCTAAAAACATGAATTTCGTATTCAGGAGACCTCAAAACGTGTAAATATAACAAAATATCGCTTTCGAAAATTTGACCCAAAAACAATACTTTCTCTACCTTATGGGTAAGAGAAAGTAAAAAAGGTTTTCCGGCAAAATAAGGGGGGGGGGGAGTTTCTTTTTTTCGGGTAATATGGGCCAAGCGAGAAATATGGAATAGTTATGAAGAAATATATGTGGAATACCTATTTCCTTAAAGTAAAATTGGGTAGAATTTTAAGAGAAAATCATGAATGGTTGCAATATAAAAATATTTTATTTTGAAACTAATAATGAAAATACACAGTATTGAAAAAAAATATCAATATTGAAGTGTTACAAAAATTGCAAATAATACAGAAACGATGGTATTCCATACTACCCGAATCGCCATCTTCGAAAATAAATCGGCCTCAACCACCTGTTGGTAGAAATAAGTTAATGGGAATCAGACTACTAACTAACTCAAATCCCTTCAGAAAATGACGCTAGATTTTCACTCATTTTACTGCTTCGTAAATAGATTACAGAAATACTTACCTACAAAAAAGCCTGAATCTTTATAAACTAAAGAAGTTGTATGAGACAAAATCTGCTCTTCTCACTGACACAAGGAGAACACCCTCATATTTGAGGTGAATTGAAGACGTTTGACGTGCTTCCGATAGGTTGCAGCTCCGTACGTGTGAGATATAATTCCATTTACCATTATAATTCCATTACTATATTCCATTTTACCTGATTATTCCATATTCCTCATCGTTCCTCTATATCGTAATATAAATAGTACGTAATACAAGGGCAAAATTAAAAATTTCACAAAGCGCGTCATGACTTCCGTGGATGCCACGCTGTCGACCCTTTTCCTAAACCCTTACTAAAACTTAAGACATACAATCTTGTTAGTTTAGTTCTGCATATTTATGTATTTTTATTTATCATTTCTGACGTCTATATTTATTTATTAAAAGTTTTTTTTTTTTTTTTTTTTTTTTAGATCTTTACATACCTGTAAAAGTAACACATTTATTAATAACACAACAAAAAAATCACGTTTACAAATTAAAAAAGCAACTAAAAATTTATTTTAGGGAAGCAAAACAACGTTAAAAGAGCTTAAAAAAAAATAATAATCAAATAAGTATTAAGAACATGATAAAAGGTAAATGAATTAAGGAAACGAAAGTTAAAAGCCAAGAACCTGTCAATCAATCGTGGTCCAAAGATGGGCCAGAAAGGCCCTAATTGTTCTTTCTAGCTCACATTTGGATCATGTTTGCTTCACAAGCTCTCAGGTTTTAACTTTCATCTTTTTCAGTTCTTTTACCTTTAATCATTCATTTTCAGTTCTTATAACCATAGTTACCACCATTTTAATTTATTTCGGAGTATTTTTAACCCCGCCTTTATTTCGCACCACTTTATTTTATATAATTTTTTTCCCCCAATATGTAACTTCGATAAAATGAGAAAAAATACTCTTAAAAAATAAGTGATATGAAATAAAAGCGGGGCTAAAAGTACTCCGGAATAAATTAAAATGTTGGCAGCTATGCTTATACTTTTTATTCATCATTAGACATGCTTTTAATGCTATTTATTTTTTCGCCATTATCGAGAAAGAAACTTTAGAAGTTTCGAAATGGTCGTATACTATTTAATAAATTTTCCTATTTTGTGTGTGTGTGTGTGTTTTATTATAATTATTATTAATACTGCTAGCATGAAATATCTCCAGAAATCTTCCGACGTATCATTTTTTAACGAAAGTTATATTTTTCCTTTGAAAAAATCTATTATTTAGTGATCTTGCCTTATTTTTAATTTTATTTTACGATATGAACCTAAGATGTTTCATTATTAGCGTTTATTAAACAGACAAACCGCTATTAAGTTTAAAAATATTATTAAGACACGAGGTGTTATTTTACACAGTGAAAATAGCAGTCCTATCGTATATACTTTTACAGGGATACATCAAAAGTTTGACTGACATACACTATCTACCAATAAGCATTTGGATACTTTCGAATTTAGACGTTTTGTCAAATATATAGAAAAGTTCTTTAGGAATCAGCTTGAAACTTTGGTAGTGTAAAGAATGTATCATAACTCGTATATTTCAGAAAAAGTTGTGTCCTGAAGAAGAAAAGACGAACAGTAAAAAATTAAACAAATGTCAAAATGTTTTAAATAGCCCTGTAAAAAGTAATGCTTTAAATACATTTTGGCTGTAGCATATGATAATGAAGATTTTTCTCATTATCTGTATACGTTTTTATGAGGATACCACATATATTCAAGGAAATATAACTTTTTTTTTTTTTTTTTTTACTCCAAAAAACATTTCCACTTTTTCAATTATAACACGTAGGGTATTAGACCCAGTGCAAAGACATTTTTAGAAAATTTGGCATATTGCATGAGACACAGCATGCACAATCAGAACGATAAAATTTTAAACATCTTACGAAATATAAGCCCTTTTAATAAATAAATTTTAACTAAACATGCACTAGCTTTTAAAAAATTTTTATTTACATAATTTATTAGCCAAACGTTTTGAGCAATTTATATGAAAACTGAAAACTCCGAACGAATATTGTATAAATTCAAAATGTTATGGGAGATAGAATGAACAGAATTTCAGTTCTCTCAAAATAAAAGCTAGATATAAGGGGGTTTACGTACATTTCATTTTGATTCAATCAATTTCCAATAGTAATACTGTGTTTGCTGATTGTAAATAAATATTGATAAAATCAACTTTCGTTTTTTTTTTTTTTTTTTTTTTGAGAACTGAAATTCTATTCATTCTATCTCTCATAACTTTGTGAATTTACACGATATTTGTTTGGTGTTTTCATATATGTTGATCAATACTATTAAATTATGCAAATGAATTTTTTTTTTTAAACTAACGCATGCGTAGTTAAAAATTAGTAAAAATGCTCATATTTCGCAAGATATGTAAAATTTTTGCATTGTGATTGCAATATGCTGTGTCGAGTGGAATATACCAAATTTCTTAAAAATGGTTTTGCACTGGGTCTAATACCCTATGTGTTATAATTAAAAAAGTAGATTTTTTTTTTTTTTTTTTTTTTTTTTTTTTAATATTTAAAAAACAAAAAGTTATATCTCCATGAATATGTGTGGTAGCCTCATAAAAATTTATATATTTTATGAATAAAATCCTCATAATCACATGCTACAGCCAAACATCATTTGAAGCATTACTTGTTACAGGATGATCCAAAACGTTTTGAATTTATTTTAATTTTTTACTGGTCTCCTTTTCCTCTTCAGGACACAAAATTTTTGCTGAAATATATGAATTATAACATGTTCTTTACACTACCAAAGTTTCAAGATGATTCCTACAGAACTTTTCTAGATGTTTAACAAAACGTCTAATTTCGAAAGTGTCCAAATACTTATTGGTAGATAGTGTATTATGCTTTGCTCCTAAAACAAAATGGCTCAAATTGTCAAGAAATTTTGTTATATTCTTATCATATTTTAAGCTATTGTATAAATTAAGAATAGTAATAGTAGCACGTCTGGATTCTTTAAAGTGAAGATAAATATTTTCTAGATATGATTATGAATTTGCCTGTAAATTGTCTCTAATCGTCATGAAATTCGTATTGTGGAGTCACATAATAATATTTTACATTTTAAAGTAAGTCATCATATATAGTTTTAAATTTAAAAGTACAGCTTCATTAAACACCTCCCAGATACAGCTCGAGTGATTAGAAAAATTATATAAATTACAATATTATCTCTTTTAGAAATAAGTATCTTATGACAGATACTATTCAAAAGTTCAACTATATCGTGATTTAGAGTGATATCTGACTGAATAATTCATAATGTGTTAAAAGGTGACGCATGTTAATAATTGGTTTAAAATTTTTTACTTAATGTTGATACGTAAAACAATAGTCTCAAAATTTGACTATTGCCGCAATTGCATGCACATACACGTAATAAATAAACAAACAAGCAAACCTTTCAATTACAAGTAGCAAAAAGTAAAATTAAATTGACACCAATAAATTTGCACAGCGAATTAGAGTGAGTTATGTCTATCGAAGCAAGCCGTACATACTCAGTTGATGTCGCATCTCGATAGTTGTTTGCATCTGGCTAACATTCGGCCATGACCATCACAGCATAGGATAGCATAAAAGGCACTGAAAAGTGTGAGTGACACTCAGAAAGTAAAAGAAACAAAATTGTCGCCAGTAAAATTACATAAAATTTATCTAAGAAGTTTCGGTCGAATGTTTTCGATCGTTGCTTTTGATATTTTCTTTTGGAAATGGGTAGCGAAATTTGTAAAGCAGACTCTCTAACAAAAAAAAAAAAAAAAAAAAAAAAAAAAAAAAAACTTCAGTCACGAAGTGGGATTTCGTTTAAAATAGATTGCAATACTCCCCTATTTGTATCAACTTTACTTAATTATTTATTTATTTATTTTTACCTCAAATGTCTAAATAATAAACCACTTTTTAAAAATTTTAATCAATTGATTTTAAATCAAGTTTTGTCTTTTTCAAACGATACTATATTTTTAAACTCACTTTTTTTCAATTACCACTAATGTAATTTTATCGTTGTTTTAGATATCTAGTGATGTTTCATCTACAAGCGATTCCGAATCAGACAGTGAGAATCACCGTCAAAACCTCGGGCACTCTGATCGCAACAGACCTGTTTTCATTGTGTTGTCACAGACTTCAGATGATGAAGACCGTTCAACTGGAGAATACTGGATTTAAACTACAATTTGCAAAAGAATGTTATTGAACATGCATTCCTATTTTGATAAACTAATAAGCACAGATTAATTTTAAATATAGTTGATTGCACTTAAAAATCTTAATGGAGACATTGCAGCAGAAAAATACAAATTTAAAATGAATTCAGTTTGTATTTCCATAAAAATGCCAGAATGGAATAAAGAAAAGCATATATGTATTAATATATTTATGACTGAAAGTACATTTAATGTTTTTTTTTTTTTTTTTTTTTTTTTTTTTAGTTTTCTCAAATGTATTATTTTACAAAGAAATAAAATAACATGAAATAATGGCATTTGAATATATTACATAAGGTACGTCCATAGTTTTCAAGAATTGAAATAAAAATTCTTAGAATGCAAATATAAGAAATATTTATGCCTATTTAAAATTCTTATGCATATGCTCATAATATTTTGGGCAAAAAATAATTAAATATTGAGAACAAAAAGTGGTAAACATAAGTTAAAAATAAAATGGCAGTTGGACATCTCTCCTTGAAGTTAAGAAGAGATGGCCATCCAATCCAAGAAAGAAAAAGCAAAGTTAAAATAAAAATAAAATAAAAATAAAAATAAAAAAATAAAAAAATAAACATTTTACATAGTTAAACATGAAAAACATATAGCAATTTGAAAAGATACAATTATCTTGTGGAAAATGTGTGAATAAAATTCGAATAAACAAAACTCGAAGTATAATTTCATTCCTTCACTTTTTGTAAATTTTTACCACATTTTTGACAAATGTCTTGATAGTTTGTACACTTTCACTGAACCACTGAACCACTGCACCTTACACTGTAAAAAAAAAAAAAAAAAAAAAAAAAAACTGTTAAAAGTGCAGGAAAAATCTGGCAGTTGGGGTGCCAGTATTTCTCCGTCAAATATACAGAACAAAACTGTACTTTTAACAAAAAACCTGTTTGATTTACAGGATACCTGTGTAAAATGTATGTCAATGATACAATTTTACGGTTTTAAACCGTATATTTGACGGAGAAATACTGGCATCCCAGCTGCCAGATTTTCCCTGTACTTTTAACAGTTCTTTTTTTTTCAGTGTATGCATTTTATTCAGCTATACGTATTAATTGTCGTATTGTATCCTTTTTCAAAACCAACACAAACCAACACATCTTTATCAAATTCTATTCCCTCGGAATCTGTAGAATCTGATAATTTCAGATGTATTCATCTTCTTCGCTGCTGAAAAAATCGTGTTCTTTTTTTTTTAGAGACTGTTTCCACGATTTTAAGTTTTTTTAGGAACTTTGGTTCTGGGATGAAAGTTTCCAACTTTTTCAATATTTTCTGGTGATATACAACTATAGTTACCTATTTGCCATTAAACATGCCATAAGAACCATTGGTACGCTTTCTAACTGTTTTTGTCGTTGTTACATCAGGATCTGGTGCAATATAATAAAAATCTTTTGTTGGTGATGGTACATCATGACAAATAAACAATAAGACTTCTTCACACACCATAAATTTTAAGCCAGCACAACCGCAAGACTGGCAAGACTGGCAGTCTTGCTTTTGCCTCCAATGCAGTAGCACGTGTTTTTTTGCACCTGATGAAGGAAGGCTACGTCCTTTCGAAACCGGTTGTGCTGGCTTAAAATTTATGGTGTGTGAAGAAGTCTTATTGTTTATTTATCGTTTGTACACCAGTTTTGCATTTAGTTTTGGTGGTACATCATGAGTTTTTGATGTTTTAAAGATGATTATCTCTCATCGATTTGATGTGACCATCTCTACTGAAATTGAAGGATAAATATCCACCGAATTTAAAACGTCACTCATTGTACGTCCTTTTTTTCGTACGTACAATGGTTGGATTATATATATGCCTTAAAAGTCCGTATAGTACAAAAACATGTAACGTACAGATTGTAAAACACTCAGATACCAAACTCAACAAAAATATTCAACCACTAAATTAAATAAACATTTCACTTACTTTATATAATCGAAAAACACAGCTGCACTAGCCATCTATCCTAGAGTTACCCTATTAAAAAAAAGAAAAAGAAATATAAAAAGACATCCCGTCAGATTTTTTTTTCTGCTTAGCCATTCATCTGTTTGAGAGAAATACACTGCTTAGCATGAAAATTGCTTCTGACACCATTTTAGCATATTCTTATGTAAAACGACCTCCTGAATCCGAATATAACGCCCCTTTTGCCCTATCACGCACCGTTTTTTAGGAACGGCCCCCTATTTTTATCATTTTTCGGTGAATTTGTGGCTATAAATTTTCTTTTTAGGAGGGGGAGGGATTATTTTAATCGTTAAATATCTTTTGAGGGGCTACAGAGTTGGAAAATTCTAAAACATGGACATTTGCGACAAGGGAATTTTTTTTTTTTTTTTTTTTTTTTTTTGGTGGGGTGGGAGGGGGGGATTTGCCACTGAAATTATGTATTACATATCTTATATTTTTTTAATCTGCTATTAATGTTATTTTTTAAACTTTATGTATTTTTGTTTTTAGGTGTTAAATTAATTCTTTTTCATTCTTCAAATCAAATTCGCGGGCATAAAATTATCGAACAGGGAAAAAAAAATCAGGGAGGGGGTGGTGTTTCTAGAAAACGGTGGGTGACTGGGCAAAATGGGAGTTATATTCGGATTCAGGAGGTCATTTTACGTAAAAATCAGCAAGAATGGTATCAGAACCGGATTTTTTTTTTTTTTCAGAGCAGTGTTATCAGAGTTTTTATGATCCATATTTTTTCCCTGAGCTTTCCAATAACAGCCTTCTAATATATATATATATATATATATTAATATAATTATGACTGAAAGTACATTTAATATATCTTTTTTATTTCCTCAAATATTTTATTTTACAAAGAAATAAAATGATATGCAATAATAGCATTCGAATATATTACATATTTAAAAAAATCTTTTCTTCAGTTTTTGTTTTCTGCTTATCCATTTATCTGTTTTCGAGAAATATCACAGTTCTTACGGTCCATAATCTTCCCCTAAGTCTTCGACTAATAACTTTCTACACTGAAAAAAAAAAAAAAAAAAAAAAAAAAAAACGTTAAAAGTACTGGAAAAATCTGGCAGCTGGGGTGCCAGTATTTCTCCGTCAAATATACAGTTTAACACCGTAAAATTGTATCACTGACATATTTTTTACACAGGAATCCTGTAAATCAAACAGGTTTTTTGTTAAAAGTACAGTTTTGTCTTGTATATTTGGCAGAGAAATACTGGCACCCCAGCTGCCAGATTTTTCCTGTACTTTTAACAGTTTTTTTTTTTTTTTTTACAGTGTAATATATATATATATATATGTATTGATATATTTATGATTGAAAGTACATTTATTTTTATTTAGTTAGTTAGTTAGCTTTTCTTATTTTTTATTTGTTTCCTCAAGTATTTTATTTTACGAAGAAACAAAATGACATGAAATAATAACATTTGAATATATTACATATTTCTAAAAAGAAGAAGAAGAAAAGAAAAAAAAAACTTTTTTTTTCTGCTTACTCATTCATCTGTATTCAAGAGTTATTAGAGTTCTTACGGTCTATATTCTTTCCCTGAGCCTTCATATAATAATTTTTAATGGCGCTTTTTGTCACCGATAAATCTATAAAATGAACTTAAGAAAAAAGGAGAGCCCGTACAAACCCTGGCTGTAAAGTAAAGATACATTCAAATAAAAAATAAATAAAAAGAAAAGTAACGAAAAGAAAGTGGAAAATATAACTTCAGACAGACTTTTAAAATAACCAGAAAGTTATTCTTTACTTTATAGAAAAATAAATAAAGAAAATAATAACTACAACCTTTTGTTATCAAGATTATTTTAACAAAATGTCTGGAGGTTTTAGTTTTAAACGCATAATCAACAGTGAATTCTCGCTTGGTGGGCTTACAAGTATATATCTGTACTGATAAGTATAAAGGATTTAAGTGCAAAAATGTCGATTTTGAGTTAAGTACATAGTCAGACTCAGAAAAAAATTCTCTATCGATTGGTGTATAAAGGATTTAATTCTATGTCATTTAGTCTTTGGAAAATCCATTGGTAAAAAAAAGGACCAATTTAGAAATTTACCATTCATGTATGGTATAAAATATTTAATTCAATTTTTTCCGTTATTAAATGAAGGTTCACAACCACTGAATGGTATAAAGGGTATAAATTAACGAAATACGTTTTTCCTAATCGATTCTTCTGATTTGTTTTTAGCTTGTTAAACTTTATTTTTCGTCTCCTAAAAAATCAAGAATATGGACTTAAATCCTTTATACTTATCAGTACAGATAAGAAATAATCTTTCTTTTTTTTTTTTTTTTTTTTTTGAGGGGGGGGGGATTACATTGATGGATAGACATAGAAAAATTAAAAAAATATATATGTAACATTTTGTTTAATATGATGATGATTTTTATTAATAAACTCTACTTTTTCCTTATAATCTCCTTTATAAATATATATATATATATATATATATATATATATATATATATATATATATGCGTGTGTGTGTGTAGTAAAAATTATAGCAAATTAACAAAATATGGACAGATGTAAAAAGATCAAAAAAGACAAAATTAATGAGCTGATTGAAAAAAATCAAAACTCGACGAAATCAAATGAATGTAAAGAATGCCGAATTCCCCACGTCATCAGTAACACTGTTCGAACAATGTATGCAAATTGTGGTTTTATATAAAGTTAAATGCAAATTACTAATGATTCTTAACTTTCAGTGCTTAAACCACATAAGGAAAGATGTTAACAATGGAATAAATAAATGGATAAAAAGATATTTACATTTCAACCGCATCAAGATAATTAAAAATTACCGTAAGACATAGGGTTACAACCCGCGTTTAATGAAAGAAAATCGCAAAATTAGTTATGGAGTGACGTCGACTTGGAACAAAAAAGGACAGTACTAAGTAGAGAAACGTTTATTTGACGTAAAGCAGGATTACAATAAAGACAATGATTACATTTTAAAGTCAAAAAGGAGACGACGAGAAAATTTTACACTAATTGTTCGAAGTTGCAGCCGCTAAGGTTATTCATAGCCGCAACATCGACGCACTAAGTATTTCTCGAAACTTTCAAACATACTCAGTGTACTGGCGAGGTCTGAAGAAGCAACGGCACGAATATCCGTACTGTGGATCTCCCATTGTATCTACAGGCGTGTAATAAACAAATGATTTCAAGTGTCTCCAGAAGAATAAAAATGAAAGGATTGAATTCCAGGGAGCGTAGAGTCCAAGCAATATTTCCGTCGCGTCCAATGTCCCACCTGGGAAATGTAACATCAAAGTAGATACACAAAACAATCGAAAAATGTGCTGTGCACCATCATGAAGAACCACATATTTTGAATTTTGACACACAGTCTGTGTTTCCTGCACTAAATAGGGAAGCATGTGCTATACGAAAAAAATGTACGCCAGCATATGTACAACAATGTAAGAAGCTTTCAGGTAGAAGCTACACTCCAAATATATGATAGATGATCTCCAAGAATCGCTTCCAAGATGTTAATACAGAACCTGTGTTGTACATTCGACAAGATAGTGCTGTTGGGATTTTAGAATAAGCCCATATGCGCATTGTGCATGTTGACCCCGCTTTCTCTTGTAAAACAGGCTTCATTTTTAAATAAAACACTGGTGGGAAACAGTGATTCATACTGCGTTGCATCAAGCATCCAACGTACGAACTCTACCCGAAGAGGTAATCAGTATCGGCTAGGAGTTACTCCTTATGTACATGGAAGGAGTGCATCTGTTCAGCACGCAAAGACTTCAAAACGTTTTCGTATCAAACACACAGATTAGCTGCAACCGATCGTGTATTTGTGGACTGAGAATCAAAAAATCTTAGCAATATTCGGCTTTATATTTCAGGTGTGTGTACACTGCGTTCTGGCCCTGCATTACGTCTCATTTTAGGAAAGGATCTTGCCTCTCGCAACCACCTATCGATGTTTATGAAGATGGTATGGTGCGGACAACACCTCCTTAGACTTCTTGTTACATCCTCTGGGCTAGATGTCAATTGTTACTGGCACAGTCGTAAATCAAATTCATATGTGCATATTCCTTGTTCGTGTAATCTGGCATGCTGTTTCCGAATGAAGTTTAACGCCCGCGAACGCTGCAATTCCCAATTATGAATACTTGATCGTTGTTTTTATTTCCCCCATACCAATGGGACATTTGCAGACAAGGTTTCTTCTTCTTTACTGCAATGCTCCTAATCCGCGTATTCGTTTGTCCACTCAACTTTTGCAATTTTCTTCCACAAAACGAAGTTTTTTACCCTGTATTTTATGGTGGTTTTTCATGCTCCTGATGTCTACTATTACTCTTATAAATTTATTTATTGAATTCGGTAACACCCGCATATATAAAGTTATCTGAGTGCAGCTTATTAATTAGTAATTTTACGTTTCCAAATCATAAGCCGTCAGTATGACGCCCTAAATGTGCTTCTGATTATAAATATGATTGTCTGTAACGTTTTCAGCTAGAAGTGTCAGAACAAGTTTAACTTTTTGCTATGTTAACAGAAGATGTCAATTTATAAATTAAATGAGTTTCTGCATAGGCCGCAATATTGTACTTAGCAGGATTAATATGGATATGAACTAGGGACCGCGGGTTCGACACCTCTGCTTTGTATTAATAATACTCCTTAAAAAAAAAAAAAAAAAAACAGAAACAGTCTGTATATTTTAAAAAACATTTCGGCAAAATTTTGCAATTAGAAAGCTGCTTTTAAAAACATTTTTCATTTGTTTGAGTTATTGAATAATATATGTATAGAGGGTGTTATGAAAAGACGAGGCCGGTTAAATATCTCGAGAAATACACATCTGACCAAAAATTAAAATAATGAGTTTTCAACATTTTTCAATAAGCGTTCAGATTATTTACTGACAGTCTAACATTTTCCCTAGGGGGAGGAAAGTGAGTGGCAACTTTAAAATTTCAAATAGGATTCTCTACTTGGAAGACTTGGATTCTCAATAAAAAAGTCACATTAATTTGACTTACAAGTATCATTTTTATTTTCAAAGATGGCGTTATAATCGGTAAAATTGCAGCAAAAATATGAACGTTTGAAAATACAAATATTTGGAGCAATACCCTTTGGTTTAAAAATAACAAATGCATGTTTAATATTTAAAATATGTATATATATATTTATATATGATATGGGCAAACTTAACCTTATCTTTCGTCATTTCAGGGGTGGAACAAAGAGGAAGGGGGGGGGGGTGAGGTATCCTAAATCTTTAAGAAATGTTTTCACTTTTTAATACATGTTTAAATCAAACTTTTTTTTTTTTAAATAAGTACATAAACAGCATTTCACGTTTAATCGAATTGTGCAATATCCTTCCACAGCATATGGTTGGATAAGAGACGAAATGGAGTTGCCAGTACGGTCTCTTGATTCGCTGCCACTGGACTATTTTCTATTAGTGCAGGAGCCAGTGTTGCCAGATTTGGGGACTTTTTTATTCAACTCTCACCAATAATTTTGAGAAGTGATATTTGCTATACATAATGGACGTTTATCTTTCGAAGTGCTTAGGCAACCGTTACAATTAAAATTTAGCGGCGGGGGTTGAATAAAAAAGTCCCCAAATCTAGCAACACTGGCAGGAGCCAAAGATACTTGAGTATTCAAAATATGAGAACCGGCAATCATGTTCAGATTCTTAATCCTAAATCCCTAAATTAAGAATTTATCCTGTCGCCGGCCCCTGGGGCGGTCCATTTGAATTCTCAACCCTAACCTTTATTGTGAGCATACGTTCCTAGATTTTTGCTGTATTTCAATAACTTAAATTATGTTTCATGAAAAAATGGGGGGAAATATTGTTATACACGACGAACTTATAAAAAGTCCAAATGAATTTTCATGTTTGTTTTATCATGTAGAGGATATTTAGTTAAAGAATCAAAATCACGATCGTGGTTCATTACTATAAAAGCAGCAGATAGAAAGAAGTGTTAAACTGTGATAAACTTTAAAAAGTAGTAAAATCTACACAATGTTTTTGAATGCATCGAGGTTGCATCGTGAGCTATGTGATGAAGAAAAAACTAGTATGTTGTGGCCAAGACTTTCTTCTATATTTTCCTATACAAATTCACTCAGTAACAATATTAAAAAAAGAAAAAAAAGAAAAAAAAAAAAAATCCCAAGTTTTTTTTTCGTTAAAAGTAAAAAAAATCGATAACTTTCTTTTAAATTATCACATATTTATAGTTCAACCATTCGTTTTAAAGGTATTGACGAGACCTTTCGAAAGATACCCATCTTGAAAATTTACCCCACCACGGGGGTACTCCCCCGCCCAGGGGGGAAAACGATGCCCCACATGCACAATTTTTTTTCCTAATTAACTAATACTATTATCAATAATTCATGTTAATTTTACAGTCACAGGTTAAGATTAACTCTCATTATGTACATTTATACGAAATTTTGTCCTATTGCTATGTTGAAAATTTAGAAAAAATACGATCGCAGCGCCTCCTGTTGTGCGATTGATCCCCAAATCTAATCATCACCAGTTTATGTCAGGGGCCAACTAAATACCAAGTTTGGTTAAATTTCGTTAAAAAAAAAAAATACGATTTTTTTCTAAGTTTTTTTTTGTAAAAAGTAAAAAAAAACCGATAACTTCGTTTTAAATTATCACAGATTTATAGTTCAACCATTCGTTTTAAAAGTATTGACGAGACCTTTCGAAAGATACCCATCTTGAAAATTTACTCCGCTCGAGGGGGGACTCCCCCCCCCCAGGGGGGTTGACGAGGCTCCTACACACGCAAAAATTTTTTCCCAGCTGATTATCTCTATTATAAATAATTCCTGTAAATTCCATAATGATTACTAAAAAGTAATTCTCTTTATGCACATTTATACAAAATTTTGTCCTATATCACCATGTTAAAAATTTAGAAAAAGCGGGATGGCAACGCAACCTGTAAGACGATTTTTATCAAAAGTTGATAGGCACTAATTTATGTCAAGGTGCAACTACATACCAATTTGTATGAAATTCTGTGCAGTAGTTCCTGAGATACAGTTGGCACAAAATTTTGTCACACACACACACAGAGACTTGCAGACAGACAGACATTTTCTAAAAATGGTCAAATCGGTTTCTACAGCTCTCAAAACGTGTAAATCCATCAAAAACCCGAGGTCGAAAATTTTTACGAATCCAATACTTTCTTCTATTGAATATAGAAGAAAGTAATACAGCGCCGAAAAATATCATTATATGAAGCGACAGAAGCGTCTATTTCCAATTTGAAGCAAATGTTTTAGGCAAAAATAATCGAAATTCATAAGAAGAATTGGTAGTTAAATATAAATATTTCAAATGTTCAATATATACTCAATTTACGAAGAACAGAAATATACAATTTCTTTTGCTCCGAATATGCTTAACATGCTCCGAAATTTCAAAAGCGATAACAATTTTTTCATATTCCACGTAATAAAAATGACTACAATTTTACACAAATAAACACTGGGCAACAAAAATTGGGCCATCCACTGAGATGGCCCAATTTAATTCCCCAACCCAAGCCTTATTTTGAGCATGCGTTTGCAGGCGTTCAGTGAACTTGTCAGTCAATCAGTGTAAATACAATGAACGTAAAAATAATTAATCGATATTTACCTCAAAGTGTTTTTTGTAAAAAACATACTTTGTATTCAATTTTAGCAATGCTTAGCAATTGTAAGAATGTTAGTTATCAAATTGTAGCAATGTTTTTATCAATCTGTAGATGCACTTGGCATCGAAATGATTTGTCACAAAAATTGTTATCATGATCATTTAAGACTACCGATAAAGTAAAAAAATCCATCAGCTCTACATTTTAGTAAAATACCATAAGGAATACTTCTGAATCCGTTCGATAAACTGATAGATGTATTAACTAATGAATTTTAATCTCGTTCATTCAATATATTCCTTGACTAATGCCGTTGGCATAACACATTTGAATAAAAGATGCAGCATTAGAGAATCGCGCTGTGAAATCGCTAACTATTTATAAGTATGGTACAAACATATTTTCTTATTCAACTGATCAAGCAAAATCTTAATGTTTACAAGCAACGTACTATTGGAGGATGCAATTAATATGCTAGTAAAATTGATTCTGCAAATTACATTGCTGAAAGTGTAAATAAACGTACTAAAATCTGGATTATTATAGTGTAACCACGCAGTGTTGCCAGACTTGGGGACTTTTTTATTCAACTACCACCAATAATTTTGAGAAGTAAAATTTGGCATACATAATAGACGATTAATATTCGATGTGATTAGGCAACTGTTGCTATAAAAATTTAATGGTGGATGCTGAATAAAAAAGTCCCCAAATCTGGCAGCACTGTAACCACGTTTCCTACGCCTAGCAGTGAGGACGAGTCGAAAATCTTGGAGGGTTTCCAAGTTGACCAACAGGTTTGAATTTAGTAAGCATCCAGTCATTCGGTATTCCCTTATCGCTTATTTTCTCTCAACGAAAAGCTTGTCTTCCCTATTTTACTAGTAGACTCGTTGAATCCGCACTTGCGCAGAGGCTTCCATGGTCGCAAGAAATGTAGTTAAAGAGTACCAAATGCTATTTATGTGACGAATATATACTCCATCAATTGTTAAAAAATGGAGTCTGTTGTTTAAGTGTGCACAAAAAAAAAAAACAGATTTCTTGTTAAGAAATGAAAAGTTATCTGATCCTATAAACAAACGATATTTCATAACTTTGTAGATACTCCTGTAACAAAAAATAAAAAAATTCCATTAAAAAATTACAAGGTACAACGAATAATATGCCTATTTTCCAAAAAAAAAAAAAAAAAAAAAGATTTACATTGACTTCCCAATTTGAATATGGAGTAATTTTTTTTTTTTTTTTTTTTTTTTTTTTTTTAGCATCTCATGAAATATTGGACTACTACAAATATTCTCCGACATTCTCCAGAAAATCTCCAGAAACGCAATTGGTCCTTTGCATTCAAAGCAATTGGATGTGATTGGGTGGTATGAAATGTTAATAAGGCACGATAGCTTTAAATATTCCTAAAAATTATGTTAAAAAAGGATCAGGTTACTTTTATTGTAGATCAAAAGAACAAATATGTTGTTTAATATATATATTAGTGTTTGAATAAAAGTTTTAGAGCGAAATTTACGAAGTAAAAGTTATCATTTAATAAAAATCCTAATTGCAAGTCATTCGAAAAAATTTCCATTATATTCCAGAACTAATAAATTACAACTTGTTGGATTTCTTAACATTACTATTCCCCCATATGCACTGGTAAAAGAAAACCAAACGCACAGTCAGTGAAATAAATAAATAAATAAAGGTAAAACTTAAAATTAAAATTAAATAAAATAAACAAAAACACGCCCCCCCTCCCCCCGAATGATTTCGCCGTAAATTAACGTAGAAATATGCTGCTGATTACGATCGATCGATAATAACGTTCAGTTTATAATAACATTCTTAGATTTTGATTAGGGATTGTCTATATACTAAAACTTGCACAAAGTTCATTTTTCTAATGACAACACCAATTTTTGACAATTTTTTGAGGTTATTGGATCAAACTAGTCCGGAAAATTATATAGTTTATATATTTCTCTCAAATTTCCATATTGTTATAAGATGTCAAATTATAGGGGTGCTAATGTTAAATGAATGTGACAAACATTAATTCATATCTTCGTGAAAAATTATTATATTCAAATTTTACCTTTTTAAGCATCAGAATGAAGTAACTCAAACATGTTCCCTGCATATATTTGATTGAAAAACACTTTTTGAATTATGAAATTTTTTAGTAAATTAATATCCCGAAAAATTATGACTTATAATCTTTACACGAATAGAACATCAGAAATATTGGTTTCAAATTTTGAATTTTAAACAACTGCAATATTTTTTTTTTTTTTTTTTTAATGGCAAAAACCATTTCTGACAATTTTTTGGAGTTATTTGTATCAAATGAGCCGAAAAAATGTTGTAGTTTATATATTTATTTCATTTTTTTTTTTTTTTCTTTTTTGCAGAATTATAGGCTGTCAAAATAAGGGGTGCTAATTTTTACTCATTTTTGATAATTTTTTCAAGTTATTTGGAACAAACCCGCCCAGAAAATGGTATAGTTTATACATTTCTCTCAATTTTTCACAGAGTTATAAGCCGTCAAAATGGGATGCTAATAATAAATGAATGTTCCATGCATTAAATCGTATCTTAACGAAAAATTATCATATTCAAATTTCATATTCCTTTATCCGTTAGAATGAAGTGACGCAAACATAATTTCATGCATACTTTTATTTAAAAATGTATTTTTAATTATGAAAATAATTAATGAATTCATATTCCAAAAAATAATGAATTATGACCTATATTAAGTTTTGCACAAATAGAACAGGCATCATCAAAAATATGGGTTTCCAAATTTATAGCTCATCCCTATCATTATATTTTGAGTTACAGTGATATTTCAATTTTTATTGCTGTTAGGTGCCGTCACTTGTTATCATTTGTGTCCACCATAACTTTGCATACGCAGCAATTAAAATAGTTATTCAAATAATTTTAGATGCACACAACATTTCTAAATTAACTTTATTTCAGTTTATTTTATATTTAAAACTTTCATATTTCTTTTCTGTTTATCATCTGAATGGACATAATACTTTTATGTGTGAAATCTTAATTTTTTTTTTTTTTTTTTTTTTTTTTTTTTTTTTTTTAAATAGGATGAACCCTTAATACATTTCTGCTTGTAACTCTATCAAAAATTAATTAAAGTATATAAACTACACTGCCGGACAAAACTTTCATGACCACTTGAATCTCAGCGCGTATCATAAATAAAAAGCTGTGCAATGTAAAATAAAACAATAAATCTATAATATGTACATAGGATAATCTATAATAGTATGTGCATATAAACAAATTATTATATCATCGCTAAAACACCAAAGATTATGATGAAAAACGCGAAAATGTGGCAATCAACACTTTGGCCACCAAAAAGAGTTTTAGAAAAATTTCATATAAAGATAAGTGCTCCGTTACCAGATATACAGCCAACACGTGGCGCAATAAGCATGCATCAATTTAAAGCGTTAAAGATGATCACTTAAGAGAAACCTGTCGAAGTCTTCAGTTTGTATGTTCAGCCTAAAAGTCTCAGGAAAACAGCCGTCCAAGCACCCCTAATACATTTTCACTTGTAACTCTATCAAGATTTAATTACAGTCGGCAGCAAAATTATTGAAGCACTAGCAATAATTCCTACTTAAGAGATGGACACCTAACACTGTTTTGTTACGTAAATGTTTGTCGAATCGTAATCAGAGTCTTATACTGTTTATAAAAAAGTAAGTTGATGATAAAAAATTAGCGATCAAACTAATATATATATATATATGAAAAGTATCAATGTGTGCTTCAATAATTTTGTTACACACTGTAAAAATACAGGGTGGCCATAATTAAACTTGGCCTATTCAGAGCACTCTGTAGCTGTAACTAAATTGCGGATTGAGTCGAAATTTTGTATGTAGACATTTCAAAGGATGCGCTCAAAGATTTTGAAAAAAAAAGAATAAATAAAATTTTAAAAATTTCCGCTCTGAGGGGACATATATCAAAATACAAACAAGCGTTGCATTCAATATGCTTGAAAAGTTAGGTAATGAACAACTGTGGTCTATTTTAACATTTTGAAACCATGCGACATTTAAAACTGTTATTCTTACATTTTTTGCAAAGATTTTTGTTGCAAAATTTTACAGATGACAGAGGGATTACCCGTTCATTTACCACTCCTTAGCTGGCCCGTTTCCCTGATCTTAATCTATGGGATTTTGGGGTATGAGGCCATTTAAAGAGTTTTGTTTTTAAAAGAAATGTTGTAACTCTGGCTAATTTGAAAGACTGTATAACGTTGTACGGAGGATCACTGAGACCAGCTGCTATCAGCTGTTGAACACACTGTTCATCGGCTGCAGATTTTACAACTTAATGATGAGGCTCACATTGAACAATATGATTTCCATCGTTAAACAGTCTGTAACTTGTAACAAATAATAATTAAATCTGTAATAAATAAAGTTGTTTGTATTAAAATTTGTAGCTTGTTTGCATTTTCATGTATGTCTCCCTCAGAGCAGAATTTTTTTAAATTTAAATTTTTAAATTTTGTTTTGCAGAACCTTTCAACGCATCCTTTGAAATGTCTATATACAAATTTTTGACTCAATCTTTATTTTAGTTACTGCTACAGAGTGCTCTGAATAGGCTAAGTTTAATTATGGCCACCCTGTATATAAGCTACACTGCTGGACAAAACTTTTGCGCCCACCTGAATCTCGGCGTTTATTATTAATAAAAAGCTATGCAGTGTAAAAATAAAATGATAAATCTCCAATATATACATATGAACATGAAATTACTATATTATTTCAAAAACGTTAAAGATTATGGTGAAAAACCTGAAAATGAGGTGATCAATACTTTGGCCACCAAAAAGAGTTTTGGAAATATTTCATATAAAAATAAGTGCTCCGTTACCAGTTATATAGCTTACAGGTGACGCAATAAGCATTCAGTAATTTAAAGACGTTAAAGATGATCATTGAAGAGAAACGTGTCGAAATCATCATGTTGTATGGCCAGCCTAAAAGTCTCAGGAAAACAAGAAAATGTTTCCAAGGATAGCCATCAAAGGGCTCAAAGATAGGAACAGGAAAACAAGGAAGAAGACCGGATGTCCTGAAGCGCTGTTCGTCCGTGATAAAAGGAGAATTAGGAGGGCGGCTTGTCAATTAATACGACAAGATGAACTGGTCACAGCCGTGTCATAAAGGATAAAACCAGTGTCACAGTCTCACAACAATTATTTGTCGAACGTTAATTAAACAAGATTTTAACTACGAAAAAATCAATAAACAACTACCATTAACGTCGAGACTCAGAGAAGAGCTTCTCAATTCGTACGCTAATACATTACCGAAGCCTGATGAAAAACGCTTTTGCCTTGATGGGCCCGACAACGTCAGTTTATACATCGAACATAGAGGTGACAGCATCATCGCACCGCATCAAGTGAAGCGTCGAATGGGTGATGGCAATATCATGATTTTAGGGGCCATCCCCAGTTTTTTTTTTTTTTTTTAATCTCGTGATAAAGCAGGTTGTTGAAGGCAAATATAACAGCCTAAAATATAATATCTTGATCACCTACAAACCATCTTTATCCAGTGGTGTCACGGACAAATTTGCCAGAGCGAAGATGTGGCAGCAAGACAACTATGCACACTGCAAAATAAGTGCTGGAATACCTGAAGTCTAATAAAACTGCTGTCTTAAATTGGCCTGCGCAAAGCCCCTATCTGAACATCATCGAGAATCTGGGGCTCCAAACAGAGGAGGTTGTATATAGCAATAGGCAATGCGGTGAATGGAAAGAAGGGATTCGTACTCTGGAGAGCTATGCAAAGACGTTCAATAGGGAAACCATAATAAATCTATACAAATCAAATCCTGGACGTTTGCTAAAACTCGTTGCTGTTAAAGGTGCACAAATTCAATAACTATTTCGCCTTTTTCTCACCTTTTATTTGTTACACATGTGTGATTACTTAATGGTAGCCAAATTTTTGACTGCTCATTTTCATGTATTTTCAATAAAAAATTTCACTTTTGTGATAAACAGTTTTTTATATTCATATTAGCTTCTTATTCTCCCTTCAAGTCACGGTGGAGAACACATCCGTATGTGATTTGTAGTTTTTTAGAATCATGTGGTCGCTAAAGTTTAGACACAGTAACTCTAAATATTTATCAAAACCATTCGAGAACTTCCGAAAAAAAAAAAAAGATTCTGTTTTTTTTTTTTTTTTTTTTTTTTTTCCCTCTGGGTGAAGCGCGGGTTACCGGTGAATGCCAAATGTTCTAATGAGAATGGTGATTTTTGTGTTTGCAATTCAAATGTAAATTCAAAAATTCAATAAGTCGAAATTTTTATTAAAATCATTCAAATAGTTTCTAAAAAACCAAGTCTCTGCCATATTTTGCCATGTGCAAAGTAAAGTTTAACAATAAATGTTAATTTTAATGAAGATAAGGATAAATCAGAAAGGTTTCTGATCTCAAAAGAAAAAAAGATAAAAAAACCTTAATGCTAAGTTTTTATTAAAATCATTAGAAACATTTCCTAGAAAAACAAGTTTCTGCCGTACTTTTGCAACGGACGGAGTGAGAGTTGACTGTGCGCGTAACATTCTTGAAGATGAGAAAAAAATCAGTTTGAATGGTCGTCTAAAAACCCCCCAAACCTGAAATATTTATCAAAACCATTAGACAGTTCTCAATAAAACAAAATTCCTGTCATATTTTGCCACGGTGAAGTGAGGGTTAACACAGCAGTGAATACTAATTTTTCTGAAGATGAAGATATATCAGACAGGTAAGAAAAAAAAAAAGAGAGAGAGAGAGAGAAACTTAATTTATGTTTTTATTAAAATCGTTCGATTCATTTCCGAGAATACCAAGTTTCTATCATATTTTGCAATGGACGGAAAATAATTAACTGTGAGCACTAATTTTCGTGAAGATGAGGATAAGTTAGAGGGATTTGTCTTTTCAAAAAACTAACACTAAGTTTTTATCAAAGTCGTTTTCTACCATATTTTACAAACGGCAGTTAAAAGGTTAACAGTAAACATGATTTTTCCTGATTAGAATAAGTTTAATTGAGTTTTCACCCCAAAATTACATCAAAATCGTTATGTTCTTTACTACATAAACACAATTTCTGCCATAACTTTCAACCAGCAGGTAAGGAGTTAACATCGAACGTGAATTTTCCTGAAGTGAGGATAGTATAATCGATTTAGCACCCCACAAATAGCTGTATAGTGGTGAGCGGCTTCCTTCCGTCTTTTAAGTTTTAAACTTTTAAACTTTCATCAAAATCGTTATATCCACTTCTGAGTAAACAAATTTCTGCCGTGTGGTGCAACCGGCTAATAAACGGTTAACATCGAACGCGATTTTTCCTAAATATGAGGCTAAGTCAACCCCAAACTTCCATCAAAGTCATTATACGCATTGAAGTGAAAACAAATTTCTGCCATATTGTGCAACCGGTGAATAAAAGGTTAAAATCGAGCGTAAATTTACCTGAAGATGAGGATAAGTCCAATCGATTTAGCACCCCAAAAAACACTTAACCGAAAACTTTCATGAAAATCATTATATCTATTTCCGAGTAAACCCAAATTCTGCGTTATGGTGCAACAGTCGAATAAAGGATAAATATCGAACGAGAACTTTCCTCAAGATGAGGCTATGTCCAATCGATTTAGCACCCTGAAAAACACTTAAAACAAACTTTCATCAAAATCGTTATAAGCTTTTCACCCCGAAAACTTAACCCGAAACTTTCATCAAAATCGTTAGAGCTGTGTCTTCGATCCCCAAGACAAATACATACACACAATATATATATATATATATATATATATATATAATCATGTGATTAACTCATTTAATAAAAGAGAAGGATAAGTAAAAAGTGAGATTATTTATTGATTTGTTTTCTACATTTTTTTTTTAAGTCAAATTAACGATTTATTTTTATGACAAAAAGCAATTCCATTGAATAAATATCCATTCCCACTTTTCTTCTTCTTCTTCTTTTTTTTTTTTTTTTATTACATAATATTAATAACAACAAATAAAATTCTAAAATAAAAGGTAATGTAATAATGTGGCTTTTATAATTTTTTCAGTAACCTCTTGAAGAGCAGTGGGATATATTTTATAGCATCTAATTTAATTCCAACTGCAAAACCTCGCCCCGAAAAATTCTAACAAAGTTTTACTTCTAGAAGAAAAAAAAAACATTTCTTTTCTTCTCACCTTGTTCTTAAATTCTGGTGGCTTTTGACATAACATTAAACGAGTATGATTACCATGCCTCTGAAAGAGTTACGGGCCTCTCTACTTACCGTTGCCTGAAGCCAAAGCCAATGTTATTCTATGGGGAAATAATCTCCATTATAACTCATTAAGTAATGCATGTTCTTAAATTCCGTTTTTACATTGAGAAAAATCCTGAACGTTAAATTGGTTATCGTTTTCCAAAAATTGATTTTCTTTTCTAATTTTTTATTTTTCCTTTGAATTCTTAAAATACAAAATTCCACTAAAAAGAAATTCGCATTTTATCATTTCAAAATGAAATATTCAAAAAAAGAAAAAAAAATTAGAAAACGATAACTAATTTAACAGTTGGGAATTTTCTGGGCGTGATAACGGAATTTAAAAATATGTATTAGCTATTGGGTTATAATGGGAACTATTTCCACATAGAGTAACATTGGCTCTGGCTTCCAACGATTAAAGAGACCCTTTAAACTAATTCTTTCGATTACTAACTTAATAAAAAGAAAAAATATTGTTTCTTAAATTACTGATTCCTTTTAAAGAATTCTTTTCTTCATATATCCAAATTAAACAAAACTTTTCTGTAATTTTCGAATCAAGAGTGTATTGATTTGCAACGATGAAAAAACAATGTTACTTTATTCGGTATAGAATGGCAATTTAAAAGAATTTACTATTTTGTTATATTATTTTATACAACACTTTTTAAAAATATATTTTGATAATGTTGTCTCCTTTTATTCGATTATTTATCCAGACACATTTTTTAGAAATCTCGTTCTTTTTGTTGCCTCTTGTTTTTCAGTAATTTTAAGGGTGAAAATTTGGCGTACCTTTGACACCACTGTTTTTATATAGTAATATTTCATAATAATTTTCTACAAATAAGGAATTTTAACAAAGGCAAAGGTATTATTCATAATTAGTGATGTGAAACCTGCATTATATCCCCCCCCCCCGCATTTTCTTCTTTCGATGACAATAAGAAATAAAAACTATACAACTTCCCTACACTATGAAATATTTTCCTTGAGGGAAGTATCCTCCAGTGAAAAATTCAAATTTCCAATATAAATATTTTCAGATAAATTCGTCAATACCTTTAAAATGAACTGCTGAACCGTACATCTGAGATAATTTGTAACAAAGTTACCGATCCCCCCCCCCCCCCCCCCGCGACACACACACACAAAAAAAAAAAAAAAATACAAAACTTAAAATGTGCTTTTTTTTTTTTTTTTTTTTTTTTTTTTTTTTTTTAAGAAATTGTTTGTTTGTAAATCACAGAATTCTATATTTAGTTTTATACTTCTCTGAGATGAAAATCGAATGAATTCATTCTGGAAAATAATTTTAATAAATAATTTGCGCTACGTGGATTTACATAGAAAAATATAGAAGAAAATTTTGTGGTGTTCGCAATATGCTACCTTTGGCTTTCGCGAAAATAAAGGTAATTTCACGCAATACATACATATCATTGAAAAACATTTTAAAGCAACGAATGTCTATGAATAATTACAACAAGACTTAAAATTATTTATTCATGTCTAACTGACATTATTTCACATAATTCAAAAAACGCACACTAAAATGCTCTTCACTTAGGAAATTCATGACCTAATTCAATCGCTCTTCCAAAATTATAATAGAAGTAATGCTTTCGAATTATTTTGGATAATCATATGTATGATGTACAAATTATGTATGCATCACATTTTATGTTAAAATTTAGATTCAAAATTCAGTAAAAATTATGATCACAAATGAAATTTCTATGCAGCCATTCTGCTATAATTTATCATATATACACTATCTACAAGAAAGTAGTTGGACACTTTCGAAGTTTCGTCGAATATGTAGGAAAGTTCTTTAGGAATCATCTTGTAACTTTGGTAGTAAAAAGAACATGTTATACTTCATATATTTAAGAAAAAGTTGTGCCCTGAAGAGGAAAAGAGGACCAGTAAAAAAATTGAACAAAAACAAAATGTTTTGGATCATCCTGTAAAAATTATTGCTTTAAATACGTTTTTGCTTGAATATGTGATTATGAAGATTTTTTTTCATTGTCTGTATAAACTTTTATAAGGCTACTATATATATATATTCATGAGATATAACTTTTTTTTTTTTTTTTTTAATAGCAAAAAAGAAAATAATTCCACTTTTTTAATTATAACACGCAGGGTATTAAAGCCAGTACAAAGAAATTTTTAGAAAATTTGGCACATTACATTAGACATAGCATATTGCAATCAGAATGCAAAAATATTAAATATCTTACGAAATATGAGCATTTTTACTAAGTAATTTTTAACTGCACGTGCGCTAGTTTTTAAAAAAATTCATTTGCATAATTTAATATCCAGAAGTATTGAGCAACTTATATGAAAATCCGAAACCAATATCAGGTAAATTCAAAAAATTATGAAAGATAGAATGAAAATAGAATTTCTGTTCTCTCAAAATAAAAGTAATAAAAATACCATAAGGGGTTTTACTCACATTTTTAATTTTAATACAACCAATGCCCAATGGTAATACAGTGTTCACTGATTGTAAATAAATATCATCTTCCTTTTTTTTTAGAAGAATTGAAATTTTGTTAATTGTATCTCTCATAACTTTTTGAATTTACACGATATTCGTTTGGAGTTTTCATATAAATTGCTCAATACTTTGGGCTATTAAATTATGCAAATTAAATATTTTTAAAGCTAGCGCATGCGTAGTTAAAATTTATTTAGTAAAATTGCTCATATTTTATAAGATACTTAACTTTTTTCTATTCTGATTGCAGTATACTGCGTCTAATGCAGTATGCTAAATTTCCTAAAAATTGCTTTGCACTGGGTTTAATACTCCATGTGTTGTAGCTGAAAAAGTGGATTTTTTTTTTCAATTATTTTAAAAAACAGTTTTATCTCCATAAATATGTATGAGAGCATCACAAAAAATTACGCAGATAATGAGAAAAATCCTCATAATCACATGCTGCAGCCAAAACGCATTTAAAGCATTATTTTTTGCAGGGTGATCCAAAACAATTTCATTTTTGTTAAATTTTTTACTGGTATCATTTTACTATTCAGGACACAACTTTTGCTGAAATATATGAGGCATAACATGTTCTTTACACTGCCAGAGTTTCAAGATGATTCCTTTAGAACTTTTCTATGTATTTGACAAAACGTCTAAGTTCGAAAGCGTCCAAATATTTGTTGGTAGGTAATGTATAGGGGAGACTGGGGCACAGCGGACCTAGGGGCACAGTGGACCACCCCTATTTAAATCTCTTAATATTTAACTCTTTTAGTTTATATTGAGACTCATAGATGACAGCATGGTACTACTTGTATACATCCAAAAAAAAAAAAAACATATGGTAAATGCTAAGGTAGCCATTTTATACAATTTTTATGTTTTGAGCTGCTCAAAGTAATTTTTCAAGCTTGAAGTTTTTTTTAATTTTATCAGGACTTAACTATTGACTACAAATAGTGGATAGTTGTTAAGAAAAGGTAAGATATTGTTGTTTTTAAATTTATAAAAATTATTAGCATATTTATAGTCTATATATAATTTTAATATTATTATTTATTTTGTCTGGACATGGGGCATAGTGGACCGCCTTCCAGTGTGCCTAAAAGTCCAAATTATACTTAACCCCTTAGCGCGAGCTGTCCTCGCTGCGAGGACGTAAAATTTAAGATCCAGCTGCAAAATTTCATCCCGGAAAGTTTTTAGCAAAAACTTATGTTTATAACATACCAGAAAAGGCCAGTTTTTTTAACCTTAAAATTTAAAATTTATTTTAGTTTAATTTAGTTCATTAATTCCGGTGGCAGTATAATTTAAATGATCGAAATTGTCTTGCGCCGCAAAGGTTAATACCTTATTTATTTTAGTTAAATTTACATATACAAATATAATGTGACTCAAATTAATTAATAAAAAATAATAATAATGTTATAATAAAATAAATTTCTGAAAAAGGAAAATATAAATTTAATAACTATTTGAATTGTTTAATATTAAGAAAATAAATAAAATGATTATGTGATATAATAAATAGTAGGTTATATAAATTTATTGTTGTTGTTTTTAGAAATAACATGTGAACGATAAAAGCAGAATAATTTTAGTTAAACTTATCTCACAAATATAATGTAAAGTATTAATATCTCAAAATAATTAATAAAAATGTTTGAATACTAATATAATGTTTAATTATATATTTCATAATTTTTATAACTATATAACATTAATAAACAAATTAAAAATATGTCTTATTGTTTTTAGTGATGGCACGAAAAGTCAAAAGAAATCTGATATAGGATTCTTCCTCTAATTTGATTTCTTATTTATTTTGATTTCCTTTAAATTTTGGTCATTTTATTTCATGAAAATGTTCGAATTATGTTATTTAGACTACTATTGCATAAGAAACTAATTTTAGAAGAAAAAAAATGAGTAATTTATATTAATTGAACAAGAACAACAGAGGTTGGTCCACTGTACCCCAGGTATTGGACTACTGTGCCCCGGTGATGGGGCACAGTGGTCCACTTTGTGAGGGCACCCAATTTATTTTTTTATTCGTAATATATTCGAAGTATTGTTATAAAAAAAAATTCAGACATGTCAAGAAAGGTTTAAAGAATATGTGCTAATTTTTTCAAGTACCTTGTTTTTTTATTTTTGGTGAAAAAATTTATAAGTGTAAAAGTGGTCCACTGTGCCCTGTCTCCCCTATATATATATTTGTGCGGTCCTGCAATAGAAATATTAAGTTCATTACTTTCTGTAAAAAAAAGTTTTTGAAGCACACTTAGTAATGCATGGTTATTCTGTTATGTTTACTGTAACATAATGTTATCAATATGTACTTAAAAAATTACAACCCATAGCTCATAATGCATCGAATATTTTCTTTATTGTTATAATTTCAACATAAAACATGCTGTAGTTAAGTTCAATAATATATGTCAATTTCTTGGCGATATTCACGAGAATAGATGTCGGATGGCGTTGGAGACAATCAAACCCATGCTATTCTATGAGGAAATTTGTTATGATAACTATTATTTACCTAATGCGTCATTTTAAATCTTGATTCAGCATTCAGAAAATTAACAACTGTTATATTTGTCCTTGTTTTGGAAAAAAATACATATATTGTTAAAAATTTTCATATTTCATTTTGAAACTAGCATGAAAAATGAACTAAATGCTAATTCTGCATTTTGTAGCTGTCAAAATGAAATAGCATCAAAAATCTAAAAAATGAGTTTTTGCAAAACAAGCACTCATTTAACAGTTTGAATTTCCCGAATATAAAAATGAAATTTTAAAATGTGTTAGGTTATGTGTAATTCTCATAAGAAATTTTCCAATTCAACAACATGGGGTTTGTCTGCGAGCGACGACAGGTGAACCATCCCCTTAAATACTTTACACTTTCTTGGGGAAAAAATCAGAAAGAAAGAAGGAAAAGTGAAATCAAAATGAAAAAGTACCCGAGTAAATGATTATATACAGAGTGCAAAACAAAGTCACGAAGAAGCCTTTTTATCTCTACAACCATTGGTCAAAGACATATCCTTCCAATTACAAAATGTTTTGAAAAATGTAAGCATTTTTGGCATGGCATGCTTAAATAATAATAATAATAAAACCAATAATTTAAAAATTACAAAAACTATAGCTTTTTATTTAGTCCCCCAGGTCCCTATAGTCATATTAAGCAAAAGTTAGCCCTCATTCTAACAAATATAATACACTGTAAAAAATTTCTGTAAATTTACTGAGTTTATCCAGAGTCTCTATAAATTTACAATAATTCTTAATTGAAACTAAATAATGGATATTATCAATCTTCATTCTGCATTTTTATTTATTTTATTATTTAATTTCTCAATATATATATAAATTAATTAAAAAGGATTGATCTGCTTCAGGGAAAGCATTCTAAGTCAAAAATATGTTCTCGCCAATAATTAATTAAATAAATATTAATCATCAAAATGCAGATATAAATTATATATATTTTTTTTAACATCTCCATTTATTTTTCTCTGTAATTTTATATCATTTAAGATAAATTATTACTAGTAGTTTTCTGTTGAAATTTTTAACAGTGTAAAAAATTTTTCATTTCTATGCGCTCAAAATTGACCGAGATATTTTGTTTCAAAGTTTGGGATAGTTTCACATTTTTCAGGTTTTATTAAAGATCTTTCAACGGACCTCGAAAAAATGCTGATTGGAAAAATGTGGGAAAATCCCAAACTAGGAAACTAAATATCTCGATCAATCTTGGACGTACAGAAATGAAACCTTAAATTATATTTGTTAGGATGAGTGCCATGATAATAGGGATTTGGGGATTGTATAAAAAATTAGTTTTTATAATTATTATTTTTATTTTTTCATTTCAACATGTCACATCATAAACGCTTATATCTGTTTTAAACATTTTGTGATTGGAAGTATATGTCTTCGACTAGTGGTTGCGGAGATAAAGGCCTTCTCGCAACCTTCCTTTGCATTTTGTATATATAGGCAAGTTTAAATGTTTCCCTATTTTCTTTAGTAGATTAACCTCGTATTCTTATTTTTTATTGTATTGTTTTGCTAAGTGATTTACACGAAATACACTGAAGAGGATTGTGAAATCTGAAGTTGCATGAATAGTTCTAAAAAAGATTCTTTTATTTATTTATTTTTAAATATATACATATTTAAAGAGAGAAATAGTAATTCGGGTAATTTTTTTTTCTTTAAATATTCCACTCTTAATCTTGTTTCAAAAATAGATAAGCAATAATTTTTGCAGGATATTGGCAAAAATTATCAAAATATTCTTCTTTTATGGAATTTTATTAATTTTGTATGGCATATTATGTTCATATCATGGCATATTACGACTTCAGTAAGAGTCTTTTGCTTGAAATTGTCTCACAGATAGAGATAGATGCATCTTAAGATAAGTATAATCAAATCCAATTAATTCAATGGAGAACAAAATAGTTTAAATATAGATGACAAAAGTGAAGTTCACATTATGTCCTTAAGAGAATGAATTATGAAAATATTGTTGTTATTCGACCAATATATAATATTTGTCTTTAAAGTCTCACTAAAATATCATTTCAGTTAACTATTTAACTACTTTTTGTCGTTAATAAGTATAAAACTACTGGTCCTTATATTATGACTAATGCATCTAAACTCAATGTTCAACTATTTAACTCGTCCTCAAATTTAAAAGAACTGTTATTGATATATAAAACATGTTTCATTTTCATAATAATGACATTTATGAGAATCAAAAACAATCATGAAACGGGCTTTAAATGTTCTAGAAAGTAGCATTTGTGCAGTTTTCTATACTTTTTATTTATATCCTTACATAATGAGCATGAAAAATAATCCATATTATAAATTTAAACTATGTGACACTTCAATAAATAAATATCGTGAACCACAATAAATTTGTCTAAAAAAGAAATCAAAGGTGTGCTATTTTCTAACTTTCTATTTACTTAGCTAGTTAAAGAGCATAAAAAATAATCCATATTTTAAAACATAGTTGTTCAATAAGATTGTTAAAAAATGGCGTAAATACCAGTGAATTTTCCAAAAAAAGAAATTAAAAATTAGCAATTTTCTCTTCCTGTAGCATTTAAAAAAATCAGTCGGACGTTAAATTATATCACAGTCACTCTAGCACTATGACCTAGAAAAGTAATATATTTAGACCAACGATCCTTGATGTCATAATTTCATGTCTGTCTTCTTGGTCTACTGAGTAAAATGTAATTAAGTTCTAAATTATTTTCGTTAGATATCATGTCACGATCAACTGATTCTCAATCATCGGTTCTTATTAAGTCGAAATTACTTTTTGTTTGATCTTTTTTTTTTTTTTTTTCCCCTAGTACTCAAGGATGACGCAGACACAAAATATTCCCCAACCTTTATAAGCTTGCAAAATAATATCAACTCCACATATTCCTTAAACCCCCAATCCAAAAATGCTTCTGAAACAAAAAACGCTTGTTGTGGCTTCCTTTGCTTTAAGTATCATTTTAGTAATGCAAATTGGTAATGTTGAAGGAATTCGTTTATGCGGTAAAAAACTTGCAGATATTCTTAATTTTATTTGCGAGAAGCATGGCGGATTTCATGTTCCCCACCTTAAGAGAGATGGTAAGTGAAATTTATTCAATAATTTCTGATCATAGATGTTCACTAACAACCAATTGCTATAATGATTTCTTACCCACATTGAAATTTTGATAAATGTAGGAGAAATGGGCATGGGGGTGATATTCCCTTCAAAGATAAATCAAACGTATGTGCAGGAATTAAGGACGGTTGTCTGTACTAGTGCCGTAAATCTGGGTTGTATGGCCTCGTCGGGGTCTTTCTACGGAGTCTTAACTTATATTTACGGGAAAAAAAAATAATGATAAATAAACAATTGTTAGATATTCAGGACGAAAAACAAAGTCCAAAGGCGGCTTTTATCTCTACAGCCCTTGGCGACAGATATATACTTCCAGTTACAAAAATATTTTTAAACATTTAGGCAGACATTTATGTTATTGCATTTGTAAGCTTGAAAAATCTTTTTTTGTGAAAATTAGAAAACCGAATCTTTCATAGTCTCCTGGCCCCTATAATCATAATAAGTAATAGTTGACACTAACAAACGTAACCCAAAACGTTTTCTTTCTGCACGATAAAAATTGACCGAGATGCTTAGTTTCAAAGTTTGTGATTTGTTTCTTAAAGAAAAAAAAAACAGGCTTTATTAAGGGGTCGGTTAAAAATTATTTCGATAATTCGAAACTGAAATTGAGATACAATATCACTTTTATGGCGAAAAAAGTTTCATGACCATAAACGATGATTGTATCCGTATTAAATCGAATACGGTCGATACGCTGAAAGTTTTTGCAGCGCTACCCAGTGGCAAAACACAGAAGTTTAGAACTTTAACTCCATTGCCAATAACTCCATTGCAAGATAGACAAAAAATATCAATTAGAATGTTCTAGAGCATCAGTTTATTAGTACAAATCTTCATTCGGTTCACATCGTTGTGACAAAGTATCAACTGTATACATTAAATGTCGTAAATAGATGCGTGTGAGTCCGAAAAGAGTAGGAATAAAGCAAAATCAAATACGCACATATACAGCAAAAAACCCGAAGATTAATCCTTTTACCGTCGCTGGTCCTATTTAATTTCACTCCTCTAGTCAGTGTTGCCAAATTTAGGGACTTTTTTATTGAATATCCACCACAAAATTTTAACTGTAACGGTTGCCTAATCACTTCGAAGGTTATTCGTCCATTGTGCATATTAACTATAACTTTTTTAAATTATTGGTGATAGTTGAATAAAAGAGTCCCTAAATTTGGCAACACTCTCTAAAGCGCTTTAGAGAGTTAGGGCCGATATAGGGTTAATATATAATCACGTCAGTAAAGTTTTCATGACATAAATGTAAAAAAGACTATTTTGAGAATTCTATCAAGCTATTTTATGTTATTTTTAGATAGTCATATTGGTAGGAAACGTGCAAATTTACAAAAAAGTAAATTCAAACGGTTAAATTGCCATTTGTATATTCTAAATGGTCAGAAATTGATACGAGTAGTTTTTCTGTCATCCGGCAAACTAACTCAGTGTGTTAATGACTTAATATGAAATATGTTCAAAATGTTCATTATTGGCAACTATGCACATTTGAAATCGTGAAAGCATCTCTCCATGCACATTCATCAGGATGGAAGTTGTTGCATTATTACAAGCATCAAAAATACGTTAACATAAGTCTAAAAATTTATGGATGCTATTGCATGTATATAATCTTTAATTTAACCCCAGCAAAAGAAATCCAATGGACTGAAGTCCGATCATCGTGGAGTTCATTCAACAGTACAATCATATCCACAGATTCGCTGTCCAAATGAATTCTGGAGAAAGCGTCACACTTCTGCGTTCCAATTTCAATCTCGAATTATTAGAAGTAAATTTCTTTAATCAGATATTTAATGAAACCCGAGAAAAAGCGAAAGAATACCAAACTTTGAAACTAAATACCTTGGTCAATTTTTATCATACAAAAGAGAAGCTTTTTGTGATATATTTGTTAGAATGAGCGTGAACTTATATTAAATATGACTGTAGAGGCCCGGAAGCGGTATATAAGAAGTTAGTTTTTTTAATTTTCACAAAATTGATTTTTTAAATTTAGATATGCCATACGATAAATTTATATATAGGAGAACATCTCCGGTTGTGGGCACAGTTTTGATTTTAGCTTATAGCTTTTGATAGAATAGATATTATGCAAACATATGAATGTCAATGGAAAGTTAAAACCATTAGCTAACGTTTGATGAAGTAACTGCATTGATTCCGTCAACCAGAAAAAAATTATTACCAATTTTGTGAAGTGATCATTTTTTGCCAAAGAAAATTTTGTACCCGGTTTTGGGCACACTTGAAAAATCCGCTAAAAACGGGGAAATAATAAGAAAAATCACCATAAATACAGAAAACAACAAAATTTATTCATTTTGTAAGGATTCAGTTGCCGAAATAATAATAGAAAATGGCATTTTTCCAATTTTATTCGTCATCTTCTTCATCCTTCAAATCAGAAGTGCAATGCTTGTAAATAAAATAGTTTTCATGTATATTGGCACATTTCAAATGTACTAGACGATCATACTCGTTGCATTTGACTGAATTTGCTCTTGTTCGGCATGGTAGCAGGTGCTCCAAAAAAATGATGCAGAAATCGACATCATCTCCTGATTGTGAATGTTTCTATTTTTAGCGCGCTTGGTCAGCAGTTTGACAGGTGACCCTTACTTTTTCTAGGCTTCTTCTGTATGGACACAGAAGCTGCGAGGAGGTCCATATTCTCTGTCAGTCAATTTTATGGATTTCGTATATGCTAAACAATCCTAAATGTCTTTAACCATCACCTTAAAATGCATTTCTTTTGGATCGATTGACTTTTCCGGAGTTGACATGGCTAAAAAAGCCTAAAAATACATAAAAATACATAAAACACTAATAAAATATGTTATGTTGTTTTAAACGACCATATTTCACAATTTGTAAGTCAAAAGCACGCTTTAAATGAAAGAAACATGGGTGCCCACAACCGGTTACATGAAAGTGCCCACAACCGGGAATGACAGTCACTTTTAAAATGACAGAAAAAAACTATTTTCATTCGAAATTTTGGCTTAATTCGAAATTGCATCACAAAATATATTGAATATACTGCATGAATATATATTACACTCACATTTTTTAATTAATTCACTTCGATTTATTGCACATTGAAAAAATTCTTACTTTTGTGTTGCTTTTTGTTCAAAATTTTGTTTCGATGCTTGCACTTACTAAGCAAATGCGTCTATTCAATTCGGTGTTAGCGCCATAACTGCGTACTGTTACAATACATGTTTGCATGTTTGACAGCACTCAAATCCACCATATTTACTTTTTGTTAAAAGATATGGTGGGGTGCCCACAACCGGAGAATGCCCACAACTGGAGATGTTCCCCTATATATATATATATATATATATATATATATTATTATTATTATTTTTTTTTTTTTTTAATAATTTCGTAATTGGAAGTATATGTTTGCAGAGATAAAGACCGTTTAAAGACTTTGCTTGGCACCCTATATATGTATTGTTCTAGATAAAATTAAATTTATTTTTTAATTAAATTAAATTTAAATTCTGATTCTGTATATGCAACGTAAATTAAGGAAATTTAAGCTTTTTCTATGAATCATATTTATGGTATGCTGTTATAAAAATCACGAGAAGAAATAAATAAATAAATAAATTTTTTACATGTATTGCATTTTAGCAATGATTATAGCAAACTCATGACACTCAGTTTTAGAGTAATATTTAAAAAAATAAGTAAATAAATAAATAAATAAAATTGGGGATTTTTTTTTTTTTTTTATTCTGATACATTTATAGTTTTCTCCTTATTTTTTTTTATTGTATTGTTTTTATTTAAACCTGTCTGCAGTATTAAGATCAACATTACTATGCTAAAGTTAATTATAAGCTTTCATTAACATTTTTATTGGTTCATTCCGTTGTTGTGTTATGCAATACTCTTATTCCATGATCTTACACACTACCATATGAATAAGTATTTGGGCACTTTCGAATTTAGACTTTTTGTCAAATATCTAGAAAAGTTCGTTCGGGATCATCTCGAAACTTTGGTAGAGTAAAGAACACGTTATACCTCATAAATTTCAGTAAAAGTTGTGTCCTGAAAAGGAAAAGGGGACCAGTAAAAAATGAAAGAAAAATCAAAATGTTTTGGATCATCCTGTAAAAAGTAGTGTTGAAATGCATTTTGGCTATAGCAAGTGATTAAGAGGAATTTTCTCATTATCTGTATAAATTTTTAAGAGGATAACCACCTATATTCATGGAGATATAACGGGTTTTTTTTTAAACATTGCAAAAAAAAATTCCACTTTTTAAATTATAACACGTAGGGTATTGAACCCAGAGCAAAGACATTTTCAGAAAATTTGGCACACTTCATTAGACACAGCATACTGCAATCAGAATTCAAAAATATTAAATATCCTACGAAATATGAGCATTTTTACTAAATAATTTTTGTCCAAGCATGGGCTAGTTTTCAAAATATTTCATTTGCATAATTTAATAGCCAAACGTATTGAGCAACTTATATGAAATCCAGAAACAAATATCATGAATAGTTATGAGAGATAGAATGAAAAGAATTTCAGTTCCTTCAAAATAAAAACTAAACTATTGTATAAGGGATTTTACTCACATTTTTATTTCGATTCAATCAATGCCCAATGGCAATACAGTGTTCACTGATTGTAAATAAAAAATTTGAGTAAAACCCCTTATGGTCTATCTCTTTTTTTGAGAGAATTGAAATTCTGTTCATTCTATCTCTTATAACGCTTTAAATTTACACGATATTTGTTTGGGGTTTTCATATAAGTTGCCCAATACATTTGGCTATTAAATTATGCAAATGAGATTTTTTTTTAAGCTAGAGCCTGCGTAGATAAAAAATTATTTGGTGAAAATGCTCATACTTTGTAAGATATTTAACAATTTTGCATTCTGATTGCAGTATGCTGTGTCTAATGTAGTATGCCAAGTTACCTAAAAATGGTTTTGCATTGCGTCTAATACCCTAAGTGTTATAATTTGAAAAAGTGGCAATTTTTTAACGAAACCGTTATATCTCCATGAATATATGTGGTAGTCTCTTAAAAAATTTTATACATATAATGAAAAAAATCCCCTTAATCGCATGCTACAGCCAAAATGAATTTCAAGTATTATTTTTTACAGGGTGATCCAAAACATTTTTATTTTTCTTTAATTTTTTACTGGCCTCCTTTTCCTTTTCAGGACACAACTTTTGCTGAAATACGTATGTGAGGTATAACGTGTTCTTTACGCTACCAAAGTTGAGAGAGATTCCAAAAAAGAGATGATTCCAAAAGAACTTTTCTAGATATTTAACAAAATGTGTAAATTCGAAAGTGTCCAAATACTTATTGGTAGGTAGTGTATGATACAGGGTCGCTTTGGTTTGAAATCGCTACCAAAATGTATCCTCAGCAATGAAAGAATAGCCAAGAGTAACCGAAACCTAATAACAATTTTTCTTATAATTTCGGTTAATCATATGAAATTAAAATTCAATACGTAAGTCATACCTGCCAACATTCTAATTAATATTCAGTAGTATTGTTAATACCCTCTTTTTTTTCACACCAGTTTTTTTTTTTTTAGTTGTAATTACATTTGGAGTAAATTATTCAGAGAATAAAATGGTACGGAATATTAATTAGAATGTTGGCAGGTATGCGTATGGAATCAGGAAAATGTCCTAATGGTAAAACAGAAAAGACATATAGACTTTTGTTGGCTAAAAAATAAAAGCAGTGCGGCATTTTCTGAAACACAAGTGTTTACATCAGAATCTTCCTTTAAAAAATATAAACAAGTAATTAATTCATTATTTTCAGTACTTTGTTTCAGTTGTACAATCGGAGAAGGGGAAATACCACACAAGGTTTTATTTTTTCAACACTAATTGAGGCAGAAAGAGGGATAGATATTATTCGAGAGGGAATTATGTTTGCGTATACAATATGAAATGAATTTTGTAGATTAGAGGGCATTTACGTAGTATTAAAAAATGCTCTAATGTTTATTTATTATTTAATGGTGTCATTCATTTTCAACACTACTATACTTGAATTTCGTGTCACGACGGTCCGAAAATATACCCATATCGTACAGTTTTTTTTTTTTTTTTTTTTTTTTTTTTGCAGTAGAAGATGTGGCAGGGGTCCATCCAAAAAAATAATAAAAATAGATAAACACGATTAGCAAGGTTAGAGAAAATAACAAGATCACTTTATTGGTCACTAGAAACATTTTTTAATGTTTCAGAAGATAAATATAAAATAAAATAATACATCTGAAAGCTATAGACGTGTAATAAACACTTGCAATAATTCAAGAAAAATAATTTTACTTACTGATGCATTTTATTTTTCATTCTTTAAGAATAGTTTGGCTTATAAATAACCTCCAAACTATTCTTATAGAATCTTTATTTATCTTAAATATCTCTTGAAAAGATATAATTAAATATTTGTCACTTATATTTATCTTTCGCATCTTCCCTCAAAGTTTGCCTACTTTTAACACGTTGAACGCCACGCACATTCTTAAGGAAATCTCCGTCAGGCCACGCACGCTGCTTAGAAACGCTGGTATTGTTGTATAGCAATGCTTTTTTATGTTTACCGTGTTTCAATAAAATCCATTAAAATGCCTTAATGATATAATCCTGTAATACATAAAAACTAAATAAATTTTAAATAAATGTTCAGTAATTACTTAAAACAATGTAGATCTTTTAGTTTTATATCATATTTTATACTGATAGTCATCGGTGGTTGACGCGGCCTAAACAGGACGTGGCACTCAACGTGTTAATTATGAATATTTGAGAAAAACTGTAAAAAAGGGATAAATTTTCGGTGGCGGTGTAGGTATTAAATCCGATTGACAACACAAGGGTCCTAGACCTGAGTATAGTGCCCTCCATGGGGAGGTCTTTCTAAGAATTTCTAGCATATATTTTTGCGAGTTTCGGAGAAAACCATAGAAAACTCCGAATAGCTCGGCCGACGAGTGCGATCTCGGTTCGAATCCGGCACTTCTCTTCTACCAGTTTCGAAAGCAGAACCTTTCGGTCACTGGTAGGGCCGATATCTTTTCGGACTGCCATGATCCGAGAATATCAGATGCAGTGTTCAAAAATTAATATAACCATTTACAAAAACAAAGTATAGAATGTTTGTTTAAAGAGAAAATGCATTCGAATTACATTCCTTTAAAAAGAAAATAATAATAAGTAAATAAATTTAGATATTTTAAACTTAGTATCGTTGTTATGATAGTTATTAAAAACTTCCCTTGAGATTAGTTATAACCAGTAAATTTTCAAAATGCGTTCTTTAGATTTTTTTGTTATCCTAGTACCTAAAACCTAAAATAATACCATTAAAATCCGATTGTATGCATATGCAAATATCTACTCACAAGCCACTCAACGCAGAAAGACGCAAAACGTACCAAAAGCTAAACAAACAAACAAAACAAGGATCTCGAGTTGACCATTTAAATTAAACTACTGCAATTAATTAAAAATACATCAACTTAAAACCCAAAGCGAGTACAAGCAAACCAGGCACAGTGTACTGCTAAAAATTTCCGTCTACGCTAACGCAAGCTGTCAACACATCCCTCCTACTACAGAATGTGTTGCAACTGCTTGAAGCGTCTGGGCGGCAAAATATAATCAGCGGCAGCGGGATAGGTTAGAGAAACTTTAAAATCCAATATTATATGTAACTGCTCGAAACGATGTTTTGAACGATTTCTTTCTTTCTTTCTTTCTTTTTTTTTTTTTTTTTTTTTTTTTAATTCATTTAATTAAAATGACAGGCAAAGCGGGTAAAGCTTGCAAATTTTCTATAAATTTTGTTTATGCATTCTTTTTTTTTTTTTTTTTTTTTTAAGCTTTACCTACATCTGAGAACATGCAGTCTGCCAGAAGCCTCATGCAATCAGTAATGCGCAGGAATGATCCATCTGTTTCATCAGAACTCTCAGGTGTGGAATTTAGTCATCAAAGAGGAGTTGTTGATGAATGCTGTAAAAAACAATGCTCACTGAGTACTCTTGCATCTTATTGTGCTAATTCCCGAGACGTTGGAAATGTCAATTTACAAGAAATTCTTTCATCGGTATTAGAACCTGTAACACCCGAAGAAGCGAAGCCTGAATCACATCAGGTAAATTATAACTTTGGAAATATGTGAAATATTTCAAACGTTTGTTAAATAAATTTGCTTAAATTATGATTTTTTTTTTTTTTTTTTTTTAAGTAAGAAACTGCTTTTTATATTCCAGAGCTAAAAATTTTAAACCTTTAGCAGTACTATAATATATTCAAGTATTTTGCATATCTATGATGAATCATTTTTACATTTTAAATAAAAAAAAAAGCCTCATTATTACGGTATAGCGAAAATATACGACATAAGTGATAACTGTCACCTAAAATGTTTTTCAATTTTTTTTTTTTTTTTTTTTTTTCTTTTGCATTTGAAAAAAAAATTTTGATATTAAGAAGATGTAAATAAAACAAACCCTTTTGAAATTTGAAATCTGTGTATTTCTAACTTTTTTTTTTTTCCTTTTTGATATTCATCGTTATCGTAATTAACCCAGTAGTCGCTTTCAAAATACTGTAGAGAAATGTTGCTTTCTTTCACACTGCTCTCGTGCCTAGTTTCTTTGCTTAATGAAGAGTAATGCTTAAACCACTTCGATCTGAAATAACTTACATGTTTTTGGAATATCTGATGTTTACTTGCTTTCTCATCTTTCAATACCAGTTTTCTGGTGTTTATTATTCCTTACTGTTTTCGCATAAAAGACTGATATTTGTGGTACAAATATGCATAAAAATTGTGTCCTTGTCCTTGAACATTTCTTACTTTTGTCTATCATTAAATACACTGGCCTCCAAAAATTAAGGTACTATCTATTTTCTCGTTTTCTTCTTTTGCACATAATTTTGAAACAAATGACCATATGAATATAAAATTTAGATGGCATGTTTTTTTTTTTTTTTTTATCAAATCTTTAGTTGAATTTTATATAACTTTAACAGAAGTTATTTTAAAGTGATTTTAATTCAAATTTTCTCAAAAATAAGCTTTGGAAGATTTTTTCTTCTTTTTTTAGTTTTTTTTTTTTTTTTTTTTTTTCTAAAATTAAGAAAAAAATAAATGAGAAATGGTGCTAAGGATGCATTACAGATAGGTAAAGATGCACATGCATCCAAATGTTTGATTAAAACCGTGTTTTTCTACCTGTATTCACGTTACTTCTTTTTCTTTTTTTTTATATGTGAATAACTTGAAAATGTATATATATATATATATATATATATACGAACATGAAAATTTTATGAGATGTTCGTTTTAAAATTATCATTTGACATTTTTATTATTTTGACGAGGCTTAAAGTTTACAAATTAATAATATATATTTTTCCAAAATGTCCGTTATGGAAGAAAAAGAAAAGTGAATGCAGGAAGGAAAATCGGATTTTGATTTAACATTTGGAGGCACGTGTATCTTCACCTATCTGTATTGCATTTTTGACAGCCTTTCTCATTTAATTTTCTTTGCTAAAATTGATTAAATTTTTCATTCTTTTCAATGCTTGCTTTTGAGAAAAATTGAAGTTATATCACCTTAAAGTTATTACTTATGCTAAATTTATATAAAATTCGATTAATGATTTGATAGCGAAAATGCCATCCAAATTTTATATTCATATGTTCATTTGTTTCAAAATTATGTGCAAAAGAAGAAAAGAAGAAAACAGGGTGTACATTAAAAATATAACTTTTCTTTTTTTTTTTTTTTATATATATATATATATATATAGACATTCATTTTTTAATTTTTCCCCAAAAACTAATTAATAAATTTCACAATCCATCCCTAATTCTTTTAAATAGGTTTTGTTAAATATTCAAAATAAATATTAAGTCTTGTATCTCTAGAAGTTTTAGCATTTTGAAGATCATGAATTCATGAAAAAATTCAAACTGTATAAAAGTCAATTTAAAGATTTCAAATCTGTACAAAATGTATCAAAAATCATAAGAAATGTTGTCTGGATGTATATTTTCTTGAACAAACCTATTATAGTTCAATTTATAATTATTAAAAGGAAATATAAGCTCTTGTATGAAATCTTCCGCCGTGTTAAATTAAAGGTGCCACACTGAGAAAAAATTATGTTACTGACATCTAGAATTTAAATTTTGGCTCTAGTAAAAATAGTTCCATGCCATTCTTATAAATTCTAGTCCCATTTGAAAACAAGTTCTAGAAACTCCTATTAGAATTCTAGAATTATTCTCTATTCTGAATTTTCTCTTAGTGCTGAGCTCAGTTATTATGTGGTGATAAATCGTGTCGGCGAAGCAAATCATTGTAGCTCAGTAGGACTTATTTTTTTTTTTTTTTTACTATTTCTTTAATGTTAGACAGTTCCTAAAAATGGTTAAATGTCGATAAAAAATTTCTGGCATAACAGTTAGTAAATAACAAACAATTAAATCAAGTATATGAAAGGTATTTATTTTTAAATTGAAATAAAAAATATTAAAATCAACTTTATAGGCATAAACTATAATATACAAAAGATATTTATTTTTAAATTGAAATAAAGAAAGCATTCCAATCAACTTTATAGGCTAAAACTATAATATATAAAAGATATTTATTTTTAAATTGAAAAAAAAAAAAAAAAAATCCACCCAACTTCATAGGCTAAAACACCATAAATTACAAAAGCACGTAAACATTGTTTTAGGTCTTAATAATTAATCTTGATTCTTCATCAGGCAAAGCTTTAGGGATCATTACTATATGTTCTGCTAAAGCAATTTGTATATTATCGCAGTTTTCATTTACACATCTCCACCAACATAGTGAAAGGGAGAAACACATAAATAACAGAAAGAATAAAAACATCCATTTCAGAATTTCAAAGAAAAAATCTTTCAATTGCCGAACTAATTTTTAATAACATAGTATTTTTTCATTCCTTTCTTATAAAGTTTTTTACTACGAAATGATTGTTGTGTATCTAAAAATAATGCCTTAACTACAGTTCTAATAACAAAATCCTAAAAAAAAAATTATAACAGCTTAATTAATGCATGTGGACCCGAAATGCTGTACCCCATATCCGTCACAAAATTTTTAAAATTAATTTTGAAAAAGTTATAGTAGAATTGTTGTTAATTTGCTTTAGTATATTCTCTCAGCTACGTATTTTGCATTCTAAAGCAATAGCAAAACAGTTTACTATCTTATTTATAAAAATTAATTTTTATAATTTGTGACGGGTGTGGCCCTTTATAAGATGATCCGTATATTCTAAAGTAGGAAATTTCAACAAGCAAATTTTCATACGGTTCAAAATTTTAGATAAAAGTTTCACAGAAACTGTTTATTTTTTAGTAGGAACAAATTAATATTTAATTTTAAAAGTAAAGAAAAAAAATACATATAATTTAATTTACAGAAGTTTATAGTCGATTTCACAAAATTGCTTTCAGAGAAAAATATCTTTATTTAAAGTAATTAATTTTGATAAATGTCACTAGATAAACAGTTTATTCATTTTATTTTAGGTACCTGTAAATAATCATCGTCCTTCTACTCCAGTAAATTATTCCAATCGTTTAGCTCACTTCAGCCGTCCCAACTTGGGTCTTTCAAACCGTGACAGGTCCGTCTTTATAGTCTTGTCTCAACTGCAAGAAGATGACGACAAAGCGCTTGGAGAATACAGATTTTAAAGACAGTTTAGAGACTGTTTCACTCATTATAAGAGAAAATCCCAGGTGAAGATGGCATTTACAACAGCTGTAACGATTTTGGACTGTTCACTAAAAATCTATATCAATGTATGATATTTAAACACTTGCCAAATATAATACATTTAGAAATTGTCATGTATTATATCTAGAAATAAAACCAGTTATGCAAAATTAAATATAGTCTGTTGTACTTTATTAACCTAATATAAAGCTAAAGACCTCGTATCAGAGTAACACAAGCAGGAAATATTATCCCGAAACTAAATTTCAATTTAAAAAATCAAGGATTCGGGGGGAAGGTTATGAATTTATTTTAAATAACTATTTTCTTAATACCTAAATTAAATCAGTTTATAAAGTTAATATATAATGTAAAAATAGAGCAGGGAAAATATTACCACTTAAAAAATAACAATTTT
Organism: Salticus scenicus; assembly: GCA_963930645.1. Lineage (NCBI taxonomy): Eukaryota > Metazoa > Arthropoda > Arachnida > Araneae > Salticidae > Salticus > Salticus scenicus. The sequence goes on along the minus strand of OZ005651.1, from coordinate 218,254,549 downwards.
AATTAACATATAATAAACGTACGTAAAATTACAAGTGTTTAAATTTAAAAAAGAAAAAAAAATCCCTGTTGATTTTTGAAAACCTGACGACACAAATCGAAAGATATATCTGTTTTGTTTTCAAATTTTCCCCCCTACACTATTAAAAATATAAAATTTCACTCTAGATTCAACGTTTCACAATTAGGAAAAACAAGTTACAATTTAGGCTAACCAGTTTTTAGAAATTTGGTGCTAAATTTCATTATTGTAGTAGCATCATTTTAGTAGAAAACTCTACTAAGTTGGTGGAACTTCGCACAAATTTTCTGGAAATATTGGTTGCAGCTAAATTAACCTTAAATGGAACCATATTTTGGTATAACACTGAACTTTATTTCTAAATGTGCAGTAAAGCAAATTTTTAAACTGCTTTTGTATTTCAAAAATATTTCTAGAATTTATTAATATCATTACTACTTTAAATGATACTCAAAAATTTGTAGAGCACGAATATATTTTATTGAATGCTATTTAGTATACTGCCAACATCCTCATTAACCCTTTCAGGGGCGGTGGGATGTATTTTATACCACCTACTTTCATTTCCCAACTACAAAAATTCATCCCAGAAATTTTTTAGGAAAAACTTACGTTTTTAACATATCAGAAAAGGCCGGTTTTTTTAACCTGAAAATTTAAAATTTCTTTTAGTTAAATTTAGTTCATGAATTCCGGTGGCAGTATAATTTAAATGATCCGAATTGTCTTGCACCGCAAACGGTTAATATTTTAATGTTACCGCTAGCGCTGCTTTTTTTTTTTTTTATTACACTAGTAATTTTTTTTTTCTTATTTAATCGTAATTGCATTTGTAGAATAGGTGTGAGGAAAAGTGTGGGGCTAACAACACTACGGAATATTAATTAGGATGTTGGCAGGTATGTATTTAACCTATTTTCTGTTTTCTATAATCTTTTTTTTTTTTTTTTTTTTTTCATTTTCAACATATCTATTAATAAATTTGTTAGCTATTTCCATTTAATTTTAGTTCTACATTGTACAAACGGCATTTAAGATTTAAAAAAAAAAAAAAAAAAAAGGAAAAAAAAAAACTTATTGTTAAACAACTGTATGCACTTTATTTGTGCAGTGTGATTTTAAATGAGTTTTGTGGCTTTAAAGTGGTTAATAACTCAATATTTTTTTCCCCCAAAGACTCACGCACAATTGTATTTATTTATTTATTTATACCACAATTTTTTATTAGTTTATTTTGCTATCATGAAATAAGGACAATAGTTTTGATACTTTGTTGCACTCTATTTAAAACATAAAACTGGAATAGAAAACATATATTCATATACATTTACATTTAGTTTTAAAGAATTTCTTTTTCATTGATACTATGTAAAATACACAAATATTTAAAAGTTAGAAATTTGATTTCTTAGTTGGTTGTTTCTCTGTTATTTAAATAAGAATACTCTATTTACAAATGGATTTGAATTTCTTATAAATGAGTCTAAGTGTTTTCTATTTTAAAAGCAGCCATCGCTTCTCTCTCTCTCTCACACACACACACATATATATTTAATACATGATGTTTAAATAAATGTTGAAGTAGTTAAAAAACTTGAATAAGCCGCTGAGGTAAAGCTGAAATTTTCTCACTGGATATTTTCCAATAGAAGTCTGGAATATTTTCCTATACAAATGCACGTAATGCGAAATATTTATTAAATTCTTATTTATTACAATTATTTTCCATGATGAATGCAGATGATTTTACTTTCAGAGAAGTATAACACTAACTGCTGAAAGAAAGTCAATTTTGTGTCGACATCTCGGGAATTTTTTTTAACACCTTCCAAAAAAGTAGAAAAGTGTTTATGACTTCGATTTGTCTATAGTCTGTCTATCTGTTTGTCTGTCCGTCTGACCGCGCTCTAACTCCAGTAAATATTCATGGAATTTCTTGAAACTAATATATGTTATTCAAGTTCACTATTGGATGCTCCCTATTGAAAATGGGATAAATACCCCAACTGGTTTTTCTAGAGGGACACCCGAAAGAATTTCAAAGCATTGCGTCCTATGAGAGGTATTTCTATAAATCATACTTTAACGATTTTTATTTCGCATAAATCACAACGAAATTGACATTAACACAAGATGTGCACAAGCAAATGCTTTCTATAGAATGTAGTATGATTAGCATTAAGATTTACAGAGTCACATAAAAATATTCAGTTACATTAATGGGTATGATTTGAAATAGCTAAAATTGCACTTATGTTTGCATTAATTGTTTTTCACACTTTTTAATGATGTTTGAGTGTGATTATGATATGAATTATGTCCGTTCCCTAACTTCCGTAAATGTTCACGGAATTTCGTGAAACTGATATACGTTATTCAAGTTCGCTATGGGATGCTCCCAACTTAAATTGAGGCAAATACAAGCTCTTGTTTATGTACAGAGACACTTAAAAAAATTCCAAGGCATTGAGTTCTATGAGTGTATTTTCTATAAATCCCATTTTAATACCTTTATTTTGTACAAATCATAGTGAAATTGACATTTATCATTCATATACATAAGGAATGTTTTCGATATAATATAGTAATCATTAGCATTAAGATTTAGAGAGACACATAAAAATATTCTGCTACATTAACTTGAAATTTCTGAAATTGTATTTTCATTTGTGTTGAGCGTTATTTATGCTTTTCAAGAATATCTTCGAATGATTATGAATTCAGTTAGTGTATCTGTCTGTATTTCCTTTTTGTCTGTCTATTGTGTGATCACGTAGGCAAAGTATATTGAATTATAACGATGCAACGAGTGCGTATATTCGGAAAGTGTTAATAATCTATGTGAGTCACATGATTTTTCGTTCTTTTTTTTTTTTTTTTTTTTCCCGAAGAGAATTTTTTTTTTCCTTTAAAAATTAAAAAAAGAAAACAAGTCGATAACTTTGTTTTAAATTATCACAGATCTATGGTTCAACTATTCGTTTTAAGGTATTGACGAGTTCTTTTGAAAGATATCCATATCCCCCAGGTGCATGTAAAATTGCGTGCATGTAAGAGCAATCCTCCTACATATACACATTTTTTTTTCTAGTTTACTACTACCATTATCAATAATTCGTACAATTTCACAACCACTCGTTAAAAATAACTCTCATCATGCACATACAAAATTCTGTCCTATACTGCCATATTAAATATTATGAAAAAAAAAACTGAATGACAGCGCCACCTGTTGAGCGATTGATCTCAAAAAGTAATCAGCACCAGTTTAAGTCAAGATCCAACGAAATACCAAGTTTGTTTAAATTTTATTCATTGGTTCGTAAGATACAGCATCCACAAAATTTAGGATACACACACGCAGACATAGATATTTTCTAAAAATAGTCAAATCGTATTCACGATATCTCAAAACTTGTTAGTCCTTTAAAAAACGGAGGTCGAAAATTTTCAAGAATCCAATACTTTCTTCTTATATTTCAGAATAAAATAATAAAGCATTTAATATGTTATTTCAAGTGCATTTAAAAGAGCTCTAAAAATTAGAGTAAAATAAAACCCATCATATAAAGTATATGACTTTTAAATATACTTAAAAGTAAAGAAAGACATTTTGAAATTAAGATTAATCTTGCTTTCTTTCGTCCTTGAAATAGTAACGCGATATATGTTGTAATGTGTAGATAGATAATTATTATCTTCATAACGTATATTCATTTTTTTTTTTTTTTTTTTTGGCTATGCTTTGACCTCAGAATAAATGAATATTATTAAGACAGAATGTGACTAGAAAGACTATTAGAAATAGGTATGTGAACTTACCCAGTTAAGAATCTAATCAAGAAGGTAAATTTTTTAAGATTGAACTACTTAATTATAAAGTGCAAAACTGTTTAATTATGAAGTTATAGAAAAATTATAAAATACAATTTAAAATATATATATATTTATCATACGTATCAAAAGCTGCACTTTGCTTATTTCGGAATAAAATTTGACGAGGCATAATAATATGTATAGGTTTTAATATAGCCTGAATAATTGAATTATTAAATATTTGATAAATCTAGATAATAATAATAGCTAAACAGAGAATAGATATATGATTATGGTGAATAGTAAATCATATCGAAACTATTCAGTTTGAAATAATTTATGAATAATTTATCTTAATATTTTTAATAAGTTTAATATGGTAAATGCTTTTAATTATATTAATATTTTTTAATGTATAAACATAAATTTATCTAATTCTAAAAAAATATTTAGAAAAACGAGACATATGTTTAAAATATATTTTTAACGAGCCTTATTTTAATAGTCATAAGAAATAATGGAAATTTAAAAAATATATATTCATTGCCGATGTTGCTAACTAAAAATGCCCAAGTAATTTTGTAAATCACATTTTATAAAACATGCTCGCAGATAGGTTGGTAAATCCAAATAACAAATGTCCACCAGTGGCGAGCGGTTTTGCGCTCAAAGCTGCTAGACGAATGGTGCCGGGTTCGATCCCAGGTCACGCTTGTTAGCCATGCTGTTCGGAGTTTTCCGTGGTTTTCTCTGAAACTTACGTAAATACAGGCTAGGACCCCCTTGGAAAGACCCCACGGAGGGCACTTCCCCACAGGCCTAGGACCCTAGAGCTCTCAATCGTCCTTAATCCCACAATCCAACCCAAATAACAAATACATTTTTACTTTACGGCATGCAAAGTATTAAAAAGTGTTTATAATGTTTAACTTTCAAAGCTGGGAAATATCCTCAAAAAAAATATAAGGACGTTTTTGCTTACATAATATCAAGTATTAGATATGCATTATGCTCTTCGAGTAAGATAATATACTTTTCAGATACTTTTTAAATCAAATTCTAGTTAAAAAAAAAAAAAAAAAACTTTTATAAAATATTTTGTCTTCGAGATCATTGCGCCAATATTACATGTTTTGGATATTCTAATATTTTCTTAGAAATTTGTTGTCCTGCAAGATTTATTTTTATCTTCACTTCAGATTTCTTAACAGAAGCCCCATATCTATATTTCACTGGATTTGCCATGCTTCATTTCTTAAAAATTAAAATTTTTACCATCATAGCTTGAGAAACACGTTAAATAATGACAAAATGCATACGAGCATAGCGTTAAAATTTAGAAATGAAATTTTTAAATAAGAAAAAAAAAATTGCACAGTGAAAAATATTTTATGAGCATAAAAATAAAAGTTACAATTATTAAGTTTCAAGAATAGAATGTAAAACTATTTACTTGAAGATGGATATAAATACGCAATAGTTTGATGTTCCCTTATTTAGAAAAGGTCAAAAAGAAATTTTACATTTTAAACGCAGAATGCACCTAAAATGACAAAAAATGGACTTCCAATTTTAATCTAAAACCATTTGGCATAGATGGACTTTTTTCAATTCCCCATCATATATTTATTCTTATAAATTTCTACTAAAGGTTATATTATATTCATGTTAAGTGAAATGAATTCAGAAGATCGCTCAGCACGGTGACTGACTATGTAATGATTCACGCACTAGGTTACTCTAGATGCGATTCGGAAAACCTTATTCAAATTGGCTGATTAATTTTACTAGAATTTGTTCCGTATCTTAGTTTTCCTGCAATTCCATACTATTTCAAATGCAATAATTCTCTAAGTGAACGTTTATGCGAAGTTTTGACCTATTCTCCCATGTTAAGAAAATTTTAAATTTTGAATAACATACAGTCGGCAGCAAAAATATCCGAGCACTAGCAATAATCCCTGTCTAAAAAAAGTACACTTACTACTGCTTTGTTAAATAAATCCTTGTTGAGTCATGTTCTTAGTCAGTAGGTTGTTAGCATAAACGGAAGAACGAAATCCAGAAATGTAAACAACGGACCCAACATTTGGCTATTATTCCCCCCAAGGATGTTTAAAAGGGAAAATAACAGAGGGTATTCTGTAATCGCGATTCTCTGATTGGAGGATTTCGTTCTAAAGACTACCGTATGTGAGTTAAACAGTCGAAAATGCGTGATTGACGAACGTACGTTCGACAATTTGTATCAAACGGCATATTTAGATCGTTTCTCGCAAGAAAAACTTGTTTATGAGGTATTTTGTGCTAAAGACTATCGTATGGTTCTTCGTTTGATAGCGGCTTAATATAATTCGACAAAGATTTATTTAACAAAACAGTATTAAGTGTACTTTTTTGATATTGGAATTATTGGCTAGTGCTCGGATACTTTTTCTGCCGACTGTACACTGTAAAAAATAACGGTTAGTTTTTACAGCAGAATGTGCTGGCAATATGGGTGCCAGCATATTCTGCTGTTAGAAAGAAATAATTTACAGCATAAACAACTGTAAAAGAGTCTCTGTTTACAGATATTTCCGCTGTAAATTACAGTCGGTAACAAAAGTGTCCGAACACTACCAAAAATTCCTATGTAAAAAAAGTACACTTCACACGGTTTAGTTAAATAAATCCTTGTAGAATCCTGTTCTTAATCAGTGTAAAAGCATGATTCGATCAGGATTCATTTAACAAAACCGAAGTGTACTTTATGAAGTGTACTTTTTTTACATAGGAATTTTTGCTAGTGTTCGGGCACTTTTGTTACCGACTGTACCTTATTTAAAAACAGAATGTGCTGGCAATATGGGTGCCAGCACATTCTGCTGTAAAGACTACCGTTATTTTTACAGTGTATGAAATTTTCAAATTAGAATGTACATAGTTAATCATGTTCATACCAGTGTTATAAATAATATTTAAAAATTGGACCGACAACTTTGCAATAAAAATAAACCTCTCAGTGCAAGTATGTGCGAAAATTTGTCCTATTTTCCTATATTACGAAAATCGTAAATTTCGAATAACTTAAGAAGTTTTCAAATTTCACGAGCATCTTGAAAATCGTATCTATCTCTATCGTATCTATCTCTCTATAAATCGTATCACAAGTATCTTGAAAATAGGATTTTTGTTAGTATTATACGTGATATTTTAAAATTGGTCCGACATTGTTACGATCATTCGTTTTTGAGAAATGGTCTACACAGACTAATAAACTAACGAGCTAACTTACTAACAAATTGACAAACCTACAGATGGGCATTACATCGATTTTGTGACTTTCGGATTCCCCACGCCTAAAAACGCGTAAAAACATCAAAACGCACAGAGGTAAAAAATCTTCACGAGCTATTGTATGATAATAGTATGTTGTACAAGTTACCTGTTCCTATAGTAACTAATAGAATTTTGTAACGTTGTAAGTTACATGCTTGTTCAAAATATTAAAATCGATTAACAAAGTGAGAAAAAACTCTTTGGGAGAAATTGTGGGGAAGAAAGATGCTTATTTATATGATAACAAAAAGGGAATAAAACAACGTGTATCGCTCTTCTTAAATGCTTATGAATTGCGTTATTAATTTATTACCAAAAATAATTTAAACTCAAAAGAAAATAAAAACGCGTACGTGTTAATAGTGAGTGTTTACATAGTATCATTACAAGAAAAAATAGTAACGAGAAACACGATTTATTATTTATCGGGACAAATAACCCAACAAACATACGATAATCTTGCCCGTTACGGAAGACGTACGGTGCCGATTACAGTACTTATGGGCAACGTACCACCTGTATCGGTTTCATAAAGTTTTTGTCCTCTCCTCCGGAACTCCACCAAATGACATTGGCACAGATTTCGACCAGTATTGGCGAAATATACACTGCATAAAAAAAGTAGACGGACACTTACTTGTAATACTTTAAAGCCGTTTATTTCTTTAATTAGAGATATGAGGTTCATTTCTCTAATATAATTATATTCTTGAGACATCATATATTATTATTTTTTGGATATAGATTCAATCCTTTTGAATTATGTAGTGGAAAATTTCAGGGTGCCTATTTGCACTGTAATATTTCTTTAAAAAAGTAGACGGACACATCTTGTATCTCTAAAATAACACGTTTTTAGTAAGGGGTTCGTCTCCCATTTGCTTTAATAAGTTCGTATACGCTGTTAGGCATCGAATCAATGAGATTCTAAATCTTTTTTTTGACAGAAAATTTCCCAAATGTTTGGAAGAGCTTCTTTGAGCTGGTGAATTGATTCATACTGGCGTCCACCCTCATAAATTTTATGGGCAAGTATAGCCCAAATGTTTTTTACAGGATTCATATCCGGACTCTTGACTGGCCAGGGTAAAACATTGAAGTTGTTCTCATGAAACCATTTTTTAACGTCGTTAGCGGTGTGTATTGGCGCTCCATCTTGTTGGAAAATCCAGTTTTTACCTCCAAGATCACACGCAAATGGTAAAAGCTCACTGCTTAGTATTTCAATATAATCTTTGTGAGTCTGCTTCTTACTTAGGAACACTAAATTTGTCCTTCCACCATAGCCAACAGCTAGCCACACCATCACGCCACCACGCCACCACCACCAACTTGCCGAGTAGAGTACACTTCGTCTTCTTCCTCCAAAATGTGCCAATAATATTGATATCCATCTGGGCCGTCTAAATTAATTTTTTTCTCATCTGAAATAACTATAGCTATCCATTCTGTAGTCCAAGACATATGGTTTTGAGCCCACTGTAGGCGTTCTCTCACGTGGTGATCCTTCCAGCATGGATGATGTTTTCTCTTCTTATATTGAAAGAGCTCTGAGTGTGTAATGTACAGTCGGCTGCAAAATTATTCGAGCACTAGCAATAATCCTTGCCAAAAAAAAGTACACTTAATACAGCTTTGTTAAATAAATCCTTGTCGAGTCATGTTCTTAATCAGTCTAAGAACATGATTCGACAAGGATTTACTTAGCAAAACAGTCTTAAGTGTACTTTTTAAATATAGGAATTATTGGCTAGTGCTCGAATAATTTTGCAGCCGACTGTAGTTATAAATTGTCTGAAAAGTTACGTTAGTAATTCCTGTGCTTATTCGAACTCTGGGAATTGATGCTCCAGTTTTTTTTCAGCTCAGTAAAAATTTTTCTTTGGTCTCTAAGCAAAGGTTTCTTTGGCCGGCCACTCTTTTTCTTTACTCCATGGGATTCAGGAGCACGTAGAAAATCGCTGATGCTACTTTTGCTTATTAGAAGTAGCTTACTAATTTCTCTGACTCCTTTATTAACATTTTTCAGCGCTATAATCTGTCCTTTCTGGTAATCAGTTAGAGGAATTCCTCGTGGCATGGCGCATTCATCTCCAAGAAATTTAACAACGTAAAACCATCTTGTCAAGCACGTTAGCAATTGGCAAAATGCCAAATGTACATGTACATCCAAAACTGGTATTCCGCAAGAAACACCCACTTAGATAATTGAAGTTTTTGACCAGTGTCCGTCTACTTTTTTTTAAAAAAAATATTGTGCAAATGTATATATCTTTTCTCTTTTCTGCATTTCCCTACATTAAAATTATAAATAATTGAATATTTTTTTTTGTCTGTCAAAAATATGAAGTTTGATAAGTATAAACATGTTAAATAATTTTAACTGACATTTCCTGTTAAACAAAGACGGGGTTTTAAAAAAATTGTAAAGAAGTATCCGTCTACTTTTTTTATGCAGTGTAGTTTATCGACATATCGATGCTCTACCGTTCCGATGCCGTATGGTTTACATTAATGCTGATATCGATATTTAATTGGCCCACAGATAGTCAGATGACCAATATTCCGAATTTTTTTTAAGACATGCTTCACTATTTTGTTGAAATTATTAAAAAAAAAAAAAAAAAAAAATGGGTGAAGTTTTCTGTTAAATGAAAAGAATTTTGTGGGAAGATCATAGACTTTATAAACCGACTTTTAAGAGATAAAATTTTATATATGTCCAAGTGTAGTGAAATATAACAATATTAAGTACTTATATTAAAATTTCTTGTTGATAGTGGAATATTCTTTTTCGTCTGAATATCATTGCCTTAAGAAATGCGGTATGTTTGCGCCTGAACTGGTGCAACTACATTGTATTGCATCCACATATTCTTCAATCATATCATTGAAATAGTAGAAGTATTGAATAGTCTTCGTACAATATACGATTACTTATATCCATTCGACCAGAATTGATCCATATGAATTTTCAGTTTTGTAACGACCTGTACAGTCGGTAACAAAAGTCTCCGAACACTAGCAAAAATTCTTATATAAAAAAGTACACTTAATACAGTTTTGTTAAATAAATTCTTGTCGAATCCTGTTTTTAGACTGACTAAGAACAAGATTCGACAAGGATTTATTTAACGGAACTTTATTAAGTGTACTTTCTTTATATAAGAATTTTTGCTAGTGTTCGGAGACTTTTGTTACCGACTGTATATTCTGGGCCGATTTTGGTTCAGTGGCAATCGGACCAGACATTAAGTAGGTAAAAGTGTTCGGTCCCCAACCAAAGGGACCGAGTATTTATTTTATTTATTTTTATTTATTTATTTATTTTTTTTTTAATAGATCGGCATATCATAATTGTCAATGTTGGACCGTACAGCTACCGACAGTTCTGTGGTTAATGGAAATATATCTCTAGAATATTGATTGTTTATTACTTACTCGTTTATATTTTTCTAAATATTCATCAAAAACTAGTGAAATTTTAATCTACATTTTTATTTTACAAGAACTTTGATAAAAATATAAAGTTACATAAAAGTTCTAAATGTTCACTTATACTTTTTTTTATAAAAAACTTTCCCTAAATTAAAACGGCAAACTTTCTTTTTTTTTCTTTCTTTTTTTTTTTTTTTTTTTTTTTTTTTTTTAATATGCATCATTAGAACATTTAGAACCTAGCTAAAAAATGAATGTACCTTTTCCACTCAACAAACAATTTTATTGAAGTAAAGGCATTTCCAAAACATCAAAATTTCCAAAGTGCGAATAGGCTGTTTCAAATACTGAAACGGAAAGGGGGCGCCGCAGGCGCTACCGAGCAGGAATTTACTGCGGTTAAATTTTTCAATAAAGTTATTTGCACTATATGTCAATAAAGCTGTTGTAGGACATAAAACGGAAAAAAGGCGCCGCAGGCGCCACCGAGCGGAAGTTTCGTAAAGTCGGATTTTTCAAGGATCACGAACCAGCTGGTCGCCGAAGGCGGCTAGTCTATAATAATAAAAGGCTAGGTTTGTCTGCCTGCGTGTCTGCCTGTTCTTCTATACGTTCAGTCTCTATTGAACGTAGAAGTATAAAAATTGACATACGGATGCTCAAGAACCTTCCCGAGGGGATAGTGAAAACAGAATTTTAAAACTTTAATTAGTTGCTTAGATATTAATTAAAACATCAACCTATGTCAATTTACTTGTAATTAAAGTATGAAATTTTAAAGGCAACGCTTTATTATACTCGCGGACAAGTTAGAATTAAATAATAATTATAATTATAATTATAATAAAATGATTTAATTTTTGCATTCAAATTTCCATATTTAAGATTTTTATTTGTATTCGAACATTCTAAAACACAATAGAAACCATTCTAATTATGACAGGGAGGAAGGGGGAGTCAGTGTCCTCTTCTGGAACAGAAAAGGTGACCGTGAAACTAGAATTCCTGGTGCCCTAACTATTGATTCCCTTGTCCTTGTAAATGATAAATCACTCGCATATGGAACTGAATTATATCAATTATTTTAATTGATACGCAAATCTTTCCTAAGCTAGCTTGCGTCATTTTCCATGAAGCATCGCTGTCAAACCACAAAAAAGCTGCTTTATCCATTTATGATCGATGTGAGGAAATTAATGCAAACTCTAGACGGAATAAATATCTACGGGCAGAATTTTAGTCGAAACGAATTCGTTATAATGAGTGGAAATGCATTCTTAAGACGTCTGAAAGAACCGCATTCAGTCTTCTGTGAAAAACAAAAACGAAAAATTGTGGTGCATATAAATAAGATGGCTTGATGTCTGACAAGGTTTGGATTTTTGCACCTGCTAATGCTAGTACCCACAGCTACAATTTATATCTAGAGGTTGAGGAAAATTGCACCTGCTGTTCAACCATTTTAGACCAACATTAAGGTTTACTTTATTTTCAAAATTATCAGCATCATAAGGAGTAGTGATTGGAAATTAGTGTGAGATTTGAAAATAATTGTTCAATCAAAATGGTAAGTGAATTGAATATTTTATGCTAATTAATAAAATGTTTAGTTTAACTTAAATACTCTTTATTTTTTTCTTATAATAGATAATCATATATTTTTATTCAATTAGTTGTTAAGAATTTTCAATTTTAGATATCCAAGATGTGTTAAAGATAATTAATAACTTCGTAATTACTTATATGGACTGTTGCGCCTTCTTCACTTTCTTTTTCTTTATCGGAATCAAGAAAAAAGATAAACTGATCAACAAATATCCTTAACATATGTAGCCTTTTCCAAGCTTTTTTTTTTTTTTTTTTTTTTTTTTTAATGAAATAAATCAGAAAAGAAATTACTTTTATATATATATATATATACATGCTGAATAAAGGAATTGTGATAGTTTTGTTAAAAATAAAAATGCTTTTTAGTAATTAGATAAATTTTAGTTCAGATGAAAACTTTGTTTTTTAAACGAATTTGAAAGGGTGATATCTAAATGCTCACATGACATAAAATATTTTATTTTTATTTTATTTTTTATATATTCATTTTTGAAATACGGAAAAAACTGTTTTGCGTTGGTATAGATATGATTTTATAGAAAAGAAATCATTTTTCAGAACAAACATTAAACAAGAATAAATTGATATGTAATAAAATTTTGGTTTTATATCTTCCAAAAGAAATTATAATTTTCTTTAAAATATAATTAAGTTCGAGTTATATATAATATTTCCTCACATTTAAATCGGTTCTCAAGATATATATATATATATTTTTTTTTTTACAAGCTAATCTACTCACTGAGAAATTTTGATATTGTATTACACACTTTTTTAAAGGATTAAACAGCTACATTTTCAAAACTGAAATGTACATTTTCTTGAATAATTTAAGCGAATTTGAAAACATAAAATGTAAAAGGAAACGTACAGTCGGCAACAAAATTAAGCGCTAGTAATAATTCCTATTTAAAAGGTGTGCACCTAATACTGTTTTATCAAGTAAATATTTCTCGAGTCATTATCTTACTCTTATGCTGTTTATAAAAAAGTAAGTTGATGATAAAAGTTAGCGATCAAACTATAAAAAAAATATATGAAAAATGTGCATTTTTGCTTCAATAATTTTGCTGCCGACTGTACACATCATTTCTTCTTCTTTTTTTAATGAAGAAAAACTGTTTTGTACAGATACATGTTTGATTTAACAGTAAAGAATTTTCTTTTATGTAAATAAACATTATAAAGAATACATTGATATATAATAAAATGTTTAGTTATATAACATCAAAAATAATAATAATAATAATAATAATAATAATAATAATAATAATCTTTAAAATACAATTAATTAAAAGTTGACTTTAGAATTATATTTAATATTTCCTCACATTTAAATACGTAATCGGTTTTTCTAAAAATATATATATTATTTTGCTGTTATTAATTTCTTCTTTGTTCTATTGAAAAAAGCATTGGATTTGAAAAAATTTTAGACTTCCAGCTTTTTGGTGGATTTACACGTTTTGAGATTTCCTGAACATAATTTGACCATTTTCAGAAAATGTCTGCCCGTGACAAAAAACTTTTGCCAACTCTATCCGAAAACTAATGCATGTAATTTCATAAAAAGTTGCATTTAGTTGCACTTTGACATAAATTAATTACTATCAACTTTCGGGTGCATATCGCTGCGGACACTGTCGTCCCACTTTATCAAACTTTTATTATAGCAAGATAGCACAAAATTTTGTATAAATGTTAAAAAAACAGGTTTGTTTTTAATCAATATGTATACATAATAGTAAGTCAAAGAGAATAAAATTTTTGTACAATTTAGGAACATCGCCCCCCCCCCCCCCGGAAGGATGTAATTTTTCAATATGATTATGTTTTAGAAGAATCCTTTAATGCCTTTAAAACAAATGGTTCAACCAAACATTTGTGATGGTTTGAAATAAAGTTGTCCATTTTTATCAGTTGAAAAGAGAAAAAATGCAAAATTTAAGATGCTGTGTATAGCGTTCAGAATTGACTTTATTTCGATATTTAAGGTTACATTTCTCTGAGATGAAAATTGTCTGTTCTCACCATGGAAAATAATTTTCATGAATAATAATTTTAATAAATGGTTTCCACTGCATGAATTCGTATATGAAAATAGAGAGAAAAGTTTTGTGATAGTCAGAACATAGCATTTTATCTATTTATTTATTTATAGGAAATGCATTAACACAATCTGCTAAGAAATTCTGATTGCTTTTGCATCACGAACTTGACTTCTTTTAAAGACTGAACAGCTTCATTTTCAAAAATTAAATATGAAATTTTCTTGAATAACTTAAACGAAATTCAAATATAAAATGTAAACTAAATGTGTTTTTTTTTTTTTTTTTTTTTTTTAATGCGGAAAAACTGTTTAGAGTTAATATAAAATTTGATTTGACGGTTAAATTTCATATGTTTTTTGAAATAGTTGCCTGTTTTATTATTTATTATTGTTATTGCGGTTGTTTACTTATCGTTTTGACAAAGTGGTTTTTAACTATAAAATAAATTTAATAATTTTCTTTATTTATGTGATTTTTTGTGCGGGGTGCTCATTTAGAGTTGGTAACGTATTAAAAACAAACTAACACTTATTTCAAACATAAACGAAAGTATGGTGGAAATATGTGAACAAAATTTTCGTTTCAGTGTTGTTTAAGTGTCTCTCGATTAAAAAAAAAATAAAAAAATAAAAAAAATCTGACTTATTTTTAAACATAAATTTTTAGACACATTTTACTTTTTTTTTTCAGACGTAACATTAAATAATCTGATGTGGCACTCACATGACTTTCTCTTACCCTGCATTTCAATACTGTAAAGAAAATTTGCAGATTAAAGGGTATGATAAAAAGTGCTGTATATAAATCCACGTTAAAAAGAATTCAAACTAGGCTTAGAAACAGTTATATTTGACAAATAATTCTCAGTGAGGGGGAAGGTAACCCCCCGTTTCAATATAGTGCCTATATAGAATTCAAGGCTGTTATTAAATTTAAAAGTTTACTTCAAGTCATGCAGATAACTTTCACTCGAATCCGTGCTTGAAATTTATCAATCTTGACCAATCTTTCAAGTACCAACAACTTCAAAATACAATAGTTGGATTGTCTGGAATTATTTGTTTTTAAGTTAACAGACATAAGTATTAACAGACTTACACAAAGATCAACCGTTAAAAACTTGAATTTAGTATTCAGAAAATCTCAAAATGTACAATTATACAAAGGAAAAAAAAAAAAAAATCTGAAAATTTAACTTAAAAAAAATATTTTATTTACTGCATAGGTATTAGGAATTAATTTTCATTCCTGAGCAATTTTTGGGGGCATGGTAAAATAAAGAGAAGCCCTTCCACCAAGTACATCAAATACAAAAGAATGATTTTGTTTGATAATTGGTAGATCTGTACGTTTACCCGAAATGCCCGAACATAACCGAAATGCATTTTCACCCAATTTCTAATGAATTGAAACTTACGAAATTTCAACTCTTGGAAAATATCTAAAATCTAACTCGTTTTTTTGCCAACAATTTGCTTAATTTTTATTCTATTCAAATGAACTTTTGATAAAAGTGTCCCACTATATCTAGCTTTCAACCTATGTAATAATTTTTTTTTTTTTTTTTTTTTATCTTTCGCACATGCACAGTGAAAACGTTTTTCATAAAAATACTCATATTTCATAAGATATTTAAGATATCTGAATTCCGATTGCAGTATATTGTTTTAAAATTGTTTTTTCAGTTTATCTGAAAGTGGGAATAATTTTCGTTTAAAACTCTGTATATTATAAATAAACAGTACTTCAGCATAAATCATCCACTTAACTTAAAGAAAATGTACAGTAAAAAGTTAACAAAATTACTTTTAAGTAAATTATAATTTTAATTAATTGCAATTTCCAAGATATTTTTATTTAAATGTAAAATACTTGTGGTTATTTGACATTATAATTTGAATTAAGCAAAATAATATTTAACATCAAGCTGTTAAAAAAAATAAAATAAAATAAATAAATAATATGCTCGATGAGGCAAATAAAGTTTTTGCAAAACGGTTATACTGGTGTTGATATACATTCCTGCTCAAAAGTTTAGCGAGATTTGCAAACTATCAGTTCTTTTTTCAATTTAGAAACTTATCACTCGATAAAATGCTTTCAAACATTGAGTATTTAATGAACTGGGTCTTCCTCATGTTTTTCAGTGAATATTGCTTTAAGACAACATCTAGGGGACCGGTAACAAATTGAGTAAAATCAATAATGTTTGGGATCATCCTGTATCGCTAAGAGAACGAAATGAACTGTAATTTTAGGATATGTTAATATAGACCCAGTTCAATTTGTGGATAAATTTGTGTGACGATAGCATGTTAAATAACGGAGATATAAGAATTTGTTTTAAGACCCCCTCCCCTCCCCCACCAAAAAAAAAAAAAAATCAGCGCGTTTTTTATTTATAATATACAGAATTTTAACGAAAATTGTTCCCACTTTCAGATAAGTTGAAAAAACAATTTTAAAACAATATTGTACTGCAGTTGGAGTACAAATATCTTAAATATCGCATGAAATGTGAGCATTTTTATGAAAAACGTTTTCACTGCGCATGTGCGAAAGTGAGAAAAAATTTTATTGCATAAGTTGAAAACTAGATATATTGGGCAACTTTTGTCAAAATTGCATTTAAATAGAGTAAAAATTAAGCAAATTATCAGAAAATGAACGAACTAGATTTTAAGTATTTTCCAAGAGTTGAAATTTCATAAGGGGTTTTTCACATGCTGCGTAATTAATTTAGAGATAATTATTTTAACCACTTAGCAAAAGTTCTTTTTTGCGAAAAACCCCTTATCCTCTCACAAATCTTAGTAAATAAAAAAAATATATATGTTAGAATTATTAGCTTATAAGTGGTTTTCACAAAAAAGTATTTTTGCAAAGGTGTTGAATTAATTGGATCTTCAAATTAATTACGCGGCATAGGAAACAACCCTTATGCAAGGGTGGCGCCAGCTAGGGAGCCGGGGGGGGCACAGGCTCCCCCGTCGGGGAGTCTGTGACCCCCCATCGGGCATACTCCTAAAATCTCTCGGAGGGAAAAAATACAAAATTTTCAGTTTTTCTACTTTTGACAGCACTTTTCTCTCCTTGTACAAATTTGGAGCATTCCAGTTTTTCCATTCTGTATTCAATAGAAGAAAGTATTGCATTCGTAAAAATTTTCAGCTCCCAGTTTTCCATGAATATACACGTTTTGAGAGGTCCAGAACACGTTTTGACCACGATATTTTTAGAAAATGTCTGTCTGTGGCACGATCATCTCCAAAACCACGAGGAGTACTAACAAATGTAATGGTACAAATATTATCAGTAATGTTATTAACAGTATTGCAGTTTTTGATAAATACTTATATAATAAACTCTCTTTATGTAGTGCCCCCCTGTCGGGGAGATGGTGTCCTCCCTTCGGGAAATTTCTGGTGCCACTACTGCCCTTATGAAATTTCAACTTTGGAAAAATATCTAAGAATCTAGCTCGTTTTTTTGCCGACAATTTGCTTAATTTTTACTCTATTCAAATGCACTTTTGACAAAAGTTGCCCACTATATCTAGCTTTCAACCTAAGCCTTTTTTTAAATCTTTCTCACATGTGCAGTGAAAACGTTTTTCATAAAAATGCTCATATTTCAAGAGATATTTAAGGCATTTGAATTCCGATTGCAGTATACTGTTTCGAAAGTGTTTTTTCGGTTTATCTGAAAGTAGGAATAATTTTTGTTTAAAACTTTGTATATTAAAAATAAAAGACATGTTGATTTTTTTAGTTAAAAAAAAGAAAGAAAAAAAGAAAAGAAATGCTTATATCTCCGTTATTTAATATACTATCGTTACACAAATTCATCTATAAATTGTACTGGGTCTATATTCACATATTCTAAAGTTACAAATCATTTCATTCACTTAACGATATAGGGCGATCACAAACATTATTGATTGTACTCAATTTGTTACCGGCGTCCTAAATGTTGTCTTAAACCAGTCTTCACTGAAAAACGTGACGAAGACCCAGTTCTTTATATACCTAATGTTTGAAAACATTTCATAGAGAGGTAAGTTTTTAAATTGAAAACAATTGATCGTTTGCAAATCTTGCTAAACTTTTGAGCAGGAGTATATATACAGGGTGTCCCATAAATAGCGCCAAAACTCAACTCTGCACAGCCAGATTCCTCGTTGGGAGTATATAAAAAATGTCCAAGGAACTGTGCCTATACGATCCATAGTTTACGAGAAAAATACGAAAAGCAAAGTATGACGTCAAAGCCAATGCAAGGAAAAAGCACTTTATTTGACACATCAGCAGCAGTATTTGCAAATATTTATAAAGACAGATGTTCAAAGTGTCCGCCGTGCATATCGAAGATATACAAATACTGCTGCTGATGTGTTCGATACGGTGCTTTTTCCTTACACTGGCTGTGACGTCATACTTTGCTTTTCGTATTTTTCTCGTAAACTATGGATGGTCCGGGTACAGTTCCTTGGGCATTTTTATGTACTCCCAACGAGGAATCTGGCTGTGCAGAGTTTGGGTGATAATTATGGGACACCCTGTATATATAGATATATGTACTGACTGAGTTTCTTTTAAATGTTAAATCTCTTATTCTAAAAATATTTCATATTTTTTTAATATAATTATATTATTTCTAGTTACATTTTGGTAAAAATAACTCCATGCTGTTATTAACTTTTAATTCCAAGAAATTTTTTTTTTTTTTGTTTTTTTTGGTTTTTTTTTTTTCTTTTTTCGATTTATAATTTGAATTTTCAACCGTCATGTGTATATATTTTCAATTCCACATGCAGTACTCTTAAATTTTCAACTCTATTTGCTAGTAAGAAAGTCAGTTTATTATTATTATTATTATTATTATTATTTTGTAGTTCGAGCATAAATAGTTATGATTTTCTTAGCATTATGCTCACAACTATACAAAAAACCACAAATTTTGCTTACAATTTGAATTTTGTAAGCCTTTATTCATTCATGTGATATTGTCTTAAGTTTTGATCTATTTATTTCGATCTTAGTAATTTGCTATAAGTTTAATGAAAAAATTAATGAAAATGTAGGATATATTGATATATATATGTATATATATATGCAGCTCCAATATGTTGGCTGATCTATATCTTTATTATTATGAGTGCGAATTTTGTTATGACAATATTATACTTTAACTTATTAATGTTATAATTATTTCTTCACTAAAAATCAATCACTTGATTCATTTACATTAGAATATCCTTCTAATTTAACTTTAACTCAAACTATGCATAAAAATAAATCAATTCATTTTCGAAATCTTAAACTACATTTTAATGATAATGAAATTTATACTGATATCTATGATAAACGACAAGATTTTCACTTAAAGGTAAATTTGTTAACTCATTTTAATTCATTTCTTCATATCTCTGTATATAAAAATATCAATTTTAATCACTTTTTTCGTACAAAAAATTTATGCTCATCCAAAATGTAAATAAAAATATTAATAACCTTGTTAATGATACAATTAAAATGGGATTCCTAAAAAACGTTGTTTATTCATTAATATATCGATAAAAGTGTCTCTGTCTTTAAAAAAAAAAAAAAAAAAAAAAAAAAAAAAAAAAAAAAAGTGCATTTGCATGTATCCTACAACAATAATAATAATAATAATAAAATATTAAAAGACAATAAAAAAGCTTGAGGATGAGTGAGTAGATGTTTGATTAACGAGGCAGAGGGGAGTTGGTTGGGTGGGTGGGTGGGTTACTGAATTTATATTTAAAAAAAAACATTGAAGTATTCTTACATTTACTGCAATTACCATTTTTTTTTTTTTTTTTGTCTCTATGCCAAGCTGTTTATTTGTTTTTATTATTGAAGGTGTTATATTGGAATATTGTTGTTAACTAATTAAAATTTTTTATTTCATGTTTTAATTTATTAATTTTAATTATATTTTACTAGCCAAAATATTTATTTTTATTTCAGTTGTTTAGTAACCTATATAGGCTCTTGTGGAATGGTTGCGTCTTTAATACATTAAACTTCTTTTGTTCTCATATATCTATACATATATAGATATAGATATATATATATACGTTACTTTTTTTAATCAATAAGTAAATTAAATTAAATTTTTAGATAGTAATTATTCTCACATTCAGTAATATACATGAATATTCATTGAATAACGGTCATAAGAACATGTATGATAATTAAATTTTGGATTTTATTAAACATTTTCAGATAAATAAATTTTTATATTGTTATACATTTCAGCGAATTTTCGAAATATTAAAATGTAAATGGATCATAATGTTTAAAAAAGAAAAAGAATAAAAGATTGAGTTTCCTTTATTATGTACAATAAAAGTAAGCAAAAAACTGCAAAACGTTCCATCTAACCCTCTGTAACTTATGAAACATTGCCGTCGGAGTTTCTGAAGATTGTAAAAACTGCGTTCAATTGCTTTGAGAAAAACTTTATTTTATTTAAAAGGAAAAAAAAAAAAAAGTAGACAAGTGAAACACAGAGGCATAGCTGCCAATATTTTAATTTATTCCGGAGTAATTTTAGCTCCGCCTCTATTTTGTACCACTTATTTTTTAAAAGTATTTTTTTTCTTATTTTATCGAAGTTATATATTGAAGAAAATTTTTCTATAAATAAAGTGGTGCGAAATAAAGGCGGGGCTAAAAGTACTCCGGAATAAATTAAAATATTGGCAGCTATGCAGAGGGCAGAAGGAGAACAAACTTTAAAAATTCAAATGGGAAAGAGGCTCTTTTTTTTTTTAGCTCGATGAAAACAATATTTTGAAGACAAACGTTTTTCAAAAATGTTTTATCCTACTATGATTTTTTAAAAGGTTATAACTGATTAAAATTTTCGCGAAAAGTTACTTTTTCCATATATCTCGGAAACACCCCAACATTTCTTAAAACAGTTTAAAAAAGAATGCTCGATTAATTTTAGGGAGACTTCGTTTGGTTAAAAATAATTGAACTGGAGCAAAAGTGAGGGACCAAGGGGGCATCTTAGCGCATTTAAAGGTTGCTTGGTTGTGTGACTTAAGGCCGACTGACTACACTAGCGTCCTAGACCTAATGCCCTTCATGGGTGTCTTTCTATCACATTTAAATGTCTTCTAAGAGCAAACATTAACTATATATATATTAAATCTTGAAAATTAATAGAAATAAAACTTGAATTTTTTATTTAAAAAAAAAAAAAAAAAAAAAAAAACTTGAAATACAGTATTTATAAACCAATGCGCAAATGCAGCAAAAGGAAATATAAAACCAAAGTAAATAAACATACTGATAATAAATGAAAAGTAATCCTAAACACATGGGCGGCCTTCTTCAGGGACCCCCCCCCTTTTTTTTCCCCATATAGGGAATGGAAAATGAGAAGTTTCTGAAGAAACGTGTGCTTTTTAGCCAGAAATACGTTTCTAGCCCCCGACTTCTCATAGATGAAAGACAAAATATATAGCAAACGAATTCAAGATTAGAATTTAATTAATACAAAACATTAAAATAAGCAATTAAATTCACATGTCAGCCGAGGAGGGTTCTCTCTTTTTGGTGAAGGGGTTTTTAAATGTTTTTCAATCTATTTGTCATATAAATTTGTCCTTATACATATTTATATTTTCGTATTTTTATATTGATCTATTTACTATTGTACATTATTTGTGAATTTAATAGCATATTTTAATGTTTTGTATTAATTGAATTATAATCTTGAATTCGTTTGCTATATATTTTTGCTTTCATCTGTGAGAAGGCGGGGGCTAGAAACTTTTTTTTTTTTTTGGCTAAAAAGCACGCGTTCCTTCAGAAACTTCTCATTTTCCATTCCCTACATGGGGAGGGGGGGGGGGCTCCCCTGAAGAAGGCCCCCATGTGTTTTTGGGTTACTTTTCATTTATTATCAGTATGTTTATATATATAAATGATAGATATCATAATAAATTTTAACATTAAAATTATAGCATTTAATAGATACATGCTAATACCAACACAACAAAAATAAAACTGATTGTAACACAGTACAAGAACTACCACAGAAATGTTGTGATTCATATTTAGATCCAATAAGAGACAAAACCATATATATATATATATATATATCGTATAATACTTTTTAAGGAAATTATGGCTGATTAATATTAAAAATATAATCCAGATTTTTTTTTCTATTTTTAATTAATTTTATTTAACGATTTAATTTGTCCCCTCTAGGTGATCAAAGTTCCACGTTCATATCAAACAAAATCTCTCTCATATTAATTGGGAACTTTTTTTTTTTTTTTTTTTTTTTTTTTTTTTTTTTTTCTTTACAAAATTCAGGAATTTCAAGGTGTTCCGACATACGAGAGAAAAGATAGAACTTTTAGAGAAAATTAATTATGTTATTATACACGGCAAATTTTCACACAACTTTCATTTGAGCCGATTTTTGCTACAGTTTATGTACTAAATCCGTAATCCGAAAGAAGGTTGCAGAAGTTGAGTCAAACATCGTCCAAAAAATGGATTTGCATGGTGCAAAGTATGCAAAAAAATACTTGTAGATGCGTTATTTCAAAAAATCAAAACAAGCAATCTGGAATAATTTTCTGAAAAATAAAAATTTTAAGAATTACAAATAAATGAATAAATAAATAATAAGTTACCGAGAAACAGATGAACAGTTTACGTCTCTCTAGAAATAAACAGTTAAAGCAGATAAATATTATTTTTTTAACTAGTATTATCCATTATTTTTTCATATTAAACTAAATTTGTTTTATCCAAGTATGATGTACATGCTTAATTTTAAAATAAAGATTTTTTATCTATCAAAATTGTAGTTTTTAAAGCATCTTATTATGATATAGAAAAGCTAGAAAATATCAGCAGTGCTTCCATCTTTTGACATTCTTATTAACAAAATAAAAGTATAAAAATATCCAAAGTCCGCCAGAAGTCCCACTTTAGTCCACTATCTTGGGAACGCGTCGAAATTTCCGAAAACTGTAGACAATGCATTGATCAAATTTAAGAGGACCTGGTTTAATTAAAAAGAAAATCGGAACAGTAGAGAGGGGGGGGGGCAGAAACTTGGGGAACAAACTTTTTAAAATAAAATTAAACTTATTACTTTCCTGCCCACTGGAAAGAATGAAATATATTGTGCTTTTTTCCACAAGTTTCAGTTTGGATTTTTGTTTTCTTTGTATGAAAAATAAGTAGTGTTTCATACAGGTTTATAGCTTAGTTTAAATATTCTTATTATTGGTTACAATACCATCTAATAACACTGCGCTGAAAAAAAAAATTCAAGCTCTGATATTATTCTTGCTGATTCATATGTAAAATGACCTCCTGAATCCGAATATGACTCCCATTTTGCCCTGTCACACACCGTTTTCTAGGGACATCACCCACTCCCTCAATTTTTATCACTGTACGGTAATTTTATGACCATGAATTTGATTTGGAGAATGAAAGAATTAATTTAACACCTGAAAACAAAAATATATAATGTTTAATAAATAACATTAATAATAGATTAAAAAATATTAGAAATGTAATACATAATTTCAGTCGCAAATCCCCCCCCCCCCCTAAATTTTTCCCTTGCCGCAAATGTTCATGTTTCAGATTTTTTCCAACTCTGTAGCCCATCAGAAGATATTTAACAGTTAAAATATTCCTCTCCCCCCTAAAAATCAAATTTATAGCCATAAAATCACCGAAAAGTGATACAAATAGGGGTCCGTCTCTAAAAAACAGTGAGTGATAGGGCAAAATGAGCGTCATTATTCGGAATCAGGAGGTCATTTTACAAAAGAATTTGCAAAAATAGTGTTGGGGGCAATTTTCATGCCGAGCACCGTAATTAAATTAGCGATAATAGTGAAGATAATGATGCAGGTGCCAGTGGGCACTATTTGCTTGAACCGTTTCTCTAATGATAAACGTGGAGAATAATGGATCCAGTACATTGAGTGCTGCCCTTAGCAGTGTTGCCAGATTTGGGGACTTTTTTATTCAACTCTCACCAATAATTTTGAGAAGTGATATTTGCTATACATAATAGACGTTTATCTTTCGAAGTGCTTAGGCAACCGTTACAATTAAAATTTAGCGGCGGGGGTTGAATAAAAAAGTCCCCAAATATGGCAACACTGGCCCTTAGTCACACGAAACGTGCTCAGGACCTCTCTCTCTCTATATATATATATATGTGTGTGTGTGTGTGTGTGTGTGTGCATGTGTTTCTCATGTTTAACCCTTTCAGTCGCAGTGTTCCCGCTGATGGAACACCTAATTTTAATTCTCAAGTGCAAAAACTCATCCCGGAAATTTTTTAGCAAAAATTTACATTTATAACATAGCAGAAAAGGCCCTTTTTTTAACGTGAAAATTTAAAATTTCTTTTATTTTAATTATGTTCGTAAATTCCGGTGGCAGTGTAATTTAAATGATCCGAAATACCTTGCGCCGCAAAGGGTTAAAATACTCCGGAATAAATTGAAATGTTGGGATCTATACAACTTTTACGAGTTTTTGTTGTCGATAATGTTTACTTATAAAGTGATTTATTTATTAAATTAAATATTATTTGAATTTAATAAGGTTTACTTACAGATGTTTCAAACCGAAAATTTCTCGAAAAGGAACAATGCTAATTTTTTATTTTTTAAATATTTATGATCAGCTATGTGTCTAAAAGCCATTTTTAAAATTAGTTTAGTAATTTTAAAAATAAATCAAGTAGTGAACGTTAAAGGGTTAAATGCCTAATATTTCTTTACATTATTCTTAAAATGATTAATATAGTTCTTTGTACCTTTATTCATTTTGAAATAAATTTTGGTTTATAAATAAAGCCTCGTTTTAATGGGTTTTTTGAGAGGGCGAAATTGGGACCACTTTTTTTACTTTTGCCAAATACAGGTATCTTTTGAAACACATTTTTTTTTACTTTTGTAGTCAATTTGGCTATGTCTATATGTCTGTGAATAGTTAGCAAATATAGCATCCAAATCTGGTAGGTTTCCAGGGACAATTATAGCTTCCAAGGACCTAAATACAACTGGGGGACAAAATTAGGCCACTTACCTTATTCATGGCTTATTTATCATACAAATATCGTAACTGTAAATATTTTTCTTAGGCATCGTTGTATGCATTAAAGCGATAATATACATGAACAAATTAACGGAGAAAAAATAAATAAAAGTAAATCTAGCCAAGATATAAATATGGCCGTTAAAATATAAAATGTGTTATGTTTCGCATTATAATTAATGTGACTGAAAAAATGAAATAAATGTGGCAATATATGATACTAGTTTATTTTACATATAAACATTAAAATATCAATATTTAAATATGATATTTTTTCTTTTTTAGCAATGGATTAGTATTGTTTTAATCATTATGCTAACAGTAAATGAAAACACGACTCTGGGTCAACGTTTGGATGAAATGGTTAACGTTTGCAACGGCCAAGATTTATTGCATGTAATAGCCAGAGCATGTTCGATCTTCAAAAGGAGCTCCAGTATTTCGCAAGATATTCCACGTAAGTGTTGTCTTTTATTCCTTGTTGTGTTCTCACAAAGGGAAATTTCAATACCGCTATTTTCAAATAATAATTTTAGACTAATCGTTGACATCATTTAATATTTATTTTAAAAAAATTATACTATATAAAAGTTCTAGTATCTAAATTTTCCTTTGTGAAAACCATGGTTAAAGGGGATAAAGAGTAGTTATCTACAAATCGAATTTTACTTATTTAATTTATTAATCGCAATTTATTTTAAGTATTATTAGTAAGTACTATTTTATGAAATCGACAGAATGAAAAATACCTATCTTATAAATACCTTTATATATCATAAAAATACATTTTTTATATCATAAAAATACCTTTCCACATTAAAAAAAAAAAAAAAAAAAAAAAAAAAGATCTAACAGAAACAAAAAAAATTGTGCATTTTTTATTTATTTATTGTTTGAAGTGAAACTCCATCTTTGAAAAAAGTAACATCATGAACAGCTAAATCTCTAAGGGCCGCGGTAGCCCAGTCGGTAGAGTGCTGGACTCGTAATTGGAAGATTGCGGGTTCGGTAACTCGAGCCGGCCAAAGTCCGTCGTGCACGTAAAATCTGTCGTGGCCGCAATCTCCTCCATGTTCCCATCAAAATTATACCCCTGGGGGTTACCGAAGCGGGGGAGCCATCCTCTCCCTGTAGGAGCAAAATTGTGATGGCATGTCTCCGAATCACTGTCTAGGAGTGAGTCCCAGATCGTCGCCAATTGCCCAATGCACAGCACCTGTGCGATGTTAAACCCAATCAACAAACCTAAATCTCTAAATATGACATCTATATTTTTCTTTTCTTTATGGGATTGCAGGAGGAGTGATGTTTACACCCTGGATGACTGGACAGTGAAAAGCTAAATAAGTTAATTTTCAACGATCATTGAAACTTGAGATTCATATTTCATTGAGTCTAAATATTATCGAAACATTTTAGTAACTCAATGATTTGCATGTGACTGTTAGATGGATGGTTGGATTTTACGTCGCACTAGTGCTGCGCAGGTGGACAATTGTGACTGTTAGAAATAAATTCATAGTGCAAAATATTAAGACAAAAACTTTGATTATTTTTTATTCTATTACAAAAACTGGACAGCCTTTTTTGTTTCTGTTTAATGATTTTTTGAAACGTAATAAAAATAACTATAAAGCATTTAGTTTAATTTTACAACTAAATTTTAAACTACATTTATATTTAATATTACGATAAAGCCCCGTTTATACATCTTTACCTTTACGTCCATTTAGTATAGTTCCAATTAATTCCTATTCGTTTTAATACAAATTTGCTTCATTTATAAGATACAAACATCAGTTATATTTCATTTACCATTTCTCTGGAATTTACAAATTTTCTACTTCAGTTTTTATTTTTCTATTTTTACGTTATCATATATCTAAAATTCCTTTTTCTTTTTTTCTCTTACACTAAAGTGAATGAATGAATGGGTTTTATACGTCGCACTAGTGCTACGCTAAGGGCAGTTGGCAACAGCCTGGGACACACCCCTAAGGGTGATCCAAAGCATAGACCTATTATAACAGTGGACGGAGTATTCCTTTATTACGGGAATATAAGAAAGTGTGGCAAAGATGAAACAGCTGAGTATAGTGAAAAGGTTACTTTTTTTGCATTTATGACGTTATTGGCGATAATTTGTTTTAAATATAAATATTTTTATTATTAGATACAGCAAGAAAAACTTGTGTAAAACACAACAGCTGCTGAAATTTATTTTTACCTTGTTATTAACACTTTTCAACAAAGTTCAAAAGTGTTTAAGAATCTGGTTTGTCTGTCTATACTCGCTTTAACTCCCATGAATAATCATGAAATTTCTTGAAATTAATATGATATAATATATTTAAACTAATTTAATTTAAAGAATTAAATATAGCAGTTATAAGCATTCTGCAAAAATAATTATTTAAAAAGTACGAAATAACAAAATTTTAAAAAATCGTAGCTGTGAAATATAATCCTCATTTTACATAACTTTTGAGGCTTTTTACAGAACATCTAATCCCTACTGCTTGCGGTAAAATTTCTTTTAGATTCAAAACAATCTAACTTTTAAAGGAAAATAATAATTTTAGAAAGAATTTAAAAAAAAAAAAAAGTGGTGGGGGGATATTATCTGCATAAGAGAAAGCAGTTTAGAGCTTGGCGAGAACATTTCAATGTTGGCCAGTTTGGCTTACTGTAGTCATTGTAGTTACTTGTGTCACGTGACGTTTTTATGAGTGATTTTTGCCACACAAAAAGGTTACCACTGTCCCGTCCACTTTCATAATAGGTCTGAGATCCAGAGACATACAATCACAATTCTGATGATTCCTCCGCTTCGATTACCCCAAAAGGTATAATTTGGTCGGGAACATGGAGGACATTGCGACCACTACGGAGTTTGCGTGCATCATCCACCATTAATGTACAGAACGGTCTTCGGCTCGCTCGAGTATCGAACCCGCAATCTTCCAATTACGAACTCAGTGCTCTATTGACCAGGCTATCGCGGATCACTAATGGAAAAACATCAATGAAAACTTAATTCTATATTTAATGCTCACAAACAAGAAGCATTTCAGATTATTATTAGAGATATTATGCAATTAAATGCCTACCCGCATGAACATAAATCATTCAGTAGTATTAAACATATACAATATTTAACAGTACGTGACATATGCAATGCATCATTACTCGAAATTATATATGTATTCGTACGGAAGCTATGTAAACATAATTGATACTTAAAGTATGCAATCAAGATGCAATGTTTTTCAATTTTCTGACGTTTTATTTTAAAACCTATTAATCGTTTTCAAATTTCAGTGCAAAGATTCTTTAAATCATTAAAATCATTACTTTCACATGGAATTGCATTCGTAAAGTGTTAGATTCGTAGGAATCAAAGTCATTTATTAAGAATTCGGTTATACGTCTTATCATTTAGGCATCATTTTAATCCAGTTCCTTAAAAGACGTATAAGAGTTGCTTTATGGTAAAATAAATATATAAAAATTCATTAATAAAACATATACAGTCGGTAACAAAAGTGTCCGAACACTAGCAAAAATTCCTATGTAAAAAAAGTACACTTCATACGATTTTATTAAATAAATCCTTATCGAATCATGTTCTTGCACTGACTAAGAACAGGATTCGATAAGGATTTATTTAACAAAACCGTATAAAGTGTACTTTTTTACATAGGAATTTTTGCTAGTGTTCGGACACTTTTGTTACCGGCTGTACGTTAAAAAAGAAAAATTCTAATTGCACTTGTTTTACTTAAGTCTAAAAAATTATGAATTCCTTTTATTTACCGCTTCTATACATTTTTCAGCCCCCAGATCTATTGAAATCCAAGACGTTGGCAAAGTGTGCTGCAAAATGCCATGCCGGATGAGCTTATTTTTGATTCTGTGTTCATGACAAGCTTATGGGGTAAGTTTTGTGCCACATTTAGATTTTTTTAGATTATTATTTTTTATTATTATTATTTATTTATTTATTTTTAATACTAGCGAATATCTCTTCTTCATATCGTAGGCAGTGCTGCCAGATGGAAGGAATATTTTATTCAATATCCACCACTGAATTTTATTGTAATGGTTGCCTAATCAATTCGAAAAAGTCTTCGAATGGATTAGGCAACCGTTACAATTAGAATTTAGTGGTGGATATTTAAAAAAAAAAAAAAAAAAAAAAAAAATATCCCTCAATCTGGCAGCACTGATCGTATAGCTTCAAACGACAATATCTAGCTACTGGCACTTTTTGTTCACAAGATGTTTTATTAAAGGTTTTAGCATCGCTTTCCTTTTAAAATTTCTTTTTGACTCCATTCCAAACCTATAACAATATTTTCGGCATGCAAATTATAGATTGTGTCACATATTATATATATATATACAGTCGGTAACAAAAGTCTCCGAACACTAGCAAAAATTCCTATGTAAAAAAACTACGCTTAATACAGTTTTGTTAAATAAATCCTTGTCGAATGCTGTTCTTAGTCTGTCTAAGAACATGATTCGACAAGGATTTATTTAACAAAACAGTTTTAAGTGTACTTTTTTTACATAGGAATTTTTGCTAGTGTTCGGAGACTTTTGTTACCGACTGTATGTGTGTGACAATTAAAATGCATAGAAAATTGTAAAATTTACAGGTTGGTCACAAGCTATAAACACATTTGTAAAAGTTCTACATAAAATATTTAAGCATTAGTGAAAACAAGCATTTCAAATACAAGAAAAGTTTTATCTTTTTCCATAGATTATGTTTCCTAAGAGTACTTTTGTCTCCATTTGATTTTTTGAGTTAGAGGATAATACACAATCTGATCAACTTTGAAACTTCACATATCACATTAAACATTTTTTGTGCTTTATAGCGTTTTAAAGGGTGAGCAAAAGAAGTTATTGGTTGGGCAAACCTGGGCAAAACTTAAGCAAACGTTATACACAAACAATTTGTTGAAATTCTAATTTTGGGCTGCCAACTTCCCGCTTCTCAAATTAAATTTTTCGTGTTTTACAGCATTATAAAGGGTGGAAAAAAAATTAATGGTGGGCAAACCTGGGATAAACTTGGACAAACTTTACACACAAAATGTTTTTTGAAATTCTAATTTGAAAATGCCAACTTCACGCTTCTCAAATTATATTTTTCGTGCTTTACAGCGCTATAAAGAATAGGCAAAAAAAAAATTAAATAATAATAATGGTTGGGCAAACCTCGGCAGAAGTTTGACAAACGTTACACACAAAATGTTTTTTGAAATTCTAATTTGAGGGTGCCAGTTTCACGCTTCTCATATTACATTTTTCTTGCTTTACAGCGTTATAAAGAGTGGGGGAAAAAAAATTGGACAAACCTGGGCAAACCTATGGCATAATTTATTTTTAGTATTTCAGACATGGAGTTGCTGCATACCTGGTAACATTTATAATTTATTCTGGAGTACTGTTAGCCCCTCCCTTTTCCACGCCAGTATGTTTTTAAAACATTTTTCTTCTTATTTCATCGTAATTACATATTAGAGAAAATTTCTCTAAAATCATACTGGTGTGAGAAAGGGACGGGCTAACAGTATACTCCGGAATAAATTATAAATATTACCATGTATAGTGCTGCTACGAAAATGAAGTCAAAGTTTATTTTTTACTTTTTACCCTTTTGGTGGGTGGGCAAAAAAAGTTATTGGTTGGGCAAAACTTGGGAAAACTTATGGCATAATTTGCTTTTGGAATTTCTGACATGGAGGTGCTGCTATGGAAATGAGGCGAAAGTTTGTTTTTTATTTTTTAGCCTTCTGGTGGATGGGCAAAAAAGTTATTTGTTAAGCATATCTGGGCAAAACTTGGGCAAACGTTACACACAAACCGCTTTTTCAAATTCCAAATTAAGGGTGTCAACTTCATGCTTTCCGCAAAACTATTTTTGTGCTTTTTAGCGTTGTAAAGGGTGGACAAAAAAAAAAAAAAAAAAAAAAAAGTCATTGGTTGGACAAACCTGGGCAAAACTTGGTCAAATCTATTTTTTAGCCTTTTCGTGGATGAGCCATGTGGGCAAAAAACGTTATTGGTTGGGCAAGCCTGGGAAAAGTTTGAGTAAATATTACACACAAACTACTTTTTGAAATTCCAACTTGGGGGTGCCAACTTCACGCTTCTCAGATTACATTTTTCGTGTTTTACAGTGTTATAAATGGTGGACAAAAAAAATTAATGGTTGGGCAAAACTTGGGAAAACCTATGGCATAATTTTTTTTTAATATTTCCGAAATGGGGGGCTGCTACGGAAATGAGGTCAAAGTTTATTTTTCAGCCTTTTGGTGGTTAGGCAAAAAAGTTATTGGTTGGGTAAATCTGGGTAAAACTTGGGCAAACGTTACACACAAACTGTTTTTTGAAATTCCAACTTGAGGGTATACAAACTTCACACTTTCACAAATTATTTTTGTGCATTTTAGCATTAAGGGTGGGGGAAAAAATCATTGCTTGGGCATACCTGGGCAAATATATGGTATAATTTGTTTTGGTATTTCCGACATGAGGTGCTTCTACAGAAATGAGGTCAAAGATTTTTCTTTTTTTTTTTTTTTTTTTTTTTTTTTTTTTTTTACCCGTTTAAGTGGGTGGACAAAAAAGTTATTGGTTGGGAAAACCTGGGCAAAACTTGGGCAAACCTATGGCATAATTTGTTTTTAGTATTTTCGACATGGGTTGCTGCTACGGAAATGAGGTCAAAATTTATTTTTATTTATTTATTTATTTATTTTTTAGCCTTTTGATCGGTGGGCGAAACACGTTATTGGTTGGGCAAAAACTTGCAAAACTTGGGCAAACGTTACACCCAAACCGTTTTTTGAAATTCCAACTTGGGGGTGCCAACTTCACGCTTTCCATAAAACTGTTTTTATCCTTTTTAGCGTTATAAAGTTTCCGACATAATGGTGCTGCTACGGAAATGAGGTTAAAATTTATTTATTTTTTATTTTTAGCCTTTTGGTGGGTAAGCAAAAAAACAATATTGGTTGGGCAAAACTTGGGTAAACGTTACACGTAAACAGATTTTTCAAATTGTAATTTGGGGAATACCAACTTCTCACAGATAAAATTATAAGCGTATTTTATGATGCACTGGTATTATACAGAGATTCTTTTTTTTTTTTTTTTTTTTTTCAAGAACTTTCTACCTTTGTTTGAGCGTAATATATTAAAATATTTGGTATAAATTAACTATAGTACACTCATTATATTCAATAGAAAACGTCCTGGTATTATACAGAAAATCATATATTAATGCTTTTTTTTTCCCCCACCAATTTTTGAACGCAGTGTGTTATAATGTTCGCTATTAACCTGAAAATTAACCTTCATGCACTGACCATATTCAATTGATACATGTTTGTATCACACAAAACATAATTTCATTTTGTTAAAAAAAAAAAAAAAAAAAAATTAAATCCATTAAACCACACTTCTATAATTATCGCCCATCGACCTTATGTGTTCAAAAACTTTGGTGTGGCTCTATAAAAAAAACTATAAATGGTACAAATATAATTTCCTACGAGAAACATTCTGTCGTAATGCCATAATTATAATACTTCAAAATTTTGGAACTATTATACGGATAGACAATCAAACAGATAAACCCATTTAAACTTTTTTATTTTTGTTAGAAAAAATATTATGATTAGCTTAAATTTTATTAATAAATGTAGTCGTTTTTATGTA
The DNA here is from genome assembly GCA_963930645.1 of Salticus scenicus. Lineage (NCBI taxonomy): Eukaryota > Metazoa > Arthropoda > Arachnida > Araneae > Salticidae > Salticus > Salticus scenicus. Next base: position 218,221,422 of record OZ005651.1, on the reverse strand, counting down.
ATAGTGAAGTACAACTGAAAAATTACTCAAAATTAACATAATCATGATTAAAACCCGAAAATACTACTACGTCAGAAACGCCAAAGAAAAATATTGGAAATGCATACAGCTGTTTCGGTAGCCTAAAGCGTACCGTCTTCAGTGCAAAAAAGGATTCTGAATCAGGAGAAGTGCTCGTATATAAAGGAGAGGGGCCGGATTTAGTTCAACCAATAGGATTACGGGAAAGGTGGGGAGAGTGGCTAATAGGAATTTAGGAAAGTTAGCTGTGTAAACAGTAGAAAAATTAAGAAAATGTGGACTAAATATAAAATTTCCAACAGTCAGACAAATAGGGAATAGCGAAACCACAATTTACAAGGTTTTTAAAATTTTTATAAATATGAAAAGCTTCAAAGAAATCGAGTTCATGAATGGATTTAGGTCTGCAAATTATTTTAGCTGAATTAAATTTAAGATTATGATTTTCCTCCCAGCAATGTTTAGAAATAGCCGATTTATTGGTTTCTTGTTTGCGGACGTAATTCATATGTTCTTTTAGACGAAATTTAAGACTGCGTTTAGTTTGGCCAATATATGATAAACCACACTGACAGGAAATACTATAAATACCCCATGAATTACGCATAATTCAGAATCCTTTTTGCACTGAAGACGGTACGCTTTAGGCTACCGAAACAGTTGTATGCATTTCCAATATTTTTCTTTGGCGTTTCTGACGTAGTAGTTTTTTCGGGTTTTAATATTCCAACACCAAGTCTCCTGTTATTAATAATCATGATTAATTTAATCACGAAAAATTTAATCATAAATAATTGATTCATGACTAATTTAATCACGAATAATTTAATCATGAGTAATTTAATCACAAATAATTCAATCATAATTTTATCATGACTAAATTAATCATGATTAAATGTTAATCGTTGGCTGCAACTAAATCATTAATCATGATTGATTTAATCACAAATAATTTAATCATGATTAACGGTTACTAGTCTGCCTCTCGAATAATTTAATCATGATTGAATTTTTAGTTGCAGGAAATGATTAACCATTAGTTGTGATTAAATTATTCGTGATTAATTTTTAGTCAACTAATTAGTTGACTAAAAATTATTTGATTGGTGCCCAACACTGCTTACCTTCTTCAAGGAAAAAGTTCATAAGTATAATGGGCATAACTTTGTTTTCAGAGTCAGTAACCTAAATACTTTTTGCCAGTGACTGATCGTAATCTAATGGGGAGAATTCTTATAGAAAATGATAAATTAATCTGTCCTTAAAATTGTGAATTTGAGAAAATTTTTCTTTTTGACTGCATTTTTATTTTTTAAATAGGAAAATGTTAAAACTTCATAAATATTTCTTATAAATATAATTAATAAAAAATTTATTTTGCTAATAGTTTTGGTGTTTGTTAAAATAAAAATTAATTGCTGTCCTTAATTATGGAAAGCAACGTATTGGAATAAATACAGAAGAAAGAAAATATTGCTAAGAATTTTGATATGTCAGTTAATAGTGTGTAAATATTTTGTATAAAAATTTACAACAGAAAATTATCTGCAAGTTGGGACAAAAATTTTACGTCTTGTGATACCAACATGGTGCCATAATTAACAATAAAACCCCACCTTTAGGCGTTCCTCTAAAACATTACATTATCTAACAAAAGAATTTCGCATTATAGTTTCTACTCCCTTAAGTGTCATCGGCACTGCTTTTAAAAGTTAAGGAAGAAAAGATTTTATGAGATTAAATTTTGAAATAATATACATAAGTACAAGAAAATTAAGTCATATAATGTTTATATAATTTTATAGTAATTATATTTAAAAAGATTATATATATTTTTATTTAGAAATAATTAATCATAAATATTAAATTAATATAATTAATAATGATACATAATAAACAATTCATAAGTTAAATAATAAATTTAAAAATATATTTTTTAGCAAAAATTATTAGTTTAATGACAAACATTTTTGCAAAGATTTAGAATTGAGTAAGGAATATGTGGATTATTCTAGCCCTGATGCATAATTGATATCTATTTTAAATTGATAAGATTGAATGAACACATGAATTGATATAAAAGACCATACTCAATGCCACCATTATTGTAGTTCATACAGGCCCCTGTGGTAAGTGTTTTGGGATGCAGCAACTGTGCAAAAATAGCCCCAAAGATACTTTATCAGATTTAAGTCTGATGAATAAGATGACCACTCTGTTCCTTAAATGCCTTGATCAAGAATGTATCAAGCACAGCTCGATGTCGCCGAGCATTATTGTACATAAGAAGAAAGTGAAGCAGCGCTTAGGATCTCACATGTTGATCAAAGATTTCATCACAATATCTTTGACCATTCACAGTGCTTCCATTAAATACATGCAAGTTTGTATGGCCACAAAACGAGATTCTTGACAAAACTAGAATTCCCCCTCTTATATGTGAGCTTCTTGACAATTTTGTGAAATTATAATTCGATTACATTGTATAAATCAATTTTAATTATAGTATGCATACTAAACAATGTATCGTTTTTAATGCAGCCAATTCAAATATTTCACAATGTAACTGCTAAAAAAGCCTTTATCAAGTATTAAAAAAAACTAAAAACACTCTCTTATACATACAGTAAAACATTCCAATTAGTTGCTTATTCATCCTTAGCTTTCGACTCATCTTGTTGAGTCTTCATCAGAGTTATGTTATAATATAAAATCCATTAAAATATTTATAAGTTTAGAGATACATATTCAACAAGAAATAAGTCCATTAATTTAAAAACCCATGAGAGTCAAATTACTATAAAATAATAAAATCCACATGCAATGTCTCTTCTTTTTTAAATATCCACGATTATAATTTAACTTTTTCTGTAGGGACATATCAGCGATATTTCTGCAATATACTTGAATAAACTCAATAAGATAATATGTGCAAATTCGATACTTATAAAAATAACTATGATAGTCAATTGAATTACATATTTTAACACTAAATATATACTGATAAAAATTACTATATAATTATTTGTTGTTGCAATATAAAGAACTATTTAAGAGTTATCAGCTATGCAATTAACACCAAGTTCACATATCAAGTTACAATATACGGTTTAAACTTTTCCTAAAGCTTTTCAAAAATGTAGCATTAGATTATTGCACCCTCTAACAGGAAAATGTCAAAAAAATTTTACGCGGATTTTATTTATATTTCAATAACTCTAACCAAAGGTTATGTACAGATTTTTTGACAATGTAAGATTTATGATAAATAATTTTTTTCTCTCTTCAGAAGGAACACGACAAAAGTCACTTTCTAAAATGAATCGAGACCTGTATGGAAAAAGAAAACATTACTATTCATATCCGGTCCAATTGACATGCTTTCTAACCCAATTTAATCGCATTCTTCTTTGCATTCAATTTAACGGGACACACCATACATCAAATTGGTCTCCTCGTATGTAAAATTTCCTTGTAGAGATATCTTATGATCCTATCATATACGATATCTTAGATATTTTATATGACTATGGTCAGCGAAATTTTTCTTTCAGTTGCAAGAAAATGCCCTGCAGTGAATGTAGGTACGATAATGTTTCTGTTTCTTGGCAGAAAAATAGCTTGAAATGATTGTCGAGAATTGTAAAACTTAAACAACTTGAAACAGACCTTGAAACTAAATTTTAAGATTCAGATTCCCAAGTCACTGCACTCTACAGCAAGAGACATTAAGTCATGTAGTACTGTCAGCTGATAAGCCTATTTCTACTCTTTAACTACATTTTTTGCGACCATGGAAGCCTCTGGCCTCTGCGCAAGTGCAGATTCAACGAGTCCACTAGTAAAATAGGGGAGACAAGATTTTCGTTGAGAGAAAATAAGCGATAAGGGAATACCGAATGACTGGATGTTTACTAAATTCAAACCTGTTGGTCAACTTGGAAACCCTCCAAGATTTTCGACTCGTCCTCACTGCTAGGCGTAGGAAACGTGGTTACACTATATTCATCTGATACCCTCTACCTTAATAAACCAAATAAACATACTTTACTTGGCCCAATATTTTGAAGCCGAAATTTTGAGATTAATTAGCAACTTTCAAAATTCTTCGAAAAATCGTAAAATTATATTTTAGAAGTTTTACTCTTTTTTATAGTTTTTTTTTTTCTAAAAATAGAGTAGCTACCCAGACTGTTGTGACAGACATGGTGCATTTTAGAATTTGTGTGTGTGTGTGTGTGTGTATCTCAGATAATTATAGCTTATATATCGCGTATAATTATTTCTGTTACTGATGTTCAAACAAAAACAAGATTAACGTGTGATACATCGATTAAACACCTCAATAATATTTATACTCCTGTACCAGGATACTTCACAAACTATTATAGCTTTTATTTATTTTATTTTTATAAGAATAGCTTCTGTAAAATATTAGAACTAAAAATAAAATATGTAAATTCATGATACTTAAATTGGCCAAAAAGTACTTGCAGATCGAAAGTTAGCCATTGAAAGTTATGTCAATGAGAAAAAAAAAATATATATATATATACATAATATATATATATTATAAAGCTATGTAGAATTATGTATGTATGTTTGAATAATATTTTCTTCTATAAAATCTTATTTCTTTTATTACTTCTTTACAGGTGTGAGAGGAATTTTGTACATATGGATAAATGAAATTCAGATCTACAAATCAGTTTACCATGTCAATTTTTGTACGACATTTCATAAAATAAAATCAAATTTTCATTACAATGTTGTTTGTTTCTTTGTGTTTGTAAATTAGTACAATTAAAATCTAAGACAATAAAGCCGATTAAGTAATCAGTAATCGAAACTTCTCTCATTAAACATATAATTAAACTAATTAAGATAAGACTAGAAAATAAAGCGTGTATTATAATCACAGTTTGAAGTTTCAAATTTCACCATTTTTCCTTCCTTGGACAAATTTTATTGCTTTAATTCCTCATGCTCTGATTTGTAAAAACCTTAGTTTGTCTTTAACTAAAATATGTTGATCTAATATTAAAAAACATGATAAAATGAACAGTATCTTCTTCTGTCCCCTCGCCCCCCCCCCCCCCCCAAAAAAAAGGCCCCCAATAAAACGAAATAAACACTGAGAAAATCAGTCACATATCAAAACTCTCTTCGTATTTTAATGTTACAGGATAAAACTTTTTTTCCCCCCAAAATAAGGACACATTTCAGAAATTACTACCCATTAATTTTATTTTGCAGAAATATAACTCGCATAGATAAAAAAAAAATACATAAGTACAAGAAATATAAAATTTAAAATTAAGTTGGATAAATAAAAAAAAACTATCCTTCTCTCAGTTGTTGGAAATTATGAATGCTAATAGTTTGATGCAATGTTGGGCATGTAATCCAAATTAACACATTGAAAGCCTCCTGTACCTTTGGATGAAAAAAAATACATAAAAAGATTTTCCTTTACAAAATGGAAAAAATATTTACAAAATCATGAAAAAATAATATAAATAATATAGTGTTTTTCCTTACGACAATAGATTTGTTCGCTAAAATGCTTTCAAACATCGAATTCTCTACTTTTGATTCAACAGGAAAAAAAAAATCATTAGAATACTATTAAATACATTACTTTAGGAAAGATCTAATATTAAATATCTCTTGAAATTATTACCAACTGTATATAATTATATTTCCCATGTAATTTATTTTTTCACTAAGGCAACACATAGTTTTATGTACATTTTCGGCAACAATACTGCAGAGGTGATGTGACTCAAAGGTAAAAACCCTGAAAATTACAGCCTCAAATTAGAAAAAACTGAAAATATCGAACAATACTCAAACTATTTAGACCAGGAGCCCTCAATCCTTTTACATTTCATTCACATATCACCTGGATAACAAATGAACAACCAATTAAAGCAAAAAATAACTTTACAGGAAATATGAAAATACAGATGGGTTAAAGCAAAAACTTTGAAATCAGGGGTAAGCCCTGAACATAAACACTCCTGCTTAATTGTTGACGTTTGGCTTGTTTACTGCATCTATTATAGATTGCAGTATGTATTTCCTTACTTGGTTCTCTTAATACATAAATTCATCAATATGAATCTTCTTGTGACTTTTTATTTGTCCATTAAACATAAATTACAACAGGTTATGAGCCTAGCACGTTGAATGCGCCAACGTTACGAACAAGGTGAAAATTAAAAGTTAACAGCTATCCATATGCTTAACTGCATACGAACACACAGAACTCTTTGACTAGCCTTTATGTAAATACAAAATAAAGTTCATGTTAAATTATAATGCAGATACATTAGATGTCTTGGAGGAAGATTGGAGAAGCCAGAAGAACCTAATGAAATGAAATGTCATGGATGCTGAAAATGTCATGGATAAGCACAAGAAAGATTTTAAAGATTTTAAGAAATCAAATAATACTGCTACGGTGGTTAAGACAAACAACGACCGAAGACAGCCGCAGTAGCCTTGTCGATATAGCACCGAGCTCTTAATTGGGAGATTGTATTTTCGATACTTGAGACGGCCGAAGACCATCATTGCATTAATGGCGGCTGGTGCATATAAAAATCCATTGCGACCACAATGTCCTCCATGTTTCCACCGCAAATAATACCTCTGTGGGTTATCAAAATGGGAAAGCCATCCCCTCTATTGGAGGATCAAAATTGTGATTATATGTCTCCGGATAACCCTTAAGGGTGAGTTCCAGACCCTCACCAATTGGCCATTAAACAGAACCGTCACATTTACCAACTAATTCGTAGCTATAAGGATTCAATTAAACCCCTCAAAATCGCAGTTATTTACAGGATCCTGTTTTCAAAATCTAATAATTCTAAAGGATATTATATAGGGGATGTCTAAACAGTAAATAAAAAGTAGAGTGAAAGAACATTTTTCTGATATCTAATTTAATAAAACTACTACCATGTTGACAAAAACTGCCCAGAATGAAGTAACCAATATTAAATTTGATGAGGTTATTAAACTCGACGAATATGAAATCACTAACTATGCATTCCATCAGCAAACCGTTGAAATTATTAAAAATTTTGATTCCTCTAATGGGAACGAATCTAAGGCAAAATATTGACTCTGATGATGCTGTGGGGCCCCCAATGAAAGTTGCTAAGGATGGAGCCTTTAAGTAAGGTTTTTGTTTTTTAAAGTTAATTTGTAGGCTTCATAAAAACTTTAACTTCACAAAAAAAAAAAAAAAAAAACTATCACTGCACATTTATTTCAATCTACTTAAAAAATACAAATTACAATTCCTTAAACACTCTCATTCAAAACCTGCTGCCATCTTTCATACATTTATCTAAAATAAAACAATCGAACTCTAATCTTTCACGATAATACAAGAGGATAGGTGACGCACTGAGGGTAGTGCAGCATTAATAAGTTTGGGGGTACATTGGGGTGGTATTAGCACACCATCCTTCTGGGCTTAACCCCCTCTCCCTCATCTACTTATTCCCTCCATGTGTCCAGATACGATGCATCTTTTTTTTAACTTGCAAAAATTACTTTAATGCTGTGTTAAAGTTTTTGATTCTAGCTGGTCGATCTCACTTCAAACTCCAGCAACAGATTCTTTAAACAAATTTTTACGCTTCAGTGGTATTTTTCTTAACCCTTTGTATCCCACCGGGACTTTAAAGTCACATAAAAAAATTGGGAGTCCCAATATTAAATTTAAAAGAAAAAAAAAAAGAAAAAATTGTAACAGTTTTCTAAATTTAATATGAGATGTTTCTCATGCATAAAGAAATATAATAAAAAAGTTTCAAACTATTTTTCCAAAAATAAGGTAATTTGGTACATAAAGGGTTAAACCAGAGGAATATAGGTGTACAAATTTGCTTCTGCCATTTTCCAATAGATGGCTGGCTGAATTGCCCATCTGCGCAGAACTAGTGCGACTTAAAACCCAACCATCCATCCAATAGATGGCTGTAGCGGTCAGCAGTGGTAAAAATAAACAGACATACATGTATCATATAATATAATCATTAGCATATTTTAACATAATTCCAACAAAACAGTCAATTTGTGCCCATATCATCAGGGCCCTACTATGACTTTTGGAGGCCCTGGGCACAAGTTTTATATAGTGCCCCCCCCCCCCCCCACACGCAAGCATGTACAGTTAAATAAATTTTTAAGTGTATTATGTCTTATACTACTTTTATATGTAATGGACATTTTGAATGTTATAAATAAAATTAAATTATTGTGCATCACTCATAAAAATATATTTCATTTAACATAATTTTTAAGAAAAATAAAATTGAGAAACATCTTTCTTTGGAGCACAACAAAAGATCAGATTTGTCTGTAATATTTAAAATATACAGCAACATAGAATTAGAATGCTTTCATACACACAACAACATCGAAACCAGAATAAATGGATTTTAAGTGCTAAATTTTGTGAGTTTTCTAAAATAGGCAAGCCACATGGATACATTTCCAAAATTAAATTACAACTCTGAAAAACACACTGTCTTAAAAAAAAAAATAAATAAATAAATAAATAAAAGCATTTTAAATTAATTTTTCGGTGCTAGTATCCTGAAAGGCAAAGAATAAGCTCTCAGGTCACAGCCGTAGCTCTCACTAGCTCTTACCACAGCAATATAATAAATCCAAATCTACACTCAAAATATAACTATTAATTATTTTAAACAAATGTTTTACACTATGACTATGAGCTAGGAGTAATGTCAGAAAACATTCCACTGGCAAATTGTTATTTGCCACATTTTTTATGACAAAACACAGCCGATCTACAGTGAACTTTTCTACAGTTAAGTACGCACTTTGGAATTACTATTAAGGAGGGATGCAAAATAGACCAAAGTGCTTGAAACTATGTAGATATTGTAGCTTATTACTATATCTAATTTAGCTTAGCAATTTTCGAATAATGTTAATAAAAAAAATCAAGATGGTAATTATTTTTCTATAGTTTAAAATAAAAACAATGAAAATTTTTATAACATCATTTGCGACAATTTTGAAAACATCACGAGCCCAGGGCACCCAAATTTGAGGGGCACCAAATCTGGTGCCCCTCAAATTTGCGTACCCTGGGCTCGTGCCCCATGTGCCCATGCCTTAATCTGGCCCTGCATATCATGAGTTATTCTCGATTGAAGTCAGTTTAAGCCAAATTCTCATCATTTTCAGGAGGTTTCAACTCTGTGCATCAATATGAAGAAATTTGTGGCTGAGATTTATGGAATGCTCTCAAAAGTGAAAGAATATGTTGCGAGTGGTTTCAACACTTCAAGAACAATTATTTTGGCATCGAAGACTAGCATGGCAGTTAAAGAAAGAAGGTTTTAAAAGATGCAGAAAATGGAGGCATTACTCTATGAAGACTCAGAAACCTTTGGACAGCCCCCTACCTGCCTGGTCTCGGCCAAGCTTAACGGGCGTGGTGTGCTGTCCTCTGGAGCGAATAATCGCCAGATCACCGTATAGCGACTGCCTGCTACCAGACAGTATTCTAGTTGCTGCATAGAAGTAATCTGTGTCTGAGGAACTTCGTTCAGACTTCTAAGAAAGATTCTTCATGACATCATGAAAATGGCCACTGCTTCAACAGGAACTTTTCATTGTTATACAGGAGGCTAAGTAGCTGACATCTTCTTCTTATACACATAGCTGGCACACCTGCACCTCCAAGATAGCACATTGGAGCGCACAAACACGAACCTGGGTGCTTAAAATTTTGACTAAGTGTAAAACTAGCTTCAGAGAAGTATATATATATATATATATATATATATATATATATATAAGGGGGGAGCTGCAGAAGGTAGTTGTGCACACGAAATTACGGCCAAATGAGGAGGTATGACAGGAAGGAGGGGTGACACCTAACCCAAAATGCTGAAGGAAAAAACAGTCGGATGAGATTAAAAAAATAAATAATAAATAAATAAAATAAATGAATAGTTGTTTTTGTAACTGCCACAGGGGTAGAGTATATGTAATTTGGATGCATAACTAAAATTGAAGGGGTTTTGAATGTAGCTTCGGCCTAAAGGAATAAAAGAAGGATAAGGGAAAAAAATTAGTTATACACGGGATGACCTAATATTAGAAGATAGAGTGGGACCATCTCAATTTAGATCCACCACAGGGAAATGGTGCTCCGATGACTGCTTAATGACCCCATCGAGCACTTGATGGTGCAACACAGATTAACGAGGACCAGACACCACCGCACCCTCAAAAATAGAGAGAAAAAAACATTTAAAAGTAATTTTAAGCTTTATTGAGCGGGGGGATGGTAGTTTCATTTGATCTGAGGATTTATTGCAATTAGCTGGTTACTATCGCAACGACTGAGTTAGATGCTGCAATGGTGAGTTTGATTTTTGTGCAGTTGGAATCTTCATATGCTAGAAGCTGGATAGAATTAGTGAGTGAATTTTGGTAAGATTATCGAAGGAAGGAAAAAAATTGAGTAATTAAGTGAAGTAATTAAGTTATTAATTAAATGATTAAGTTTTTTTTTAGTTAATTAGATTTTAGTAAAAAGATTAGGTAATATTAAAGTTAACTGAGTTAAGGATTGTTTAATACCTTTAAATATATAAGTAAAAACGAAGTATTAATACCATTTGTTTAATACCATTCACACCAAAAGCAAAAAAATAACATTCATGCACAGCCATGACCATGGTGCGGACTTACAGACAATGTTAGCGGAGGACCGTTTACATTTTTTATACATTTTATTTTAAAAAAAAATTTTTACATTTTACATTTTTCATTTTTGATTATTTTATACCTTTTTAATTTATATATATATATATTAATTTTATTTATTTTGAAATTTTTATTCAGGGATTTTCAAATGTTACAATTTTTATTTTGACTGGAACTCAATGCTAACTCAGAGCTTGCCGCTTTAATGGCATGGGCCATGGTCTTGGCTAAAAATAAACATAAAGTTGTTTCTTTCTTTCTTGGACTTGACTGATCCCCTTGGATATTTCCTGCTGGTTGAGTTTATTCCCCTCGGGGGATCTCAAATCAGACCTGGACGCATGGTTGACTGCTAAACACCTTTTTCATAAATCTTTTATTCTTCTGGGCGATCTAAATGCACACAGTCCCTTATGGGGATATCCCAGTCAGGATGAACGCGGTAGATGCCTAGAAGATTTAATTAATGATTTAAAACTAATAATAATTAACCAGGTTCCTTCTATCCCTACTTTTGAGTGTGGTAAAAAGCAGGGCTGGCCGGACGTCTCTCTGACCTCTCTGGAATATTACAGATATGTGAGAGCATGGGTCGTTCTGGGCGATCTTCAATTCGGGGACCACCGACCAATAAAGATAAAAATAGACCAAATAATATCCGAACAATCAAGAAGAAGATTCAAAACAAAAAATACACTAATAACTAAATTTCTAAATGCAATAGCAGAAAAAATTCAAATAGAAGATATAAATTTCGATAACATAAGAACAAAAGAAGAATTTGATATGAAATACGATAATTTTTACACATTAATAATTAATGAAGCAAATAAAAACCTAAGGAAAAGAAAAAGTTACTATTTAAACAAAGTTACTTGGTGGACTCAGGCTTTGAGATCGAACAAAAATCGATTAAGAGATCTATACAAACGAACGAAGCTACAAAATTCCACAGACATAGATAAACAAATTTTTAGGAGAGAGAGAGAACTCTTTACAAAAGAAAATTGGAGGGAGCAAGGAGAGACTCCTCGATTAAGTTGTGTCAATCACAGACATCACCTTATGGCAAAGTAAAAGACTTGGCTTTTAACAAACATGTAGACCATACCCTGTTTGTCGTTTTCAGCGACTCCACTCCCATCTTAGATCCTCCAACCAGACTTTCAACATTAAAATCAATAACCACAGCAATCTTTGGTCCATCTACCCCTACAGCGCAAATTCCATTCGTTCCCGTGGATGAAGAACCACTTTTTACAATTCCAGAGTTAAAACAAGCAATATTTAGTTTTAATAAAAACAAAGCACCTGGTCCGGATAATTTAGATCACATACTGGTAAGAGCACTTTTTAAAAAATTCACACCTCTTTTTCATTCAATGTACAAGACGCTCTTAAAATTAAATTACTTCCCAAGTGCCTGGAAAGTAGGCGAACTGGTTTATTTTAAAAAAGAAGGCAAATCTCTGGACCAGCCGTCCTCGTACCGTCCGATTACACTTCTCCCAATATTAGGCAAAATTCTTGAAAAGTTAATTCTAAAAAGAATAAATCCTCATCTTAACAATTCTAAAATATTATCCAGAAAGCAACATGGCTTTGTCGAACTTAAATCAACAGACACAGCTCTGCAGAGGGTAATACGAGTTATAAAAAGTAATAAAAGCAATGAATTATACACAGCCTTGATTACCATAGACTTTAAAGGAGCATTTGGTAACCTTCCATGGGACGAATCAATAAAATCTCTCAAAAAACTAAAACTCCCAATACAATATATTAACTTAATCAGTTCATTTCTAAGTAATCGGAAGGTGCAGTACGACTGGACTGTTCCGGAAGCACAACATCAACTCAATAAAGGTTGCCCTCAGGGTTCTTGCCTGGGGCCATTTCTGTGGTTGGCACTGCTGGATGATTTGCTTAGCTCATATGTGGGTGATAATTTCACATTGACTGCATACGCTGATGACCTCTCACTTCTAGTTTAGGGACAATCGAGAACTGGAATCAAATGGTAATCAAGCTCTAGAAAAAATAGCAAATTGGTCAAAATCTAAACGCTTAAAAATATCTAAAGAAAAAACCCAAATGACTCACTTTGGTAAACCAAAAATCTTAAAACGTCTACCTATTTTCAAAATAGATAATAATAATATAAAATTTGTAAAGCAAATAACTTATCTGGGTATAACAATAGACCAATCCCCTCTCGTTTCTGCCCCATCTAAACAAACGTTTAGAAGTTCAAAAAATCACGCAAAATTTATACAAAATTTCCTCTAGATCAGATCGTCTTCCTCAAAATTTTTTCAAAGTGTGGTATGATGCCATTTTGCATCGTAAATTAGCTTATGCGTGCTCGGTGTGGTTCCCACATATGAAGCAATCACACGGGAGCAGGCACTTATTATCAACGCAGAGATCGGCTCTCTTGCTTATCTCAAGGGCATACAATGAAACATCTACTGTGGCTCTACAGACAATAACAAGTTCTCCCCCATAACGGAACAATTGAGAATGGAAGCGGAGTTCTTTCTGGTGACGAGGCACTCAACAACTATTATGAACCATTTCCCACCAGATTACAATACAAAAGTCTCAAAGAACTTAATTAAACCAACATGGAAAGGAATAAGTTTGTTCTCCCAAGAAAAATACACAGGTGGTCTAAAAATTTATACAGACGGCTCAAAAATGGAAAAAGGAACAGGCTTTGCTTTCTGTGTTTTCAATAACGGAAAGAGATTTTATTCTGAAAGTGCCCGTCTATCGGACAGGAACTCCGTCTTTCAAGCAGAGTTGTGCGCAATTAGACAAGCTGTGGAATGGTTTCATTCCTCACTATTTAATTCAACTATAATACTTTCAGATAGTCAATTAGCACTCCTAGCATTAAAGAAACTGGAATCGCAAGACTCACTAATTGTAGAAATTTAAAAAAAAAATTGATAAATATAAACAAAGAAATATATTTTGACTGGGTGAGAGGCCATACAGGTATTCAAGGAAATGAGCTGGCAGATGCATTAGCAAAGGAGGCAGTCGGGAACGAAAGTGCAAAGCAAATATATCAACCAATCCCATTATCAGCATTAAAATATGAACTAAAAAATGAACTTATTCAAAATTGGCAAAAAATATGGGAAGAATCAGAAAATGGAAGGTATACATTTAAATTTATTCCAAAAATAAACCACGAATATAACATAATAAATAGACATCTATATATCTTTTTGATAAATCATGGTCCATTCCAAACTCATTTATACAAAATCGGGAAAAGATCATCTCCAAACTGTATTTGTGGCAAACTCTCAAACTCTTTGCACTACGTTCTTGATTGCCCTTTAACAGAGCGTTACCACCTCAAAATGAACGATAACCAGTCACTCGTGCGCTCGTTCAAACATATTACAAAACACAACAGTCTGAGAAACAAAATAATAAATTGTATGAAATATCTTGAAGAACACGAATTTATTTTTCAAACTGCACAACTAGCATTAAATGAAGATCTCTAAAAATATTTAGTAATTTAAAACTCAAAATCCGAGGCTGCAGCGGTCAAATAAAGATTAAAAATAGTATATTTGTATCTCTTCCCCCCACCCTTTTTTTTTTCTTTCTTTCAAATTAAAATTTAATTAACTGCAAAAATAAAAAGAAATGTTGAATGGTTGTAAAGGCAGGTGTGAATCCTGTTGAGATCTTACTAAATAAAAAGTACAGTGGTGGACATAATTATAAGACACCTATCTAATTTGACGAATAGTGAAAAAAAAAAAAAAAAAAAAAAAAAGATTCGGAGCTTAAAAATGTTTTATCAAATACGTCAAAAACATAAATTTATTCTGTTATCATATATAATTATTTTATAATAATCATATTTTCATACAATTTAATGAAAAAACTTAAAAACATAATGGACAAAATTATAAGACACCAACCGTTTTTTCCAAATACAGTGGTCAACATAATTAGCAGACACTAATGGTCTAAAAGAAAATCCTCTAACATGAATATTCAATATTTGATGGAGCCGCCATTGCTTTTACAACATAAAAGATGCGATTCGGCATCGAATCTATCAATTCTAACAAAATATCGCAACACAGTTATTCCCAAGCACATTTTATAGCATTCTTTAGGTCTTCGACATATATAAACTGCCTCCCATTTCGGTAAACCGCACGAGCTAAGATCCCTCACAAGTTTTCGAAGGGATGCCACGGGAGAACATTGATACTTTGCTCTGAAAGCTACTTTTTTGTTTCGTGGGATGCATGAATCGATGCGTTATCGTGCTGGAAAGTGTAGTTTTCGCTACAAAGAAGTTCACCGTATATGGCTTGTTGTTCTTTAAGAAGATTCTTATACTTTTCGGAATTCATTCTTGACTGCACGAAAACAATATCCGTTTTCCCTTGAGCCGAAAAATCAGCCCAAACCATTACTGAGCCTCCACCCATTTGGCGGCTCATTAGTACATGAGGAGACTTCCGTAAATCATGCCAATAATATTGAAACCCGTCAGGACCATCCAGGTTAAACTTTTTTTCATCAGAAAATAACACAGAGTACCATTTGGAGGTCCAGGCCATAGTTTGTTTAGCGAAGTTTAGACGCTCCATTTTGTGCCGGCTTAGAAGCCGTGGTTTTTTCTTCAATTTTTTATATTTCACATAGGAAGCCTTATGCAACACCCTGCGAATGGTTCTCCTTGAACAATTCAGTTTCAAAGCATTTTAATGCCTGTAGTGCTCATCTTATTCTGTGTAGCGAGCGAAAGCACATGGCGTCTGTCTCTCGAGGACAAGCAAGGAGTACGTCCAGATCTTTTAATCACGGATCCATTAATTCCTCTTTTCAGAACATTTCTAATTGCACATCTAGAGCGTTTAATAACTTTTGAAATATTATTAATTGAAGCACCAGTTACATTTAATCTCCAAATTTCACGAATCTCACTTCCTTTTAATTCTGTACCTCGTGGCATGTTTGTAAATGCGTGAAGTCGGTTATCGTCTGCTTTAGTTAACTGCTGACGTCATAACAGAGTGCAGAAAATTTGCATATTGCACATTATTTTCGGAAAAAAGCAGGTGTTTTAATTAAAATGTTAGGGTGTCTTATAATTTTGTCCATGGTATTTTTAATTTTTTTTTTTTATTAAACTCTATAAAAATATCATTTCTGTAAAACAATTACGTGTGATAACAGAATAAATTTATGTTTTTGACGTATTTGATAAAATATTTTTAAGCTCTGAATCTTTTCTTTCACTATTTGCACTTACATAGGTGTCTTATAATTAAGTCCACCACTGTACTATATTTATTAGAAGAAGAACATTCCTACTAATTTCGTAAAAACTGGTGGAATCTCTAAAAATTAGAAATGTTCATATTCAACTGTTCACATCTAAATATTATTACAGAAAATCCCCGGTCGGTTGTTTTACAGATGGTGGCTGGCCATCGCCGGACCATGATTCCTCCCCGATAAGGCGATTAGCTTCGGGCATGATTCGGAGTCTCTGTATCTCTGGTTGAGTTTATTCAAAGATTGTCCTGAGATTTTTGTTCTTTAGCTGCCACCGTGTCACTGTGATATGTCATCTATGTTGTTTGTGATCCATCTGACTATATGTTTGGCCTTGTTCTGTACATGTTTATTGTTTGTGAGCTGTTTGTACCATAGTTGTTCGTTGTTCTGTGTAATTTGAGTCAGATGGAGTTGTTCTGTTAGCGGACAGGCTGTAAGGTAATGTATGGAGGTTCCAGTTTCGCCACAGGCGCAGTCCGGACTTCTCTTCCTCTTAAACCGATGAAGATAGGCTGGGAAAGCACCATGGCTAGTGTATATCTGTGAGAGGAGTTTACAGCTAACAAGTGTTTTTGTATCTGCAGTGGGAAAGTATTTGAGAGTCAGCCTGCCCGTGTCCCCATTATATTATCCCACTCGAACTGTCATATGTCTATAACTATTTTCTTAAGGCTTTTCTTCAGATGTGATATCGGTTTCTCTAAGTGATATTTGTTTTGTTCTTTTTAATTTTCTGCTGCTGCTTTTGCTAGTCTATCTGCCTCTTCATTACCTGTTATGCCAACATGAGCTGTTACCTATTCTATTTTGAAGGAATTGTTAGAACTAATTATTTCATTGTGTACTTTATGCACTAGGCTATCTACTGTAAATGGTTTTGAGAGAGCTTGTATTGCAGACATGCAGTCCGAGCGGATACTGTAAGTGATTCCCATGGTGTTACCACACTCTGCTGCCTTGAGAATTGACAGTAGTTCGGCCTGGAAAACACTGTTGCACTTTCTTAGCTGCACTGACTATTCTTGAATTTTAGTATTATTTTTTAATGTTACAAAGGCCAAACCTGTAGCACCTGATTCCAGCTTCGACACATCCGTGAAGATTTGAGTGTCCTCAGTTAAAGATCTCAGTTGAGGTTCTGGTGTGTCTGCAGGGTGCTTACGCCAAATATTCTGCTTTTTCATGTAGTGTGTATGAATAAAAGTTTGTTGTTCCTGTGTAGTCTTGTAATTGTTCCGTAAGCAGCTTCATATTGTACTTGGAGGTGTACTGGAATCAGGCCTGAAAGAACCAAGAGCCGAGGTTGGGGCTATTCTATAAGCCCTCACAACGGCCTGTCCAAAACTACCATTTTTCAGCAAATTTAGTCGCCAAATCACCTAATTTGTCGCCATGTCATCAAATTTCCAACCAAGTTGGCCGCCAAGGCCAATTTTCCTGAAAGTGAATTAACTGACCTTTGTTTTCACTTTTATTGTAAATTGCTTTTTACTGCAACAACACCTTTGATGCAAAAAAGATCTTTAACTATTTGTAATAATATAATGACAGTATATGAAAGTTGGTCTTGTACTAATGTGGTGCGATTGCATGCGTAAATGAGTTTAATAGGTACTTTGTATTTGTACAGATAAATAAAATTTATAAATATATGAACTAAGAGCCCACAATAAAAATAAATAAATAAAATACATTAAAAAAAAAAAATCCTTAGTGCGTTTAATTTTTCTTACTTTTATTTTTATTATTCAAAACTCTCGAGTAAACTTTAAATAAAATTAATATATGACTATCTATACAATGGTAAGTTTCGTATTGGTTTACTATGCAAGTTTTTCTTAATGTTGTAATTTAAAGGAACAATGAATTTACAAGAACATATAAGAAAATGTTATTTGGTAAAGACATGGATAAAAAATACTTGTTAGGAAAAAAAAAACTGTCTTATGAAGCGAATTTTTTCCGTTTTTCTTATTTAAAGTTTTTAAGTAATATGTATGTGAAAGTGACTAAAATTATAAGTGTATGTCCAATAGTGAACATATTAAAGTACATTTGTAATAAAACGTTAAAGAATATGACAAATACTCAATTAGAGAGGTAATTTGTATTCTAATTTCATGAACTTAAAAGGTAATAATCATAATTCTTGTTACAATTATTTAAAACTGTCGGGAGAAAAAAAAAAATCGAAATGGCTGCTGTTCATAAGTTTCGAGAGCCCTGGGTCAGCCTAGTCTCTCCATATAATGATAAGAAAAATTCTGTTTTACACTATTCTGATGCGTTTGTACTCGTTGAAAAAATATTTTTCTTTTCCCATTTTTTTTTTTTTTTTTTTTTTTTTTTTTTGTATATAATAAGAAATCGTATAAGAATTAATACAATATACGGTGAATTAATTGAAAATTTAAACAGAAAATATTAATTAGTGAAATGTATTTCCACCGATTTTTGAAAATTCTGTGATTGTATATAAACTGACCAAATGCTCCCATTTTCTGGGGACAGCCTTTATCTTGAAGGCGTTTTTCTACGTTTTAAAAAATTGTAGAAAGTAAGTTATTAATCAATAATATTTTATTTTTAGTCCTTATTTATTAGGAATAAAAAATACATCCGTAATTGGATAATTGTAGCCATTTTTCATGCTTCTCTATTATAAAGGTACTCTGATCTGGTCAGCCTAGATTATCTGTATCCAATTGCTCCAAAAAATATTTTATTCTATCGATATAATGGTAATGTTTGAAAATTTCACTAGTATTATTGTGTAAGCAGTTTCTATTTATTTTAAACTTGAACAAGAATAAACAGTCTATGTTCCCATAGATTATTAACGCTTTCAATAATAACAGTAATAACACTAACAAGTAAAAAAAAAATGTCTCTTTGTATGTATTTCTGTACAACTATGCATTTAGCAAATATACACTGCAGAATCACAAAACTGAGATTTAAGTACAAAAAGTGCTGTAGGGTTGGTAGTGAAAATAAATAAATAAGTATTTTGTCTTTTTAGATATTAACCGTTTACCCGCCAATGTTCCAATAATGGAACATGATTTTTAAAATAAAAAATTTACATGTAAAAAAACTCTTATTAATATCACTTTTACATACAATTGAATATGACATTATAAAGTATTTTTTACAATAAGTTTTATTCTGTTTAGATAATTATTTATTTTTTTACGATTTTTTGAATTTTACTATATTTTGTCAATTTTACTCTCTCTTACAATTAAATTTACCAAAATTCCAGTTTAAATTGAAAAAACGCAATACTTTAAAATATTTCATTAGAAAACATATCCTACGGGAATACAACAAAAGCAAAATTTTATTTTTAAATTTTAATGGTAAAATTTACGTTTTTATATCTCTGTTCCATTATTGGAACATTGGCGTTTCGAGAGTTCATTTTTCATTTATGTGCAAAGCATTGTATGATATTGCAAACATTATTTTCTTTTGCTTTCTGATAAGAATAGTAACTTTTCTAAAGAAAGTAAACAGATAAAAGAGATAATAGGGGGAAAGTGAGGGATTATTTAGACTTCTTTTGTCCTCTAAAATTCGAAAAATAAGCAGGTACAAGATAATACTGTTTTCAAATGGAAGCTGCAAAACTTCGAAAGGATTATAGTATTGGCCCTTGACATTGATGTTCAGTTTAGTAAAGTCATAACAATAGAAAGAAATTATTTTTGATAAGGTGGCTGAATATGTGTGTGTGTTGGGGGGGGGAGGGGGGATTTCACCTGTGCCTTTGGAGACAAGTGCAGTTTCACATAAAAGGTGTCTTATTCCATATGTTTGCTGAAATAGTTATCAGTTTCCTTTCAGATAGCGTTTTTCTTATTAGTTTTGTTCGATGACAGTGAAAAAGGTGCATGTGTGCTTTCTATGTGTTTCATTTATAAAGTTTTCATAAATTTAACATCATGTCCAAAAGATGCCTCACGGTACAAGAAGCTGTGGCCTTTCTAGAAACTCTTTCGGATTCTGATTTGGAAGATGTAGATATTTGCCAGTTAGAGCCGGATGAACGTGGTGATATAACCGATGAAGAAGATATTGATGACAATAATTTAGACGCTGTTACGCCATTTGATGTGTGTGGAATGGTCGACGTCACTTTAAAAAAAGATGTAAGTACTCCAAATGAAGAGGAATTTCAGAAACCGGGTCCAAGTGCCAAGAAGAAACGAAAAACTGAAAACCCTGTAGTAAAATGGAAAAAAAAAGTGAAATTCGATAATCCAACAGAATTTGAAAAACCGGTACCAATATTGCATAAATTTCCAGAACTCATGGACTGCACTCCTCTTGATATATTTCATAAATTTTTTCCTGAAGAATATGTCGAATATCTTGCGGATATGACGTCACTTTATGCTTTGCAAAAAGGTGAAACAATTGATGTTTGCAAGAATGATATCTTACAATTTTTTGGTCTTCTTCTTCTAAGTGGATACCATTCAGTTCCTACTGAAGATATGTATTGGAATTCTGCGGAAGATACATGTGTTCCAATAGTTCCAACTGTTATGCCCCGCACTCGTTTCAGAAATATCAAGAAATTTTTTCATGTAATGGATAACAATAAGTTGGAAAATGGTGATAAATTAGGTAAAATAGCCCCGATTTATATAGAGTTGTCCAAAAATTTCCAACAATTTGGAATATGGCATGAGAAGTTAAGTATCGATGAATCAATGGTTCCTTACTACGGTCGTCACTCATGCAAAATGTTCATAAGAGGAAAACCGATCAGATTTGGTTTTAAAGTATGGATGTTATGTTCTTCAACAGTTTATCCATATGCAATGGATATATATTCTGGGAAAAAATCAGAATCAGATAATAGTATTTCTGGACAGCTCGGACCGAGAGTTGTTAATGAGCTTTTATCTGTTGTTGGAGATAACTCACATCATGAAGTATATTTTGATAACTTTTTTACGTCTTATAATTTATTGTTGGAATTATCCCATAAAGGAATGCGAGCAACGGGAACAATTCGTGAAAATCGTACACAAAAATGCCCGTTGAAATCTAAAAAAGAACTTACCAAAGAAGACAGAGGAAGTTTTGATTTCCGATCTGACGGATCTGTTTATATCTGCAGCTGGAACGATAACGCGGTAGTGACTGTAGCATCAAACTGCTACACACATGAGCCTATAGGTAGTGTGAAACGCTATTCATGTGCAAAAAAAGGTAATATTGAAGTACCTCGGCCAAATCTAATAAAAAAATACAACGAAGGAATGGACGGAGTAGATATTTTAGATAAGCTTTTATCTAGTTACAGGCCTCAGTTGCGAAGTAAGAAATGGTGGTGGAATCTATTTAGTAACGCATTAAACATGGCAGTTGTAGCTAGTTGGAATTTGCACTGCGAAGTGCATGCAAACTCTAAAAAACTATCACATTTGGAATTTAGAAGACAGTTGACGATGAATCTTTTGCGGAAAAAAGAGCGTCTTACCAAACATCCTGGACCTCGCAGTCATTTAAAAGTTGAATTAAGACAATCTGATGGTCATTATATAATATCTACGTCTCAAGGTCGTTGTGTTGTTTGCAAAAAGAACACTACAAAAAAATGTTTTCATTGTGAAAAGCGACTGCATGAAAAATGTTTTCTGTCGTATCACAGTCGCTGAAATTATGTGAGTATCATTTATAATTATCTTTTAATGTATCTATAGTGTCATAATATTTATTAATTGTTCATTATTTAAAGATAAATAAACAAAACAGTTAATATTAAGAAGATATTATAATTATTAGACTTTAAATTAACTATTTTCATGAACTTTTAAAAATATGCAAAAAATAATCATGTAACACGCCAATGTTCCAATAATGGAACATGGCTAAAAACACACTCAAAAATTTTTTTCACCTAATTTTAAAACTTTATTGTATTTATATACTCTTAATTAATATAATAACCAAATTTCAAGTCATTGGGACTATTCTTTCTTAATTCGGCGTTTAAACGGTTAAAATGATGATTTTAAAAGTATTATCTTTGCAATTCGAAGAAATCTTTTTCAAACATATGACTACGAGACATTTCGGCAGATGATCCTCCAGAAAAATTGCGTTCTAGCTTTCGCTGTACCATGTAGCACGGTAATGGCGATTAAAAGAAAAAAAAATTTGAAATTTTCGAATTTTAAACCGATTTTAACTGAAGTTGTCAATTGCCCACGGTTACTGCTTATGTCTCCAGTTCAAAAATCTAAGAAATCGCTTAAGAATTAAGAAATTTTGACAAATATTAATTTACATCCATTTTGATTTCAGACTTCCATTCTTTTTCGGAAACATCTGTTTATAAAAAGAGAGAAAAATTCCTTTCAAAGGGACATTTACAGTTTCTATTATCCTATTTTGAACTGTGGAAGTTATGAGCATTTTTTTAATTACTCCAATTTTAGACTGACAAAAATTAGTACTCCTTTCGAGCCTAAAATTTAAAAATGTTCTCAATCCAATAAAAAATGAGAATTTTAAAAAAATTTAAATTCATTTTAGTTCGATTTATTTTTCTTGCTGAAATCTTTTTTTTTTTTTAACTAGGGCCACAGTAAACAGTGATAGTAGGATTTTGAGGATGAGTAATCGATTGTGTATACTTTCTAAGCTGTGAAATTAATAGGGGTGGGGGAGTTACGTAAGTAAAGATGTATCTTTTAATAGAACTAGAAAAACCGTGTAAATAAGTTTTTGGACGTCAGGAATTGAATATCTATTTTTTCGAAGCTGTAAATCTATAAGGGTGGGAAAAAGGGGACAAATATATAATTATTTTTTAAATAGAGCTAGGTGTTACAAAAACTATATAAATACGTTTTTAGTAATCAGGAATCGATAAAGAACAATCTGTTGCAGGTAACTGCGAGAAAAAGAGGTACAAAACGAGAATTTGCTACGGTCATAAATTTCAACGATCATTTGTGAGGTAAGTGAACAGTAGAGATGTGTGTTATTTCACGTAATAAGATAAATATTATTATTATTATTGCACTGTAACCTATTTGCAATATATCACTAAAAATATCCTATTATATAAATAATTCTGCAACTTTACCTTTTCACGAGAAACAGGCGAGGAACGTCTGGCGATTTGCCAAAAGAACACCAATAGTGATAGAGAGCTGGAATATTTACCCAGCGTGAAAAATATTTTATTTGGTGAAATGATCTATTAAGTGATGTTATCCGTCAGTAATTTCTCTCCAACATTCCACAGGTTAAAAAAATAATATTCAGTCACATAATACGCTCAAATAATACTTTCAATTGCCATACAGCTGAGCTCTCTAGTATTTTCTTAAATGTATTAATTAATTAAAAACATTAGATAAAAAACCTAAACATTACTTCGTGCGTCGTTTAAATTTTTCACCCGGGTACTCGGTCCTCTTCAGAACGACAACCTTCTGTGTGGAAGACTTGAGTTGCAGTGATCTTGAGCTTGCTTTGCCAATAGGTGGCGCCATGCACTGTCTGGGGCTACTGCGCCGCTGTCGTTGCAAACATCCTGATTGGTGGAAATTTCAATCGATTCTCTGAACATCGCGTAGTTGTAATCGTCGTAGTTGGCTATTTTAGTGGCTTTGTGGTGAAGATATTCACCCAGATCCATATTTCGAATGGCCGTGTCGAAGTCAATAAAAAACTGTTGAATGTAACGATCCTTTGCAGATCAAGTAAGAAGAAACAATTAGCTAAACAGGTTTTTTTATTAGTGCCAGTTTCATGAAAAACAGTTATCTTCAACAATCTAATACATTTTAACAATTACTGAGAACAGGAAGAATCTCGTACGATAAATGGGACGGGAGGAGAGGAGGAGCACAAACAAAACACGTCTTACACGAACGCAATCAAAAGCGAAAAAGTTAACTAGATCGGCCAGTCTCAGAGAACGTAAAGTGCAACCCCAAAGGTTGGCATCGTTAAAATTCAGCCAAAAGAATGACAAGCTGTTTCTTTGTCCCTACAATGTTTTAATACTAAATTTTGAATATAAAAAGTCGTTACAAAAGTTAGATCGATTTGACATTGAAAAAAATCGCCAACTGTCCTTCAACTTCAACGTACTTAAACCGACAGTTTTAATAGACGCCGCTTAGTCGGCAAAAATCCATTATCAATCTATTTTTAGAACTATAATGACCTGCTTGAAATAATAATAGCTTTTAATGTAAACATAAGGGTAATAAATATGAACTGAAATGACAGTTTTTTATTTTATTAATAGCTGCTTATGCTAGAAATAGGCTGATAACGACTTTTAAATTACCTTCTCAAAATAAATAATTATAGCTAAATTGATTTAATCCATTCGGGGAAATGTATAAACACAATTACTTTTCAAAAACCCCGATATAAAAATTGCTTTATATTATTCCGAGAGCAATGTGTTTGTAACAATAAAAGGACAAAGAAACGCTATAAATGAAAGATTTTGATCTGTAAATAAAACGGAAAATTCTATATAATTAATTCATTGAATTACATAAATTTAAAAAGATTTTTTTTATATAATCTCTATTAATCCCTCCTTTTTGTTATATATTAAATTTGAATAAATAAATAAACTTTTAAAGAACATATGTGTGAACACTCACACATATATCTCCCTTCGACTAGCAAAAAAATAACTCTTCCTCGCTTCCTGTATAGAATTGCATATACAAACAATAACATGTGCAAAATAGAATAACATTCAAAAGCACTTACCAAAGACGTACACTTAAAAATGATATTACATTACAAGTAAAAGATTATATAAATGTTTAAAAGTGAACAAACAAAATATATATGAAATATAAACACTAATTCAAAAACAAAAAAAAAAAATTACACATATTTCAAAAACATCAGTGGAACCAAAAGCTTTAAGAAAAATGTATGTAATATGTCATTGCAACCAAACTCTTGAAAAACATGTATGTCTATATGTATGTCATTGCAATCAAAAGCTTTAAACAAAAAGGTATGACTGTACGTATGTATGTCATGACATACCAAAAAATTACTTGACGTCATAAATGCGAAAAAATGTGGCTTCTCGAATATAATATGAAATGCAGTTCCATACTGTCCATTGTCCTTTTTATGTGCCACACAAAATTTCAGCTGAAATATTTCTCTATGTAAGAGTCTCTTTTTGATATAATCAGGAATGTCTATTTGTATCAACATATACAAATTCTTTTGAAAATCATGCCAAAGTTCCAGTAACCAACGTTAGATTTATATCTTCAAAAATATTAAATTTTCACACAAATATGTATAGTGAAATAGAGAAAAAAATAATATATATTACATATATTTATATATATATTGTTGTAATGACTAAGGGTTCCAGTATATTATTGTAATATTTATTTGTCTAACACATTGGTTACACACATTGGTAAACGCTAAACAAAATTATGTACAAAAAAAAAAAAAAAAAAAAAAAAGAAAAAGAAAAGTTTTCGTGTATACCACACAGGAGAGATTTTAAAAAGGACGCCATTGGCAGTCAAAAAAAAAAAAATCTTCCCTTAATCCTCACAAAAATGTAAGTGTAATGATGTTAACTTAAGGCTAACATCCTAGCGGGACAGGGCGTGTTGAAAGACCTGCACTGTTAGGCACAGGCCTCCGTCCCCCAGCAGAGTCCACAGACCCCTGTAGGGACACCTCACCAAACCGAAAAATTAAGTGTCATAAAATGTTGAAAAATAAATGTCAATAAAAATATAGATTCTCATCACATATCCAATGTTGCTCTCCTGGGAGAAAATTTTAGAACGAGACAACATATATTTAGGATAGGGTAATAAATAAGTAAAAAGAAAACAAATTGACAAAAATTTTGAGTGATGAGAGGGAATGCCAAAATAAGGTGAAAATTTAGACTGCAGATTGAACAAACCAAACACATGTTGTACACCAAAAATCAATTGCCAACTTATAAAATTTAGTTGTACAGTCGGCTGCAAAATTATTCGAGCACTAGCAATAACCCTTGCCAAAAGAAAGTACACTTAATACAGCTTTGTTAAATAAATCCTTGTCGAGTCATGTTCTTAATCAGTCTAAGACCATGATTCGACAAGGATTTACTTAGAAAAACAGTCTTAAGTGTACTTTTTAAATGTAGGAATTATTGGCTAGTGCTCGAATGATTTTGCAGCCGACTGTATGTATATTATTATCACTATTATCATTAACAATTAATTACCTATGAACTTAATCTCTATACCATTGAAATATCTCCATTAAATATATTTCAAATATCTTATATTTGTTTAACATTAACCCAACAAAAATAAATAGCAAACATTAAATAAAAAAAAAAACACCACCCTGATTAATAATCTAGAAATTTAAAATATGATCCACAAACTTTTTATATTATCATCAGAATCATATTTTTTTTTTTTTTTTTTTTTTTTTTAATATATAGGTATATCTTATTTATAAATATTATATATATTATTTAACAACACTGCAATGCAAGAAATAGTCTTTACATGAAAAGGAAAAGTAAACAGTGGACCAGCCACATAAAAAAAAATAAAGACGAGTTCTTGCACAGCAAACAAATACATTCCATGGCCATTGAAAATGCATTTGTGATGCAAATATATCTGTACTGATAAGTATAAAGGATTTAAGTCCATATTCTTGATTTTTCAGGAGACGGAAAATAAAGTTTAACTAGCTAAAAACAAATCAGAAGAATCGATTAGGAAAAAGGTATTTCGTTGATTTATACGCTTTATACCATTCAGTGATTGTCAATCTTCATTTAATAAACGGAAAAAAATTGAATTAAATATTTTATACCATACATGAATGGTACATTTCTGAATTGGTCCTTTTTTTACCATTGGATTTTCTCAAAGACTAAATGACATAGAATTAAATCCTTTATACCAATCGATAGAGAATTTTTTTCTGAGTCTGACTATGTACTTAACTCAAAATCGACATTTTTTGACTTAAATCCTTTATACTTATCAGTACAGATATATTCATCGAACTTTTTGAGGGAAAAAAAAATACTAATTGCGATTTCTTAAATTATAAGAATGGGTAGAATTATTGCTAAAATTATGTGTTACCTTGGATTTGGGCTCAGTAAACAAATAGTTACGTCGAGGAGGAGCAATAAGGAGTCTATCAATATGGACTCTGAAAGCTTTATTATCAGGTGCATGTAACCTCTTAATGGAAAAGGAAACTGGCGAGTGTTTTTGTACAACAATAAATGGGCCAGAATACTTGGGTTTAAATTTATCTATTGACTAGCAGGCTTTGCCCGCTTCGCTGGTCACTAAATTTAAAGGAAACTCTTTTCTATATAGCTTTATAAAAATAAAATAAAATACTAAAATTGCTCAAAAGCTCGCTTCGGATCCCTTCTGCCTTCGGTAGCGATTTGGTCATCCGCTAAAACTCGGGCGCTTGTCCCTATTACCTGAGACAATGGTTTACCAATAGGCTTGCATTAAGTCCTTATTAGATAACAGTTTCGAAATAGATAGTATCGAAAAAAAAATGAAGTATCCCCTTTATATTTGAATCCCAGTTACATATGAACAACACTATACGTGGTGCACATAATATTTGCTTTTACGTTATTTCTATGTTTATTTTGTTTATCCCCGATCAACCATAAAAATGATAACAATTTCACGCTAAATATTATAATATGCTATGACCGGCTACGTCTGTTGCATGAGACAATTAATTTTTTGTGGTTATTAGTATTCATGGTTTGTAAGCATGATCATAGTACCGCCTTAATATAGCTCTCTTTGGCGACTTTTGAATTTTTGTCACCATTTTAGATTTTATCCCTTGTAAAAATAAGACTTAATACCTTGTAACAATATGCTATGAGCGCTATTTCTGACATATTTTAGACAACTAAACTTTTAATGGTTATATATATTTCCCATTAAGCATATTTTTATTTTCATTTATTTATTTAAATATTGATGAAATTTGAACTTCAATTTGGTCTAGTGTTGTACAGGCTGTATACTACACGTTTGTGTTTGTGAAAGAAAATTTATAAAATACATACATTAGTTAATTTTAAAAAATCTAATTGTCCGATCGATAAGCTGTTTAATCCGTTGGATTCACAAAAATTGCATCTTTCATTTGGTATCTTATCTGTAACGATACGACTGATATTTCTAAATTTTTTTAATTTACTTTCCTCATTTTAAATACATGTAATTTTTATTGTTCACGTTTTTTTTTTTTTTTCCGTCGAAAAAATAATGATAATTTTTTTGGCAACAATTAAATTAAGGAATAAAATTAAATATTTTAAATAAATGTAATTTTTATTGTTCACGTTTTTTTTTCTTTTTTTTCTGTCCAAAAAAGAATATTTTTTTTTTGGCAACAATTAAATTAAGGATTAAAATTAAATGGCCAATTTATCAGTTATTAGAAGGTTTTTATTTTAACATTTTAATTAATTAAAAGAAAACTAAAACAAAATTCGAAAATCCGGCTTCGAGGTGCATCAGGGGAGGTCATTACGAATCAACATGCAAATTTTTGTAGCTCAGACATCAGCCGTTAGGAACACACCTAAACTTTATTAAATAGCAATAAAGTTCAAATTGACTCTAGAAAACGTTTGTATGGGAAATAGAAAAGGGCTGTTTTTAGGGTTTTCCCGGAAATTATTCGATTTTTTCTCGCCTTTTAAACCTTCCCTAGACCTCCACGAACATTTCAAGACTAAGATAATTCATTTGGTATCTTATTTGTAACGATACGACTGATATTTCTAATTTTTTTAATTTACTTTCCTCATTTTAAATACATGTAATTTTTATTGTTCACGTTTTTTTTTTTTTTTTTTTTTTCCGTCGAAAAAATAATGATAATTTTTTTGGCAACAATTAAATTAAGGAATAAAATTAAATATTTTAAATAAATGTAATTTTTATTGTTCACGTTTTTTTTTCTTTTTTTCTGTCCAAAAAAGAATAATTTTTTTGGCAACAATTAAATTAAGGATTAAAATTAAATGGCCAATTTATCAGTTATTAGAAGGTTTTTATTTTAACATTTTAATTAATTAAAAGAAAACTAAAACAAAATTCGAAAATCCGGCTTCGAGGTGCATCAGGGGAGGTCATTACGAATCAACATGCAAATTTTTGTAGCTCAGCCATCAGCCGTTAGGAACACACCTAAACTTTATTAAATAGCAATAAAGTTCAAATTGACTCTAGAAAACCTTTGTATGGGAAATAGAAAAGGGCTGTTTTTAGGGTTTTCCCGGAAATTATTCGATTTTTTCTCGCCTTTTAAACCTTCCCTAGACCTCCACGAACATTTCAAGACTAAGATAAGATAAATCCGTTCAGCCGTTCTCGAGTTTTAGTGAGACTAACGAACAGCAATTCATTTTTATATATATAGAAGATTTCAAGTATACAACATCATGAACAGCAACAGGCCTCAGTTTTGCACGTTTTTGAAAATTTTGATATCTTTTGTCTTGATTTTCTTTAATGTTAGAATATGCTTTGTTATAGATGTTATCTAAGTCGTGTAATAATTTATATATGTGTACATTTTTATCTAAAAATGGTTGATTTATAAATTGGTCAAATATATCAAATATTAAAGACAGTTCCCTACCAAAATGAAGTAGATTAGGTGAAAACAATGTGGATGAATGTGTTGAACCATTATAAAGTGATTTATGTATAGCTAATGAATTTTCAAAAGAATACCCCTCAGAAAGCAAAGTATTAATTGAGTACTTTATAGATTTATTTAACCTCTCGGAAATAGAGTTACTTTGGGGGTGAGCAACAGATGAATGTAAAATTTTTATGCCAAGTTTATCATTGAAAATATTATAAATAGTTGATGTAAATTGTTTGCCTAGATCTGATAATATTACTGACGGTCTACTAAATGTTGTAATGTAATTAAATAAACATTTAACTATTTTTGATGAGGAAGTGTCTTTTAGTTGAAATAATTCAATGTGTCGCGAAAAATGGTCAATCACAGTCAAAACTGAATGTCCATCTATAAAAGGACCAACCAAATCGACACTAATAGTATGCCCTGGATGTGTTGGAGTATAGGTGGGTTGTAGAGGAGCTGGTGGCGTGTTATGATGTTTATTTTGTAGACATAAAGTACATGAAGCAACAAAATTTAAAGTGTCTGTGTACATACCTTTCCAATAATATCTATTTGACAAAAATTCGTATGTTTTTGTCAAACCAAAGTGAGAAAGGTGTGAAATAGTTAAAACTTTAGATTCTAAAGAATGCTGTACAACAATGAGATATGAAAAAGTATTATTATGCAAATTTTGTTTCTTGTACATTAAAACTTTAGAATCCGGATGAATAAAAAAATTATCATTATTTTTTGAAAAAAAATTTCTTAAAATTTGTTTGTAAATAATTGACAATTTTGGATCATTCTTTTGCTCAGATACAAATGTATTGTTTGAAATTTCCAAAAGGGGATCTTTATTGTCAGTATTACCAGAAACTAGAAAATTACTGAACTGATTTTGTTGCATAGACTGAGTAGAAGTGGAAATTTGACTGATTGAATGTGTGTCATCTTGTACAATTGGAAGAGGTTGAGAACTGAATATTAATTCTGGATTTGTTTTCAAATTTTGTTGATTATTTGTGAAGTCAGATCTTGATAAATAATCCGCTAAAACATTTGTAGGGCCAGGAATATGTTCAAATTCAAATGAGTATTCAGACAACTCTAACAGCCATTTAGTAGTTAAATCAGCAGGACTATTTGTTTTTCTATATGTTTTTAAAGGAGCACTGTCAGACAAAATGATAAACTTTCTATTGTATAAGTAATATTTGAAAGCTATTACAGATTTATAAATGGCCATTAATTCAAGTTTGATAGCCGGATATCTTTTTTCAGACGGTTTAAGTGATTTAGAGAAAAAGGCGACAGGTAATAATTGATTGTCATACTTCTGCATCAAAACTCCTGCAATAGAGATATTTGATGCATCAGTGTTGAGAAAGAAAGTCTTGTTCCAATCAGGTAATCTTACCATAGGTGAGTTTTAAAATATATCTTGAAATTTCTTAAAAATATCCTGATGATGTTTATTCCAAACAAATTTTGTCTTTGGTTTAGTTAATTCAATAAGTGGTTGAATTAATTTAGAAAAATTATGAATAAGAGACTTATAAAAGGTTACAACTCCTATAAAGCGTTTTAATTGTCTTTTTGTTGTAGGTGTAGGGAAAGAGTTTATTTTAACGATATTTGACTCAATTGGAGAAATTGAATTATTCTCTATGTGAAATCCCAAATAATTTACAGCACTCTTATGAAATGTACATTTACTAGGAGCTAAGGTTAAATTATATTTAATTAAAATCTTAAGAATTCTTTCAAGTTTAACACATGTCTCTTCAAAACTATTTGCACCAAATATTAAATCATCCTGATACGCGTAAATTCCATCTATGTTAATTTCATCAATCAAAGAATCCATGAGTGCTTGGTACTGAGAAGCCGCGTTTTTAAGACCAAAACAGAGTCTTTTAAATTTGAAACTGCCAAACATTGAAGTGAAAGTAATTTTATCCTGTAAATGTTCGGGTAAATCAATTTGATGATATGCTTGTTGGAAGTCAAGACAAGTGAAAAATTTATACGCAGATAAATCAGCTATTATATTTTGAATTTTAGGTAATGGATAAGAAGAACCTTGAATTATAGAATTTAACATTCTTAAATCCAACGCGAGTCGAAATTTCTGTTTACCAGATCCATCTTGTTTTTTCTTTACCAATAAAATTGGGCAAGCCCATTCCGAGCAGTTTCGCTCAATAATCCCAGCCTCTACCAATTGGTTAATTTGGTCTCTAGCTTCCTGTTGTAAAGCCTGAGGAATGGGAAAGGGCAAAGTCTTAATTGGATAGTCACTTAAAAATTTTAAATCTGGTACAACCTTGTCAGTATGACCAAGGGTTTTCATATTTTTAGAAAATGCCGCGAAATTACTTATTAAAATTTGTTTTAACTTTGTTGCATGAGCCCCATTGAGATGTTTAACATCAAAGTCCATGGGTGTTAAATCTTGTTTTCTCACTTTTAATACATCACTAGAAGGTTGAATATAATTAATAAATTGCGAATCCTCTGAAATTTCAACATTATCATTTTGTTTTGAACCACAGTCGATAATTTGTTCGATTTCTTTTATTGTACCAATATTTGAATGTTTGTTTACATGCATACTTCTATTAGTGCTATTTTTAACATATAACTGAAATTTTACTCTATCATATTTACTATTACAATTTTGTTTCTGGGAATGATCAATATTAACTATTGAATCCAAAAAAATTAATTTAGAAGAACTCTTTTTACTCTTTTTACTCGGGTGAAATAAATAATCACCCGAAGAAACTCTGGGACAATAAACAGTAATAGAAGACTCTTCTTTGGGTTGTAAAATAAGTTTTTGCCCAGTTTTTACAGATAGTTTCTTAATTTGAGTATGCATATTAAGATTTTCTTCATGGTCGCTATATGTGTTTGTTATGGGAATACATAGGTCTTTTATTTTTAACAGAGACCTCTGCATATCTAATATTACATGATATTGTTGAATAAAATCATAACCCAAAATAACCCTAAATGCAGAACCTTCAGGAATATCCACAATAAAAAATTTCTGTGAAAAAAATTTATTTTCAATTTTAAAGGTAGTTTGTATACAAGATGAAAACTGCACATTCGAGTTCACCGTTTTGATTGTTACATGGGAAGATAGATGCTTATATTTCAAACTATGTTTTAATTTATTAAATGTACTTTCAGCTAGCAAACTGACAGAACTACCAGTGTCAAGAAGTGTGTTTACCTTTTGTTTATCTAACAAAATTTTAATTAGAGGTAATTTTGGAGAATTTACATGAACATTAAAAATGTTCTCCCTTTTATCACTATTAGTTTGAGTAGACTTGGAATCAGAAATTTTTAAGATTTGTTGGGTTTGAGAAGCAGTAGAATTTACTAATCTATCACTAGATAATTTAGGTAGATTAAAGTCATAAGCAATATCCAAAGAAAAATTTTGTGCTGATGCTCTATTCAATTCTTCAGATGTAATTGCATCAGCTAGACTACATCTCTGCGCTCGTTTAAATTATCTCTTTTTTTATTATAGTTACTCCTGTCATAATATTTACCCTTAGTCTGATTTCTCTGCCATCTAAAGCACCTAGTAGCAACATGTCCTTTTTTATTGCACAATTGGCAAATTCTGTTTTTATTTTGATTACCCCTGAAATTTTGATTTCTAACCTTATAATTTTGTCTTAGTTCACTTTGCCTATTGTTTTTTTGCCTATCTTGCACTGGGGATTCGTGTGTATGGTTAATTTCACTAGATTTATTAGCAAAGGACAGATTGTTTATTTTATCTGTCAATTCATCTAACTTTTCAGAAAGAGTGTTTACAACGGGATTATTTAAACTTAATTGCAACAAAGACTCATTGGCATTAATATCCTGCAATTTTTGTGCTCTGTTTACTGCATTCTGATATTCAGAGATTCCCTCTTCTTGAATTTTAACTCTAATATTTGAGGGAATCGTTGAAATAAATTTGGTGTATTTTATAGAATTTAAGGCACTAGTATCTTTAATTTGAGAATACACCACATCAGCCAAAATGTTTAATCTGTGTGAAAAATTTCTGATAGACTCTTGTGGTAAGAGTATCAAATTGTTAAATTCCACAAGAGCCTGAGTACTGCTCATTGGAGCAAAAAAATTCTTGAATTCATCCTTAATAAATTTCAAGTCTGTAGATTTATATAGTAACGGAGATTGAGTCATGAATTTTAATGCAGGGCCAGTTAATTTACCTTTTAAAATCGCCACTGCCTCTTCTGAATTTAGTCTATTTAATTTTGCATAAGACTCAACCTGATCGAAAAAAAACTCAAGTAAGGATGAATCACCATCAAAGTTTAAAATATTGATATTGATATTCTTTTTACTGGCCATGTTAATTAAGTATGTTGGCTCAAATTATATACCAATATATTTCAAAATTGTCTAAGTAAAAAAAAAATAAATTGCATTAAGGTCTATGAGCACAAAATATTATGCATTTTTCCTTTTGTTGCTCGCGGAAAATGCATATGATAAAATACCTCACTAGAATATTATGCAAAAATACTACCAAAAAAAATATATATATATATTTCAAAAATATTCCAAAACATAAAAACAAATCACAAGAAGTTGTAAAAATTGTAATAATAGCTGTAATAAATCACATAAAAATAAATCACAATATGCAAAGAAAAATACTAATCATCATGAAAAACAAATATATATATATATATATATATATATATATATATATATAATGAAATATCCTATCTAAATACCATGTAAAATTTACCAAAAATATATATTTCAAAAAAAAATTCCAAACTAATAAAGGAAGATTTCTCCTTGACTCAAAGTTTCAATAAAATGTCAAAATCTACTTTCTAAAAGAATTATATCCAAAATATATAAATCTATATATCATGTTCAAAAATTCTCTTCCTTTTTTTTTTTTTTTTTTTTTTTTAATAATAATTATTATTACTATTTCTTACTGAAAGAGAAATCTTAATCTTTTACTAACTAACAAGGACCCTTGGTGAGAAAGGAACAAAATTATCAAAACCAAAAGTTCCATTGAGATATCTGAAATATAAGATAAACTTAAAACTTACCACTTCCTGCACATTACTTGGCTAAGAGGGGAAAAAAAAGAAATTTATTTTGTAAAAGAAAAAAAAATCAATTTATTATTTTATTTTATTTTCTTCGGTTTAGTTTGTTAAATTAATTCAAAAGTGGTTTATATTCCTTCTCTTTTCCCTTCCTTATGCATTCCAGCAATAGTAGAAAAAAAAACTTAAGATTCGAACACGTGAAGTTGCCGATTCCACACAGGCGAGGGTGTCCAACGGGAAAAATTTTCTTGAGTAACCTGTTCGGATCATTCTCATGCCTCCTTGGCAACATAAACGAACAAAAAAACTTTGACTAGTCCTATTTTCAGGCCCCCCTCTTGGCCGCTTAGTTCCGTAAAGATGACTGGTGATGTTTTCAGGCCCCCCTCTCTGCCGCTTATTTCATCTGAAGAGTTCTATCATCCACACAAGCATCCCTCAAGAAAGCCTTTATTCGAAGCCACAAGCACGAAAAAAATATTTCCTGACTAGTGATATTTTCAGGCTTCCCTCATAGCCACTTCCGAACATCTATATTATAGACTTTTCACGGAGTGAAAAAATATTCTCCAGATAGTCAAAGTGTGTCACCGGACACGCACATTACAGAAGAAGCATCGCCTTGATCACTATACTCGTACTCTCGCTGGCACATACCCGTAAACAGATATATCATGAAGAGGAGAGCACACTCGTAGCACTCTATCTGTCCGCTTACCACTTTTCTTCACCATTAAACATCTGCAACAGCGAAGGATGCTCAATTCCACAAGGCACTAGAGGTATACAGTATCCAACTCTCCATCCACACTGACAGCAATGAAGAGATTTTATAAAGTGGTTTTTTTTTTTTTTTGTCGATGCCTCTTAAAAAAAGGTCTTACTGGCAATGAGAATCTGTTCGATGCCTTTCTTTCCTTCCTCTCCCCCACGTCACCAAAGTCCCGAGAGAACTGGAAGGCACCAATGATGTATGGTGAAGATATTCACCCAGATCCATATTTCGAATGGCAGTGTCGAAGTCAATAAAAAACTGTTGAATGTAACAATCCTTTGCAGATCAAGTAAGAAGAAACAATTAGCTAAACTGGTTTTTTTTATTAGTGTCAGTTTCATGAAAAACAGTTATCTTCAACAATCTAATACATTTTAACAATTACTGAGAACAGGAAGAATCTCGTACGGTAAATGGGACGGGAGGAGAGGAGGAGCACAAACAAAACACGTCTTACACGAACGCAATCAAAAGCGAAAAAGTTAACTAGATCGGCCAGTCTCAGAGAATGTAAAGTGCAACCCCAAAGGTTGGCATCGTTAAAATTCAGCCAAAAGAATGCCAAGCTGTTTCTTTGTCCCTACAATGTTTTAATACTAAATTTTGAATATAAAAAGTCGTTACAAAAGTTAGATCGATTTGACATTGAAAAAAATCGCCAACTGTCCTTCAACTTCAACGTACTTAAACCGACAGTTTTAATAGACGCCGCTTAGTCGGCAAAAATCCATTATAAATCTATTTTTAGAACTATAATGACTTGCTTGAAATAATAATAGCTTTTAATGTAAACATAAGGGTAATAAATATGAACTGAAATGACTGTTTTTTATTTTATTAATAGCTGCTTATACTAGAAATAGGCTGATAACCACTTTTAAATTACCTTCTCAAAATAAATAATTATAGCTAAATTGATTTAATCCATTCGGGGAAATGTATAAACACAATTACTTTTCAAAAACCCCAATATAAAAATTGCTTTATATTATTCCGAGAGCAATGTGTTTGTAACAATAAAAGGACAAAGAAATGCTATAAATGAAAGATTTTGATCTGTAAATAAAACGGGAAATTCTATATAATTAATTAATTGAATTACATAAATTTAAAAAGATTTTTTTATATAATCTCTATTAATCCCTCCTTTTTGTTATATATTAAATTTGAATAAATAAATAAACTTTTAAAGAACATATGTGTGAACACTCACACAGGCTTTATCAAAATCGATTCTGATGTTTTGTTTATTGTAAGTTTTAGCTAAGGCTGTATTATGTTTTCCGGTTTTTATATCATTTTTATGTTCATTAATTCTAGTTTTAATTTTTCTCTTGGTAACTCCTATATATGACCCAGGTTTATTATCTTCATTTGTGAACGGGATTTTATAAACTCCTGCAGTTTCTAAAGGGGGGGATGGGGTCTTTATCGCTTCTGATTAATTGGAAAATATTTCTGTTAAGTTTAATGGGGATATTTACGCCGTATTTATTTGCTACATTTTAAATTTTATTAGAGGCTCCGCGATCGTATGGAATAGAAGAGGTAAATTTAAGGGGTTGTTTTTGAAAACTGGGAATGTAATTTAAGATTTTTATTTTTATTTTTAATTAATTTGCTAACTATCTTATCTGGGTATCCTGCTTATCTAGTAAAATTAAGTCAAGTTAAGGAGTTACCAAGAGAAAAATTAAAACTAGAATTAATGAACATAAAAATGATATAAAAACCGGAAAATATAATACAGCCTTAGCTAAAACTTACAATAAACAAAACATTAAAATCGATTCTGATAAAACCACTAAAATAGCCAACTATGACGATTACAACTACGTGATGTTCAGGGAATCGATTGAAATTTCCACCAGTCAGGATGTATGCAACGACAGCGGCGCAGTAGCCCCAGACAGTGCATGGCGCCACCTATTGGCAAAGCAAGCTCAAGATCACTCCAACTCAAGTCTTCCACACAGAAGATTGTCGTTCTGAAGAGGACCGGGTACCGGGTTGAAAAATTTAAACGACGCACAAAGTAATGTTTAGGTTTTTTATCTAATGTTTTAAAGTAATGTTTATACTTCGTTTTATCTATTCATCTTATGTATTAATTAATCTCGAATGTATTAACCGAATAGAGATACTAATCTACATAATTTGAATAACTAAGTCAATTTTAATGTCAGACATAAATAATATTAATGTGATAATATTGAAACCATCGATATTAGCTTAGAAATGTTTATTTGATGTTGATTATTTTTCATGGATGAATAAAATCGTTTGGGTAATGGTTTATGTAGTTTTGCTTGTTTGACAGGAATGCTTACGAAAGGGGGAAAATGACATGAGTGTTTTTGTTTATGGGTTAGGAGGATTTTTAATTAATGCCGCGCAGATCTGCCTGATTTCAATGTGTGATAAGGGAAAGGAAGCAGTGTTTGTTAATATTTAAAATTGCTTTACCACATAGTGATAGTGTTCGCAAGCATTTACTTATAGTAATTTTATTTAGAATATTGTTTGAGTTTAATCAAGAATAATATAAGAAAATTGTTTTTTTATTTTTTTAATCTGATTTTTTTCTCGAGACTATTTTTAATGATTTAAAAGGAGTAAAAGTGTTAAGAAGAGTTAATTATGGCCATATGTTAAAATTAAGTATAAGAGAAAATAAATCATTTTATACAGTTTTTGTAAGCAAAATTTGTATTTTAAAACGAGTGTTTCTAATTTCAGAAAAAATATTCAAAATGACTGTTTGCTAAGTATGATTGAAAAATATTAATTTTCTTGTCAATCTGGAATGTTCAAGTTCTTCGGAAAATCAAAAGAGACAATTACTCTGTAGTTTAAAAATTTGGGATGCCTTAAAGATGCTTTTTAAACATTTGTTATTATTATTTAATTATTTATTAATTACATGAACCAAGGAAACTGCACTCGTACGTGTGTTTCTTGATATTATTTGAAATATTCTATTTTTGCATTTAAATGAATTGATTTAACAGAACTTTATGCTTACATGATTGGAACGAACGTTTGTGTAAAACCATTACTCTACCAATATTTCATATCAGAGTTTTTTTTTTTTTTTTTTTTTTTTTTAATTGAAGAAATTCTAGTGCTAAATAAAGTGAAGATTACTCTTCGAAAGTATTGGGACTTAAAAATATGAACCGCATCGACTGTGCAGGACACATATACATATTGTATATTCCGAAAGGATTAGAAAGACATTCGCCATGTATAAACACAAGAGTAATAGGTTATAAAAATAATGTTACAAGAACCTATTACCAAAGGTAGTATGGAACGAAGTAACCTATTACTGGAAAGTAACTGTTTATCCCATCTCTACACTGTAAAAAAAATAATTATTACCAGCTGCAAGAAACTCTCTGTGATTGGAGAAAATAATTATTTTCTCCAATTGTAGAGAGTTTCTTGCAGCTGGTAATAGTTATTTTTTTACAATGTAGTGAACAGGCTGCTGTAGGTGTCTGAAACAGGAGGAGCAGTAGTGCATTTACTAGTATCAGATTTTCCAAGGATGGCAAACATGGTCAGAATTTTCAAGGATCTTTTGTACGGTAAGCTAACAGGCTGTTATAAGTGTCCGAAAGAAAGGAGGGTGCCGTAGCAATCACCAGGAAGGTGTTTGCTACAGTCAGACTTTTCAGACGTCATAAATCAGCTGGTTGACAAAGGCAGCTAGTTAGAAATAAATGATTGACAATATAAAATTTCCATACATAAATCATCTGCATCAATATTTGATTTTCGTAAATAATTTTAAATAAAATTATAAACAATCTTATTTTAATCTTATTATTAAATCAGGGCTGGCCAATCGGCGGCTGCATGTTGTCCGCCGTGTTATATTTTGTGACCCGTGACGGAATTCAATAAATTTATATATTGACATCTTCGGTTAACCCTTTCAGGGGTGGTATATATATTATATCACACCTAATTTTCTTTACCGATTGCAAAAGCTCATCCCAAAAAATTTTAACTAAATTTCACTCCAATGATACAAGAGGAAAACTTTTTTTTCTTTAAGACTTGTTCGTTAATTCTGATGGCGCTTTCAGTGGCGGATCCAGAACTTGACTTTTGGGGGGGAGCTAAGATTCTTCAAAGTGTTATTCTAGACCAATAAAAAATTTACAATTGCAATATTCAATTGTGAATGTCAGTGCTTTGGGGGGGGGGGGGGCTTCAGCCCCCTAGCCCCCCCCTTAAATCCGCCACTGGGCGCTTTAATTTAAATGAGCGAAATTTTCTTGCCTCTTTGAAGATTAACGCAGAAAAAATTAAGAAATTTGTTCAAACTCTTTGGAGGAAAAGTATCGGTTATAGTATTTAGAGAAAGAAATATCGCACTAATAATAAAATGTTATCAAATAGCGCCATAAAATAAATATATCGCAATCGTTCATAAAATATTATCAGATTAATTATTGATTCTTCTTCTTATAATTATTGTGACTTTTTTTTTTTTTTTTTTTACTTTTATAATTATTATTTTATGAATAAAAATAAATTTAATGTTAATGTATTCTCTTCCAAGTATTCACGCACATCCCCGAATAAAGTTAGATATACATTATTCATATCTACATATATATAATGCAGGCTACTTGAATGAGATTTGCAATGCGGCTCATCAAATACTTTAGCTTGGAAATTCCTGTATTGAATAATAAACATTATTTTGTGAAGTATTTAACAAATGCAAATTCCAGAATCGCATGTTCTTAAATAAAGTAGATATTTTCTGAAGATAATCTAATGTTTCATCTATGATGTTTAGAAAAAGAGAGAAAAAATTACTCTAAATGAAGTTTTCAGATTTGTTATATTTTCATTTTCCAGTCGAACTACTTACTTATATTGTCTTTTTACGTTGCATAAATAATCGTTTACCAGCAGGAGGAGGAGGTAGGGGAGATTAAAAGGTACTTTTAGGTTTGAAATGAATGCTTTTATAAATTTAAAAGGATAGAAAATTTTTGCTGAGGATGAACACATCCTTACTAAGTTTTCCGCTTTAAAAATATCCTTTAGCAATAAATTATCTAATAGACTAAAATTAAACGATGTATGGAACACAAGCTTTGCAAGCACCTTTTTGTGGCACCTTTAATGGTCACACTGGTCACATGGTTTCAGATTGACATTATAAGATGTACTTAAAGTTTTTGTTGGAAATATTCCAGCTCCCAAACTTTCCAACTCCATTACTTTAGTATATAACTTTGGAGTCATACTTAAAGTTTAACCTTTATTAATTACTTAAAGTTTATTAAAATATTAATCAACTTAATTGCTAAAAAAGTTTATTAGTTACTTATTAAAAGGTTTATTTTTATTAGCTACATAAGTAAAATAGTTTATATCTCTTTTATTCACTTTGAAAAATACTTACCTTTTCTAACGCTTTTGTTTGTTTGGTTTTCAGCGTGTTCCGTGAATGAATCAAATAATTCATTCACGCTTACGGCGACATGCCGTTATTTTTGCAGCCTCAGTTAGCGGTTACAGGTAATGTTATTATAACATGCAATCGTTCAACGGTGCATGCCGATTCGCCGCAAACATGCAAATTTTCCATAAAATGAAAGAATATAAATAAGGGTGAAGGTTAGTATGTGGACCGGTGGCTGACAAGCTAGTAGCTATGTTTTTTTGCAGACGCACGTCGTCTTGCCGTTTTTCTTATGAATTATGATTTTGTTTCTTTAAGTTTTCTTTAATTTAAACTGTTAAAGAAACAGTTCGTTTTAATAATAATGTTGAATATCCTATAAGTGCAATGATAGTTTTAAAAGAATTTAAGATATTTTTCAATGAATTTCAATAAGTTAAATTTCTCTTGCTCAGTGATATTAAATAGTTTAAAATGGCTTAGTGAGCTAGATATCTGTTGATTCTGGAAATGTTAATAAATCAAATTATATTTTCTCCACTATAAAGTTTGTCTAAAAGAGGTTTTCATCAATATGGTCTGTGCTCAACGTCATCTGCATTCTACATTGTGATATTGAATGTGTTTGTTTTTGGAATGCTTCTCTTCATCATTTGTTTAAAATTATCAAATCATCCGGAGTTTTTGTGAGTAATCTTTTTGAATTTTTCATAACTTTTAGATAGCTGCTGTTAAATTGAATTTAGACACCACTTATGATATTGTGGTGGTCTTTTTTTATGTTCATCTGTTATTACACCAATTTAAATTTGAACCATCAATTATTGTGAACAGATAAACTTGTGTATATTTGTATAAATCTTCATTACTTGCATTTAAATAGAGTTATTATTGTATACTTATAATTCGTTTGTTTTTTTTCTGTTTATATGTATATATATATATTTAAAGCCATAAATAAAATTGTAATTTATTCTAAAAATTTGTGTCTTTCCTGTGCCACTCACACACATAGTTAGGACCAGATGTTTATCACGTTTTTTCCCACTGTATATGACTCTTCTTTAATTTTTATGCTTGTATGTTGAACTTTTCAACATTTACAGCAGTTTTTTTTTTTTTTTTCAAATATTAATTCCTCGGTACCGGTAGGTGCCTTTTCTCAGCTGGCGCCTGTGTGCGCCACATCACACACCGGGTCGGTGTGCCCCTAGGGGTGACGGATTGAGTTGATGTGGAACACGTTCATTGGTTAGGTAAAGTGTGTCAAGGAATTTATTAAGGGTTTTGTCAATGCTTACAATGTCTTTGTTATTTAAGACGTTACAAAGCTTTGCTGGGCTGTTGTTTTACCTAAGGCAATCTTGTATTGCAGGCCATAGGTATCTTTTGCAGACTCGCAGAAGGTAATCCAGGCCTTTGCACTTTCCCTTTTGATTAGCTTCACTTGCAGACTGCGCACTCCCTCTTATACTGAATACAGGATGATCAGTTTAAAAGAGTACCTGTTGGTTTTTCTTATTACCCTTAAATCCGACAGATGTGGCAACTATTCTAACACTGAAGTATATTTGTTTGAACATTGTTTAAGTGTGGGAGACAATTTCCAACACTGTTGGACTGTTACAACTGTATTTGTGAGGTAAAACAGATATGGAGACGCACAGTGTTACTTAATCCTGTGATAATTTTATTTTTGAAAAACATAATTTAATTCAAATTTTTTTCATTATCATTCCTTACAGAAAATGTTGAAAATGTTCGTCACATTTTGAATGCAAACATGATCACGTCGAATCAAGTTTTTTGACACACTTCGCAGCATTGTTGGTGTTATTGACAAGATTTCTTCAGTTATGATCTGTTTTAATTCATCGATGTTTGCAGGACTTCTCTGGAAAACCCTATGAAATGATAATGTAAATGTAATGTAGGAATGATAATGTAAAAATTTTGAATTAAATTTTGTTTTTGATAAATAAAATTATCACAGGATTAAATAACACTGTGCATCTCCTTTTCTGTTTTACCTCACAAATAAAGTTGCAACAGTCCAACAGTGCTGAAAATTGTCTCCCACACTTAAACAAGGTTCAAACAATTATACTTCAGTGTTCGAATAGTTGCCACATCCATCAGATTCAAGGGTAATAAGAAAAACCAACAGATACTCTCTTAAAATGATCACCCTTTGTATATTGCTATTGCTTTAAGGTTTGATCTGGTTGTGATTGATACCTACAGCGAAGCGCTCTCATCTTGTACCTGGCAGTTTTGATTCTGTCAGTCCACCAGTCCGGTTGCTTTTGTTCTGGTGTTTTACGCAGTTTGTAGCAGCTAAAAGATAACTTTTTCAGGTCTTCTAGCAAGTTATCCATTAAGTTATTTAAAGTGTTTCTATCAGACGCATTTGTGAGTTGACTGACATAGTTTTTTTTTTTTTTTTTTTTTTTCAAATTTGACTTTCGAACCTAGAATGCTTGCCATGTTTTGTTTCTAATCTGTGTCTGTGATAGCTATGGTTGCTGTAGTCAAGCTTACATTTTATAAATTTGTGATTACTGCCGGAATGGTCATCGCTTACTTCCCAGTCTTTGATGTTGTGAAGGAGGCTAACCCTTGTGACTGTGAGATCTGGCGAGCCCCTGCTTCTATTAGTTTGAAATGTTGGTGGCGCGCCTGGAATGTTTCAAACGATGAGTGAGTGTTGTGCTAGGAAGTCTGTTAGTTGCCTACCCCTTATGTCAATGACGTCATACCACCACTGAGTGGAGTGTGCATTAAAATCCCCTGCCAGTAGGATGCAGCCCTGAGTCTTTTGTAGGATTAGTTCTATTTCTTTTAGTACCAACATGAAGTTAGAACTCGGGGAGGCATAAGCATATATAATTTTTTCTTTTACATTTTCTATGAGGACTAGACAATTCAGACCACCACATGGTCTGAATTGTCTAGTTCAAGGGGTTTTGTGCCTGATTTGGTTACTTTTGCTGCTCTATCCTTGAGGGTCTTGAAGACTCTCTATGAAGACTCGGGTACCGGACAAAAACCCCACCTGTACCAGACAAAAGCCCTACCGGACAAAACTCCCACATTCAGCTGACAAAGGCCGGGGCTAAGGGAGGGGGTAAAGTGAATACAGGTGGGGGGGGGGGGGATTTCTTTTTTTTTTTTTTTTTTTTTTGGACATTTTACTGATTTTGTAAAAAGAATACTGGATGAAA
The DNA here is from genome assembly GCA_963930645.1 of Salticus scenicus. Classification (NCBI taxonomy): domain Eukaryota; kingdom Metazoa; phylum Arthropoda; class Arachnida; order Araneae; family Salticidae; genus Salticus; species Salticus scenicus. Next base: position 218,177,040 of record OZ005651.1, on the reverse strand, counting down.
TAGCCTTGAAAATTCAAGAACTTTCTTCTATAGGAATTTTTAATACAAAAGATTATGTGTATAAAATGAAAACTAACATAAAAAAATAAAAGTATTTTTGAATACCTTCATGATGTAAGAGTATATTTTTTTTCTCAAATTTACATTAAATATACTTTTTGAATGATACCACTTTTAATCCTCTACTCCTATAATTAATCAGTAAAAATGTACAACAAATTTCATTTTTATGTGTATATATATATATAAAAGGTGGTTGATGGGAAGTGTTGGGTTTGATTCCAGGTCACGTTCATTGACATAGCCATTCAGAGTTTTCCACAGTTTACTCCAAAACACAAATTTGGGCTAGGACCCTTTAGAAAGACCCCCCACAGAGGGCATTCCATTATTGGTCTAGGAACCTATCATAGTCAGTTGGCCATAAAACACTACAACAACAACAACACATATATAAACATAGTTTAATTAAAAATAACAAACGATTAAATGCCACTGAAATCCACATTAACCAAAAAGAATTTATAACTAAATTAGTAATAACCAGTGAAGACTTTAGTACAGATATGAAAACAATTAGCAATTAATAGCTTTAATAAAATATGATTAATCATAACAAGTTTCTAGTCAAAAATATAACAGATTTATCTTATCAGGAGTTTAATTAATTTTGAAATGTTAATTTTATCCAAAATATCATTTTTTATTACAGATGGGAATGGTCCGAAAACCCCTGGAAATTCTGGGGGGAAAAATAAGTTTCTTTTTCATTTTTTTCGGCGGTTGGGTTTATTTCCACCCAGAAAAATTGAAATTTCTAGCATAAAATAACATATTCAGAAATTTATAATATTTACATTCTGATGCTTTTTTCTTGAAATATTTTTCATGTTCAGTATCTGACATGAAAACTGATTCTGATATTTATATTTCAAAAATAAAGTTTTAACCATATAATGAAATGGTAATTCTGAAATATTTGAATATTATAATGACCTCCCCCCCCCCAATCACATTTATTTGAAATTACTTATTCTTTACAAGTTCCTTTATACTTCAGTCCTTTTTTCTTGAATATATATACTTAGACTTCTCTAACTGTATTGTTTTACTGTGTATGGATATATATTACACACACACACACACATATATATATATATATATATATAAATGCATGTAGCAGTTAAAAAAAAAAAAAAAATAAGCAATGACTTTCTATCAAAAAATTTATTTCACAATTTACAAAAATTATACACAAAAACCTACTTGATTTATGTGCTTTACGTCCGAGTTAACAACTTTTATATTATAAAAAATAATAAATCAATAATAAAATGTTGTTTTAAATTTCTGAAGTTCAATACAGGGATGAGATTAGCAAAAAGACAAAAAAGCTGAAACTGTATGCAAAGGCAGTGGCGGATTTAAGGGGGGGGCTAGGGGGCTGAAGCCCCCCCCCCCCCCCAAAACACTGACATTCACCATTGAATATTGCAATTGTAAATTTTTTATTTGTTTAGAATAACATTTTGATAAATCTCAGCCCCCCCCAAAAGTCAAGTTCTGGATCCGCCACTGTGCAAAGGAAATGAAATACTAAAACTTTTATGATAAATCTATCATATTAGAGTAATAAATATTTTTAATCTTCATTTAGTATTCATTAAAGTTTCATTAGATTAGCTGATGAAACAAATGTACATGAAAACCATAAAAAAAAATGTTGAAAAACTGAAAAAAGCTGAAAAGCAAAATTTACAAAAAAGCTGAAATCAGCTGAAAAACTGAAAATTCTCATCCCTGCAATTAACTTTAAACTTTTTTTTTTTCTTTATCTTTGTGATTAACTTCATTTTAAGTCAGAATCTTAATTAGAGTCTTGCATCAGGTCCGGTAAACCAATTTTACCTGAACCTGACCTGTAATCAGGTTTCAGTCTGGTTGACTAATTTCTTTTTATACAGTGGAGCACCGTTTATATGTTTTTCAAGGGACCGTTCCTAAAAAACGTATAACTGAAAAAAACGTACAACTGAAAATTCGTTTTAACATTAATACACAATAAAGTGTCATATTAATAATAAAAATATAATCAATTTTCATGATTTCCTTTACATTTATTCGAAAAAGTTATATTTTTAATTACATTTAAAATATTTTTAAAAGGTAGAATAAAAATTAAATGATAATTAAAAATATAGAAATTCAGAATTTTTTTTAAAGATTTCAATTTTAACCTTTGAAGACAAAGCATTTCGTTCTCTGAACGAATATGACATTTTTGCAGGTGAATTAAAATGAAGGAAAGGAAAAAAAAAAAAAAAAAATAATAATAAAAATAAAACTTGTTTCTCCAACCTTAATGTCTAATAAACAGGATAAGAAAAAAGAAAATCTTACAAGTCACCCAACGGAAGTGAGTAATAAATCTTCAAGTTTACAAAATGTTTTTTTTCCCCTTTCATACCCCATCTCTGGAATCAATTAAAAGAGAAAGTGGGAGGTCTTCAAGTGGTCACTGGCTACTTGTTACCATTCAACCCAGTCGCCAACTGCTCTCTGAAAATTTTTCACATCCCCCTTTCCTCAGGCTATGGACGCAGGTCGCACTTTGTTACCATAGTTCTAAGAAAAAATAATCGAAAAAGATAAGAATAAAACATAAAGAGCATTCAACTTTTTTTTTAAATCCTGGAAGAAAACTCAAACTTGGGATTCTACAAGGAGAAAAAAAAAAACGTATAAGTGAAATTCAGAATTTACTCATGTCGTATAAACGAAATATTTTAACATTAGAATTGAATGGAATGATTTGGGACTGAAGTCGAAAAACGTATAAATGAGAAAAACGTATAAATGAGAAACGTATAAAAGGTGCTCCACTGTATATAGTGTGAGGTTCTGTTCATGTTGACCGATTTATTTTTCTTATGGATCAGGTTGACTGAATTTTTTTTTTCCTGAGGACTGGGTTGACTGATTTATCTTTTTTGTGGGTCAGGTTCAGATTAGATTGACTGAATTTTTTTCCTGAGGGTTAGGTTAATTTTTTAACGAATTGGGCTGACTTGAGAACATCTTTCAAAAAATTGTATCATAATAAGCAGAAATTTGTTTGACATAATTATAAACATACTACATATTCCCCTGATTAAAAATATGTGTACAGAAATTACACTGCAGTGCAAAAAAAAAAAAAAAAAAAAAAAAAATTCAAGACCCGATACCATTTTTGCTGATTCTCATGCAAAATGATCTCCTGAATCCGAATACGACACCCATTTTGCCTAATCACAAACCGTCCTTTCGGGACGCCACACCCTCCTCCAATTTTTATCTCTCTTCGGTATTTTTATAGCCATGAATTTGATTTGGAAAATGTTACAAGAATTATTTTAACGTTTAAAAACAAAAAATATAATGTATAATAAATATTAATTGATTAATAAAATATAATAAATGTAATATATAACTTCAGTGGCAAATCCCCCCCCCCCCCACCCACCCTCCCAAAAAAAAAAAAATTGTGGCAAATGTTCCTGTTTTAGAATTTTCCAAATCTGTAGCCCCTCAGAAGATATTTAACAGTTAAAATAATCCTTTCCTCCCCTATAAATCAAATTTATAGCCATAAAATTACAGAAAAGTGATAAAAGTAGAAGGCGTCCCTAAGAAATGGTGCGTAATAGAGCAAAGTGGGCATCATATTCGAATTCAGGAGGTGATTTTACATAAGAATTTGCAAAAATGGTGTTGGGGCTGATTTTCATGCAGAGTAGTAAACAAAGAAAAATCAAATATATATATATATATATTAAACTTAAAGCATATTTTTGTACTCTTGAAATACAGAACACACACATAAATGGTTAAAAATTATTAATCCATTTTTCAGATTTTTAAAATTTTTAACTTAGTGTTTACGAAACAGAAAGGCTCATTTTTTGATAGTAAAAACTTTTTGTATATTTCTGTTAAGAAAAAATAATATGGATTGCATGTATTTTTAAGTGTTTAACACTTTATATTTTCTAAGAATTATTACTAGTAAGAAACCCTATTTTTTTATGTAAAAATTCAAGTTTTCCAGAAAAAATCTGTTTTTTTCCCCCCGCCTCAAAATTTCAGGAAATTTTGCATCTCTATTTTTGATACATAAGGCCTTTGTCTGGGCTAAGCGGGGCTTTTGTTTGGCGGGGATTTTGTCAATATCCCTGAAGACTCATGTCAAATGCAAGAGAAATTGGCAGAATCATTAGTAGCGATTTAACAAGTTATAGCAAAAGCCCATGGAAATGATTCAGAAATGTTGATATAGTTTAAAGTTTTTAATTATGAAATTAAAATTAATTATAATGTATAAATTGTTAAGTATAATAAAATATTGTTTCTATAAATATAAATGTTTTTCCAAATCTCTCATAAAATTTAATTTCCCTTTACAATATTGTTTTTATAAGTTATAATATTGCCTGTGTTACCTGCAGTGGTTGTCAGTACTGTTGTTCTACAGTTTGTTTTGTAAACAAACAAGATGGCTGCCATGCCATGGTGGGTGTTGCAAGAGAAATTAGCAGAATCATTAGTAGCGATTTAACAAGTTATAGCAAAAGCCCATGGAAATGATTCAGAAATGTTGATATAGTTTAAAGTTTTTAATTATGAAATTAAAATTAATTATAATGTATAAATTGTTAAGTATAATAAAATATTGTTTCTATAAATATAAATGTTTTTCCAAATCTCTCATAAAATTTAATTTCCCTTTACAATATTGTTTTTATAAGTTATAATATTGCCTGTGTTACCTGCAGTGGTTGTCAGTACTGTTGTTCTACAGTTTGTTTTGTAAACAAACAAGATGGCTGCCATGCCATGGTGGGTGTTTCCATGCAGAGCTGACCTGATGTACTGAATCAGGTGTTAGCTAGTGGTTGTGTGTTAACTTCATGGTATAACTGTATGAACTGTTAATTTGTTAACTGCAAACTTAACTGTTTTTCTTCTTTAGTTCCTGAGTGAGTCTTTAACTGTGCCCTACATCAGTTTGGTATAGTATTTATGTGCAGGCTGAAGAGTTGGAGCTGTTTGTTTAGATAGAACCAGCATGTATTAAAAGTTGAATTAGTTTTTTGCTCAAGTTGGGCAAATGGAACAAGCTGTCAGCTATGTTGGTTTTTCATGAAGTAAATTGGCTGCCATGTTGTTTTCAGCAAGAATGAAAGCTTCAGCTACCATTTTTGTTTCATGAAGATGGCTGCTGGTCAGCCCATGATAATGATTAACCCGTTAGTAGTCGCTAGTTGGTCGATTTGCCGCCCATTCTTCATTGTTGCCAGACTTTTTTATTCAATAGCCACCAAAAATTTTTAGAAGTGGCATTTGATATACATAAAACGCGAATAAAATTGAAGAAACGTCGATCACATCCCTTTTTTAAATTATTGGTGACAGTTAAATAAAAAGTGCGCAATCTGTAATAGGTGGCGCTGTCTATAGCGACTACTAACGGGTTAAGATGAGCTTATCTTTTATTTATCTATCTTTATATTAACTTAATTTGTTCATTGTTCATTATTGTAATAAATTAATATTTATGTTAAAAGTCCAGCCTGATAACTTGTTTTAAACATCACTTCGATTTGTTTACATTCTGAAACATATCAAGTAGACAGGAGCTTATCCCTAACAAGAAACAAAAAAATGCGCTTCAAAAAATATCAAGTCTCTCTATAATTTAGAGAAGGTTTGCATATTTCATTATATCAATTATTAAATTGGCTTAAATTTTAATACAATTTAAAATATATTTGAATTTACTAATGACATCTACCAATGATATTTCCATCTATAGTAAGTTTGTGTAAATTTCAATTCAATCATGATAAACTTTAAAACTGGTGTAGAAAGTGTAAGAATATAGTTTTGAAAGTTGACATTTATAAAATCTAGTAGAATTTAAAAAAAGTAATGCACTGTAAAATCATCTCTTATTTATATAACATCAGCTGACCTATAGTCTTTGAGAGTTAATTATGTAAGCTCTTATGTGTCATACTTCCAGTAATTTTGTGTCAATATACATAAAAAGTATTAAACAATTTTTACTTCTGATATTTTAAAACAAATTATTAAAAATCTATAAAATAGTGAAACAACTGAGCTACTGAAATAAATACACAAACTAAATCAGGTCTTTAAGATTTTATTGTAAAACTTAATGAAATATTTTTACAAATCAACTCTGGTTTAACCAGAATATTCAACCCAATCTTGTTTAACCTCCCAGAAAAATTCATCCAAATATAGTTATGTTTAAATTATGGTGAATTATTGTACATCATGTTAAAAAACAACTCTTACTTATAAAATTTTCTTACATTATGTCAAAATCAAAATTACATTAGGCACAGCCATCACAGTTCAGATATTTTGGAACTGTTTTTCTGGGTGGTATTGCGAACAAGAATTACATTAGCCAAATACATTAGCCAAATTCTTTTGCATCATCTTCTGTAACATCACCGTACTGCCAAAGATTTAGCTAAAACAAAGAAAATGTTACAATTAAATATTTGCAAATTATAACTGGCACATATAAGAAACACCTTACAGCAATAACTTATCCTTTTTTCAAAAAATATAATAAACTAATGGAGTGGCAGTTAGAAATAACTTACTTTAAAAAAAAAATAGTTCTCTGAATTATTAAGCTAGAGAAATATGTACATAGCTAAAAATCTATTTTGATTAAAACATCTCTTACATTTCTTAAGGCAATATGTGCATTATTTATAAATTCTTTATAACATTATTGGGGGGGGGGGGGGAGGAGAAAAGGATAAAAAAAGGAATTACTACTAGCAAATGATCAATTTTGTCAAATGCAATTAATAGGTTGAATGTAATTAAGGATTAAGTGATTACTTATTGAGAGATCAGCAAATAAAAAGCAAGCAGATTTCAATATGCAGTATATATATATATATATTTTAAATGAAATATGCATAACTTACATTTTTTTTTTTAATATAGACTATAAAGGTAAATATTCATTAACTAAACTCATTGTTTTAAAAGTGATCAGTTTTGAAACAAATTATGAAATAAATACAAAAAAAAAAAAAAATTACAATTTTTAAAAACACACTTTGCACTAAAAGCTCCAATTCAGCAGATATCGATAATATATATGAATGCAAAATTATAGCTCATTGGATGATAAGAAATGGGTTACAAATTCAAAAACAAAATTTTAAACTAGAGTTGAAAGCCTAGGGTCGAATCCCTGTCCATTATTACTTATTGTCATTGAAGTTATACATATATAAAAAAAATTTCAAATCAATATGATGACAGGAAGTGTGTCTCAATTCAAAATCAAATTTTTGACAGAAGTTAGAGCCCAGGGCCCCACCCAAAATCTATTAATATTTGAGCACGTATTGTCATTGAAATTGTACAGTTTTAGCTCAATCAGATGGTAGGAAATGAAAATTCAATTGTTAGATTTGACTCACAAATAAACATTTCAAAACATACGAAATTAAATAAAAGCATGTAAAAAGTATCTTTGGGTATATATTCAATTCTATTAAAAAAAATACTTTATATTAAAATCCTTCAGAAGAATTGAAACAATTAGTATTTTAAAATAAGAATGTTTTAAGCAGTCACGTGGGTTTTAAAGGCTTTAAAAAAAAAAAAAAAAAATTATAAGCTTTTATATTCAAAAATTTGAGCATATAAAAGAGCAACATCAAAACAATGTCTCATAAAATTTTCATTAAAAATTTTTGAAAATTTAGCCAATGGGTCCTAGTTTCTAGAAACCCTTTAGAAAAGTAGTGGACAAGATTTCTCAAAAACCAATGAACCAATCTTATTAAAATTTTGCAAATTTCTTCAAAAGAGAATTGACTAGTGCTTGATTGAAGGTTTTTTTTTTTTTTTGGAGGGGGGGGGGGGGGTAAATGAAATTTGAAGTTTTGTCAGAGTTGTATGCAAAAAAGTACAACTTTCAGCACCTTTTACCCCAATATAGCCTTATAAAAATAGTTGTAACAAAAAAGAAAATCCTTTGCTCAAGTAATAGCCAATTTTATTTTGAAGATGTGTGTAAAATTTTAATAAGATCGTCATTTTAGTTTTTGAGAAATTGTGTCCACTACTTTTCTGAAGGGTCTCTGGAAACCAGCCAAGATTTTTAAATTTTTTGATAAAAATTTTATAAAATATTGTTTAAATATTACTCATTTATACGCTCAAAATTTTGAGTAAAAAAAAAAAAAAAATAGTTATTATATTAAAGAAAAAGAGAGAGAGAATGACTTTCTTTTACCCTTTGAAACCCACGTAACCAATTAAAATGTTCTTTTGTTAGCAACTATCAGATGATATAATCTAACAGAGAAAAACAATGTCAGATCTACAACACTGTGCTTCTCTGACCTGGGTTACTTTTTTTTTGTTCAACTAGATACGACGCTCATTAATAAAAAGGAATGCCAAGAAAGAAATCAATAAAAATTACTAACTTTGATTTGCAATGGAAATATTTTAAAAGGGAGGGCGAAATTAGTCAATTTTTTTTATTGGAAACAAAAATTGTAGAATAATTTTAGATTTTAAACTTTGATTTATAAGAAGTAAATGAGAAAATATAAATTTTACAGTTAGGTGATAAATCAGCTGAAATAAAAAAAAAAACTTTTATTTACATTTCCAATAAGTTTCAAGATAAAAAAAATGCATTACAGAATTGAACAGCTGTAATGAATTTCTTTAAATGCAGTGTATATATGTAATTTTTAAAGTGTTATGCACAACCATGACTTTTAAAAGATAAAAATAATGAAGTTCACCTAAAGTCACTAATTGACCTTTGCTTATTGAATCCTTATGAGTGAGTCAATGCAAAGATGAATAAATCTGATAAGATTTCAGAGCAGGCTTGAGTTTTACTAAATGTCTGACTAAAAAGAAGTCAATTTCAAATGGAAAGCTAGGAAATCTAGGATTGTGACTGAAACGCCAGTAAAAAAGCCATTTGAAAACACAAACTTCAACTGAACAAAGAAAGAAAAAGATCTGTTTTCCCAATCAAAAAAGTTTTGAACAAACAGTTATTTTCAGAAGTTCCTTTGCATTGAAAGTAAAGTCATAACTTAATGACATACCTCAATTAAGAGACAATCATTGTTCTTTCCTCAGATACGAGTGAGGACAAGTTCAATCTGTCAGAAAGCTTAGAGAAAGAGAATTTTGTAATAGCCAATTTTGCAACTAAAACAACAATTCTTGACTGTGTTGGAAGAGTCCTTAAAAAGATTGGTGATGATTTAATGATATATATATATATATATATATATATATTTTAAGAGCTGATTTGGAATTCTAATCTTATAGATAGAACTGTGTTGGAAAAGTCAATGAAAATATTTTATTTGTATCAAGTAAAAGTGGTTTATTTAAAATGTTCTCAGTTAGAATAAGCTTTAGATTTTAAAATCCATCTGTGGAATATGCACACAAAATTCAAATAATAGGAATATTTGTTTATGTTTGTATGGAAAGATCTTTTAACTACCCCTCCCCCCCCCCGCTTCCTTGTAAAGTAATGTTTACTTTTAAATTTAAAGCATTGTTAGTCATATTTAGAACAGGATTAGGAATAAGCTCGAGATTTTCCTTTCATAAAGTGAAGTATACATATATTTTGTATATTAAATTTATGAAAAATTTACCTCTTTCCACAACTCTACTGAAAGAATTTTTTTTGTTTAAAACTGTGGTTTAAAACTGGTGTGCCATAAGAACTTTTAAGTTGCAAATGTAAATACTCCTCTATTAAGTATTGACAGGTAACAACTAGACATTAATATAGCCAAAGAAAAAAGATACACCTTCTGTCCCTATGTCAGTTGATGACAGAGATTTCAACTAGCAAAAGAATACAACTTTTATACTTCTAATAGTTAATTGTATATGTCATAGTTTGTAAAATTTTGGTCAAGCTTCGAATTTCCCCTATAGATATATCAATTCTTTATATGCTACTTTTTGAAGAACTAAAGCCACACACATCACAGTAAAAAAATACTTAAGAAACATATATTAAATACAGTAAAACTTACTCTTTCTTTTTTAGCAGTTTCCTGAGCAGATAAATATTCATTTACAATCTTCTGAAATTTTTTCTCTCTCTTAGGATCAACAAATACAAATCCTTTAAGAATTAGTTCTTTTCCTATATCTTCTTTTTCTTCGGTTAACAAAGTTACATAAGGTAAACCAGACTTATATTCTACATTTAATAATAATATTTTGTTGTCAACAGCTTCCGTAAATTCAGTACGTGCGTCATTTTGAGCTTCAGTCTAAAAATTTAAAGTATGTTGAAAGTTATAAAATTTAAACTGTATAATTACATACAAATATATTTTTAAAATAAAGTCATCTGGTAACACAGATTTTCATAAAAGAAAATTTAGAAAAATTTATGGAAAATAACTATCAAGAACAATAAAAATAATGACACTGCACAGGTACTGAACACACTTTTAATTTCTTTAATACACATTTTTATCTGTTTCATTACTTCTTTCACATCTTTATGTTTATTTTCTGAAGATAAAGCATTATAATCATAAAAAAATCCTACTAACTGGATTTTGTAGTAGACTTTATATGAATGAAATGCAATTTGTTATAAACAAGTTACAGGTCACCAATCGCACAAATATTATAGATTTTCATGAGCGCAGGACTTTTTTTTAGGGACATAAATAATTCTTATATATTATAGCCTACAGACTCAAATTATTGTAAATGTGCTAGCATTTGAATTCCACAATCAATTAAAATAAAATTGAATTGAGCATATCACAGGTTATCATTGCAAGAACTATATCTATACCCCGGAGGCAAAGGACACCATGACACAAAAATGTGATCTTTAAGGAATGATGTTATAATGAAATGCATTTGTCATGAATAAAGAAAATGGACATGGTTTCATTTTCCACTATCCTATCTCCTTTATAGTAACTGGAACAGTGTTCAATGCAAGCAAATTATGCACATCAAAAACATGGGACTAATACTTTTCACAAAATTCACATGGTGTCCTTTACCTCTGGGGAACAGGTACGTTTTCATGAGTATAGGACTTAAAGAGTTTTATTAACAGGGATTAAAAAAAAAAAAAAATAGAATTCTTATATATTACAGCTTATGAACTCAAATTGTTTGAAGTTTGCAGGGGTGAAACAACCTAATATGCAAGAACCCTGAAAACTACTACTTGTATTGCAGAATGAATGGCAAGCTAAGACTTGTTAATGATATATTTTATTTATACCTGTAATAAGTGATATTTTAAGATTTCTTAATACATTATAAAGCAAATCAAGCATTCAAAATGAGACTAAACAAGTAGTACAAACTTTATAAGTAGCATTCCAAAACACTGAATGAACTCTGAAAGATTGTGAAGAAGGAATGGGAAAAAAATCAACCTTGATGTTTTAAGAAATGCTCTGTTATGTTGAAAATCAAGATGTAATATGATAGTTCAACAAAAGAGCTATCAGACTGAACATTTTAGAAAATAAAATTCTTATATTTGTTTATATATATATACATACATATCTTTGCAAACTCATTACAAAAATGTGTAAACACCCTCTGTATATATCAATTCTTTTGTGTCTCATAAAATATTTATAAGACTATGCATACAATTAAAAAATAAATTACGTACTTAACACATTAAAAATGTCACATCCATCTGATCTTATTTTGAAAATTCAAGCCAATACAAACTAAAAGTCAGCAGCATAAAGTGAAAGTAATAAAACTGGAAAATTTTATAAAGAAGAAAATGTTACCAAAACTAATTATTTTAACAATTGGGTTATTTATAGTTATTTTAAAAAACAATTGGGTAATTTTTTTCAGTATTACTCTCTCTATACAGATAAAATTTATTTTACTTAACAATATTTTTATAAGTTGCTGTGCTTCATACTAAAAATATAACTCATTTAACTGAAAATGTCTTTTTACAAGGGAATTCAAAAATAACTGACACTAGGCATCAGATGAAGAATTATAAACCAATTATTATAAATTCCTGTGACTGAAGTATGGATATAAACATTTCAGAAGGAACGGTGGTTAGTGTTTGTTTTCTTATTGATGTCCCAAACTAGCAAGAACAATTCTACTCAGAGAATAGAATCGTACTTGTTTGTTTACAACTCCTATTGGAGAAGGAATGGTAGTAATGTTTTTCTAGGAAGTGTATTCAGAAAGCAATTTTTAATAGTGCATCCATTCCCAAACTGGAAGTAAGAGCTTTGAATTACACAGAAATTCATGAAGAAATTATTATTTATGGCAAGCATACAATACAAAAGCCTACAATTTTGAAGTGGTCCAAACAATTTCAAAAATGGCTGCAGTAGTATCATTGATAATTTTTGCGCAGGGTTGTCTGCAAGCTCCATCAGTGCTGAAACTCTTTGCATTGTCTTTAAAGTTATTCAGAATAATAAACATAGGAAAACTTGAGTATACTGTGTGTTTCATATGGAAGTGTGCCTTCCACGTTTCATTAGCTTGAAGAAATCTAACAAAATTATATCAAATTCTAAAATTGAATCTTCTTTAATACTTACATCAGTAGGTGGTTTAATAAAGGCCAATGTGTACTCATGGGCACAATGTGGAAGAGCATGATATGTGGAAGGTAAGCTTGCTAAATTTGCAGCAGTAGTTATTTCTTTCTAAAAAAAAAATATTTTTAAAAATTATTCATTTGGTATACTATTGATGGTTAACATTTCAAAATAAATCATTAAAATGTACATATATTCTCTTATTTTATTTTAATATAAAAGTTTAAAAGAAAAAATAAGCATGAATATAGATGATATGCAGATTAAGACTAATTGTCAACATGAAGGATCCTAGATCTCTGGGACAGACTACTTAGGGGAGGGGGGGGGGGTTCTCAGTGGAAAACTTAAGAGTCCACTTTGAGCTATACTCAGGGAACGCATAACTTGAGAGCATTGCAAAGGCTACAGAGACCTTTTTACGCACTTGGCGTTAATTGGGTTGCGATATCGGGCGATTTAGCGATGATTTCGGAAAGTTTTTTTTTTTTTTTTTCGATTAAAGTAAAAATATTTTTTCAGAGTATATTTTTTAGTTTCTTTAGAAATGAATTTACACTAAATTCATTACTTACAATTTATTGTAAATCCATATTACTGCAAATTAAGTAATATACTACATTTTACCTTGAGAGAGAAAAAAAACAAAAAGGTTAATACTCAAATATTTTGAAAAAGGAAAAAATTAAAATATTATCTGTATGTATATTTTTACTTTCTTCTATCTTCAATAGAAGAAAGTATTGGATTCGTAAAAATTTTCGATTTCGGGTTTTTGATGGATTTACACGTTTTGAGAGCTGTAGAACACGATTTTACCATTTTTAGAAAATGTCTGTCTGTCTGTCTGTCTGTGTGTGTGTGTGTGTGTGTGTGTGTGTGTGACAAAATTTTGTGGCAACTGTATCTCTGGAACTACTGCACAGAATTTCATACAAATTGGTATGTAGTTGCACCTTGACATAAATTAGTGCCTATCAACTTTTGGTAAAAATAGTCTTACAGGTTGCGTTGCCATCCCGCTTTTTCTAAATTTTTAACAGGGTGATATAGGGCAAAAAGTTTCAAGATGGGTATCTTTCGAAAGGTCTCGTCAGTATCTTTAAAACGAATGGTTGAACTATAAATCTGTGATAATTTAAAACAAAGTTATCGATTTTTTTTTACTTTTTACGAAAAAAAACTTAGAATTTTTTTTTTTTTTTCCTCTCCCCTTAATTTTATCAAACTCCCACGGTTTCAGTGTTCTGACAAACTTAAACTAATTTTTGCTTTTTTCCCCTAATTTTGTCAAAGTCCGACGGTTTCCGTGTCTTGACAAACTTTAACATATTTTTGCATTTTCCCCCTAATTTTGTCAAAGTCCCACGGTTTCCGTGTTTTGACAAACTTTAACAAATTTTCACATTTTACCCAAAATTTTGTCAAAGTCCCACTTTTTTTTTTTTTTTTTTTTTATCTCTCCCCTTAATTCTATCAAACTCCCACGGTTTCCGTGTTCTGACAAACTTAAACAAATTTTTGCATTTTTCCCCCAATTTTGTCAAGGTCCCACGGTTTCAGTGTTTTGACAAACTTAGAATAATTTTCACATTTTACCCAAAATTTTGTCAAAGTCCCACTTTTTTTTTCTTTAATTATTGTTACTGAGTGAATTTGTATAGGAAAATATAGAAGAAAGTCTCGTGGTGGCCACAACATACTAGTTTGTCTTTGTTCTCTTTAAAGAGAAACTGATTATTATAATTTTTTTTTTTTTTAATAATTTAAAAATATACTTTTAAAATATTTCGAATATATTTTGGCAGAAAAATTATTTTATCATAAGATTTAAACTGTGATTTTTAAATGGCAGTATCATCTGTGGAGAAAATGAACAAAAAGTTCTAAATGAACAAAACGTAATAGATTTTTAATTTGCATTATTATTTACCGGTTAATCAGTAAATGTTAAAAGCAGTAAAAAAATGAGAAAGTGGAAATAGTTCAAAGCTTTTATGAAAATATTAAAAAAAATATTAATTTAAAATAAATAAATAAATATACTGAATTTTCATATGCAGAGGCAATCTCTGTTTACAATTTGTTTATACATTCATTTTGTCTGTATCCTGATTTTTTATGTTAAATGTGAATATGAGAATTTTTATATTCATTTCTGAATAAAATTAAGAAACTCACAATTTATATGAAAGGGAAGCGAATTTTAATTTACTTGTAAATATGATTCATCTTGATATATTTATTTAATACCGATAAAAACACACCTTTGCGACTGCTATTTTTAAAAACTGAGTTGAAACATTTATTTTCATAGCATTTTTAGGAGGTTGGAATGAGATTTTTATAGATGAGAAAGAGGGAAATGTTACGTTATTCGATTTTTTGGAATAAGAATGAAAGTATGGCATTTCATGCATTTTTCAATTTATTTTGATATATTGAATGGATAAGCATGCTTTGATATTAATGTGATATTAAATTTAAAAGCAATCTTAAAATTTTCAGAAACAATCTTTCCACACTTTTTTTGAGGACTATTTCTTTCCGACAGCATAGACTAAATAAAAACGATTTATCTTTTTATTTTGTGATTTTGTTTTTCCTTTGGCACAGTTAAAAAAATATTAAAGGTAAAATTGAGAGATAATGTTCGACAGAAATTTTCAGAAATATATATAGTAACCGTTTCAAAGGGCTAGAATTTATAAACAAAGTTAAGAACCCCCTCCCATTTTTTTAAGGATATTTGTATATTTAAATCGAAAAATAACTATTGTAGTAAATTATGTAGAGCAATTGCAGAAAATGAGTCAAAATTCCGTCATACTTGATACTGAAAAACTTAGCAATTGAATCAATACCAATTTTGTAGCTATTTGGAATTAATTTAGATATCAGAAAATAAAAGTTTTTGACTTTTGTGTAGCTTTTGGGAGAACTTCGAGGCATTTTTATTAATTTAGGAGGCTTTTGGCTCTAAATTCAAATCTCAAAAGATAGATTTATAAGGACGAGAGAACTATTTCTTTCAAAGAGCCAATAATAATAATTGTGTCATTAAAACTTTGCGGTAGACTACCTTGATTAAAGCAGGCAGTGTCAGGAGTACAGTTTCATGCATACACAATAAATAAATAGGCCACTTTCACAAAATTATACTATGTGTAGAACAGAATTTAAATTTCATTTCAATTCACTTGACCACTATTAGCCTTTACTTATTTATTTTTAATTTAATTTAAATTAATTTAATTTATTATTTTTGTTAAATTATATAGTTTTTATTCACTTGATGAAATTATTTTACTAACTAAATGCACAGAATTATAAGTAATAATTCTATTCAATGTAAGCTTTTTCTAATCAAAATTTTTTATAATGATATTTTTAAATGTAAATATTTTAAACTGCAATATAGAAAATCCTACATAATTGCTCTACATATCTTTAAAATTTTGTATTTCCTCTCCAAGGTATCGATCAATTTGTTATAAAGTCTCAAACAGTATTTATTTCCCAATTAATTTTCTTTAAGTAAATATCCATTAAAATAAAATTTGTTTTACAATGTAATGCTTGCTAATTATGTAATTTCGGCTTTAAATAATTGATCTGTCTCCCATTTATATATAAATTTTACATATATAAGTCTGATATATATATATATATTGCCGGCGTAAAACTAGTGTAACCCCACAGGCAAGTCACAAGTCTTGCCGCCTGCCTCCTTCTTCCTATCTTGTGTTTCTTGGGTTGTTTTTTCATTAATTTTGATAAGTTTATGGTTTTAAGTTAAGATTTGTTGTTTTACTTTATTGATTCGTTTGTTTTGCAGGCTGTTAATTAATAGATCTGGTTTCTTTACATTAGTGTATTTCATCCACTGATGATTTTTTTTTTTCCTATCTTATTGGTCATTGGTGTTTCAGTGATCTTGTATCTGTTGCTTGGCTTCTACTATGCTTAATAGATCATCTTTATTATATTTACATTTAAAATTAAACCTGCTGCAATTGCGCATAAATTTTGAATGTATTTTGTGTTTAATAAAACTTATTACTTTATTGTCATTTAAATTATCTAATATATGAATTTCATATATTTAGATTTGTCTTAAATTAGCATTAACAATATTTTTTGTATTATACACTTTGTATAAAGCTGCATTTGCGCTCTTACAATTTGTATTATTTCTGTAATTTCTCTAATTTTTTCAATATGTTATTTACTGATTTAAAATTTATATTATATTATGATTCTTGTAGTGTTGTGAAGTTTTGCGACAGTATTTTGTCACTGGCCCTGGATCATTTTTAAGTAACTGTATAGTTGGCAACTTACTTTAATAATTTATTCTTTAATTAGATAAATATCTTTAGAATATCATTCACTGATCCATCGTAAATCATGATAAAAAATATGTTGTGTATGTGTAGTCGAATATTTAATTCTAATTATTATTTAGCATTTTGTGCCTGACATTTTGTGAATTGTGATGGTTAGTTTTTCTTACTTTACTTTAAAAAAAAAATGGGCAGAATTTAATTTGTAATTGGAACCAAATCAATAGATTCGGTCAAAGGAGGTTTAGTGTAAATATGTACATATTATTTAATTATTATTATTATTATTATTTTAGTTCTCTCTTCACTTTTCATTAATCCAGATACTTATTAATCAAGAATCAATTTAATTAAGTAATTGAATTTGGTATAGCCCACTTTCGATAAAACTAATGTAAATACTTACTTGCCTTGTGATTTTTAATATACAAAAACATTTTTTCTCTATGACTCTGTTTAGTAAATTTTTAGATCCTGGCAAAAAATACTTAGCTTCACAGCAGTATTGTGCCCGGTACAAGGATATTTATAGGGATATCCTTGGATCGACATCCAGTTACCTATCATCTCCTCCTCCTTTACTTCAATTTAGAACATGCGGTTCTAATAGATGTCAAACTTGCCCTATGGCCTCTCATACACAATTGAATAATAATCACTCTTTGGTTCCATTTTGTCAGGCATACAATGTTATTTATAAAATCAGTTGTGTCATTGTAAACTTAGTTATATTGGTGAAACTTCAACTCCTCTACATCTACGCATTAATCAGCATCGATCAGATTCTAAAAACCTTTCAGCTGCACCTTCTAAATCAACTATAGAATTACAACACTTTAAATCACATAATTTTAATTCATGTACCATAGAGATTGTAAAAATTCAGAAAAATAAAAGTGAGCGTCTATTTCTTGAATCAAAATTTATGCAATATTATAATACAATTTATCCATATGGCCTAAATTCCGAATACTTTAGTAAAACTATTAAAGCATACTCTAACATCAACCCTCTACATGATTATTCGACTATTTATGCACAACTCAATCACAAAATTAACAATAAAACTTCTAGAACTAAACGAGGTAGTAAAAAAAACCAGATTTAATCTTTTCTAAAAGTGCCATTATTAAACTCATTTCAGATCTACAGACTAATTACTTATCCAACTATAACTGGTTCATTATTCGAAAATTTATTTTTGCAATTAAAAAGAAATACTTAGTAAACTTTCTGAATGTCTTTCAAAGCCAATCCTATAATAAAAATTTTTCAGACATTTTTTATGATATTATAATGTACAAAATCAAACAATTTAAAAATTAATAAAAAGCCCAACAAATTTAAAACAAATACTCAATTAATTGTGAATTTTACAAATCAAATATTGAACAGTATTAACATTACGTCTATCATTAATGACAAAGAATGTTTGTTTCCGATTAAAGATTTAAATCTATCTCGTACCTTCAAATATCCTCTTCCTCTTGGCAGAAAGATATTCAATTATAATTCTGTATCTAAGTCTACCTCTTTTACTAACACTGTAACCTGTAAATGCAATGATCCTTCTTTCTCAAAATTTATTGACAGAGACCATGGACACATTATCACGGGTAATCTCAATATTATTGATAATTATCAATTAAAAAAATTCATGAAATTTGGCACCAAATTTAGATTTCCAGTAAAAACAAGCATTCCACAAATCTTTCAACAGTTTTCTTATGACCTAGAATTATTTATTTATAAAATATCTATTACTCATAATAAACCTATTGCCTACTTCACTCAATGGAAAGTTTTAGTGTTACAAAAAATCAAAAATGCATTATTTATCAATTCTTCAAATCTGGTGTTATTTAAAAAATCTGTACTTCTTAACTCAATCAAATCACTACAGGATGACTTTGTGATCACTTATGTTGACAAAACACCTAATAATTATGCCATTATTTGTAAATCCTACTATCTCTCTATTTTAAACTCTTCAATCAATAATAGTAACATCTTCAGTTTAACTAATAATAACCTTATTATTAATAACCGAAAAATACATAATTACTATAAACTACTTCAACTTCCCTTCAATAACTTTAATTATCCTTATATAGTTCTCATACCTAAGTTTCACAAATCTCCAATTAAATTTCACACTGTCACTGTTGGGTGTAACACTTATAACCACAATGCTAATAAAGCTCTACTGGATATTCTAAAACAAATTTACAAATGTACTTCCAAAGTTGATAATTTACACTGTCTTAAAAATAACTTTCAATTAATTCAATACATCAAATCGCTCGATTCAATAGACAATATTATGACTTTTGACTTTCAAGATCTTTTCAATAATATTGAGTTATCAGATCTTAGTAATATCATTTACAGTCTTTTTCAAGAACATAAAGCTCAAATTAATCTTCCTTACAATTTTACAGCAGAAAAATTTAAAACACTTCTTAACTTTGTTATCCATAATAATTATATCTTCCACAACAACGATATCTATTTGCAACAATTAGGCATCCCACAAGGAGGTTGTAGCTCCAGTATTTTGGCAGATCTCTATCTTTATTATTATGAAAAGCAAATTTGCAATGATTATGTTCGATTTTATCGTTACATCGATGATATTATTGTATTTTATCTCAACAAGAACTCACAAAATGGCTTTTCCTTCAATTATCCACCTAATTTAAAGCTAACTCAAAGTACTCTGACTAATCAATCAATTAACTTTTTAGATCTCAAAATAATCATCGATGGTAATAAACTTTACACAGATATCAATGACAAACGGCAAGATTTTTGTTTTAATGTAAACTTATTTACACATTTTAATTCATGTCTGCATCTTTCGGTATTTAGAAACATCATCATTAACCATTTATTTTGAATTCATAATTTATGCTCTGCAAAGTTTAAAAACAAGAATATTAATCAACTGATCGCAGCCACTGCTAAAATGGGTTTTCCTAAAAACTTTGTATTTTCTATTTTATATCCTTAACCATGTCTCTGTCAGTACAAAAAAAAAAAAAAAAAAAAAGCTGTGTACACTCTTGTGTATATCAACAAAAAAATTATAAAATAATAAAAGACAATAAAAAAGGTGGCGGTTGGGTGGGCAGATGTTTGATTACGGAGGTGGGGTGGTGTTGTAAGGCTGGATGGTTGGGTGGGTTTGTGAATTTAAAAGAAAAAAAAAAAAAAAAGTAGAAGGCTTGTTGCATTTTTTTTGTGTTACTATGCAAACTTTCATTTTCTAATAAAATTTCAGATTTTTCCTTTTTGAGTTGTCAACTATATTTAATGTTCTAATTATACTGTTAAACACAATGTGATCAATCGGTGAATTTCATCGTGGCTTCGTGGTTTCATTGTTGTTCATCTGCTTTGAAATTTTGCATTTTTAAATCCATATGGTTCCTGTTCTGGTTGTGGCAGGCTGGGGGAGTGTTGCCGGCGTAAAACTAGTGTAACCCCACAGGCAAGTCACAAGTCTTGCCGCCTGCCTCCTTCTTCCTATCTTGTGTTTCTTGGGTTGTTTTTTCATTAATTTTGATAAGTTTATGGTTTTAAGTTAAGATTTGTTGTTTTACTTTATTGATTCGTTTGTTTTGCAGGCTGTTAATTAATAGATCTGGTTTCTTTACATTAGTGTATTTCATCCACTGATGATTTTTTTTTTTTTATCTTATTGGTCATTGGTGTTTCAGTGATCTTGTATCTGTTGCTTGGCTTCTACTATGCTTAATAGATCATCTTTATTATATATATATATATATATATATATATATATATATATATATATATGTATGATAATTATTATTATTATTATTAAAGATAATTATGTTTTTCTTTTATTCTTCTGTTCCAGTAAAAAAATAAAAGTAAAATCTTTAGTATATAGTGCATAGTATAAATTAATGTAAACACTATTAGTTGTTTGTACTGGAAATAAAAATATTTTATATAACAATGCGTAAACGAATTGAAATTATATTATCAATGTAATAATAATAACGAAAAAGAAAAAGTATTTGTTGAAAAATATTTTTCCTTATTCCTGTTAGTTTGAATATTTCATTGACATATTTGGTGTGAATCAGGTGTGAAAATTTACCAAAATTTCAAATCCGTCAAAACTTTTACTCTATTTTTAACAGTTGTGAAATTAAAGAAACGGACTCTGCATTAATTATCTTCAAATTTTCGAAAATAAAGTAATCTATTAGCCCCACCAAACTGTTTCACACTCACAATAGGGGTTAAAAGGTTGCTTCTGGTATTCCCTCTTCCGTCAATATTTCGCCAACAGACTTTCTTCGCGGAACAATACATTGATATAAATTTTATGCTTATCTATTACAATAAATTCTATGTGTTAACATAAATGTTTAGTTTAAATAGTTAATCTTTTTTCAGTTTACCAGAATACAGGTTGATTCAAAATAAGTGTGACCAATTTTAATAGCACGTAACTATTTATTGTAAACTTTAATCGCTTTACTGCCGGTTTTATTTTAAAAGTGAGACGTTTAAATTACCAGTCTAGCTATTTTTATTAGTGGGAGTAAATTATGGATTCGAAATTAGATCCTCAAACCCGAAACGAAATTTTAGAGCTTTTGAAGGATGTTTGCTCAAACTCTGTTATAAATAAAGCATTTAAATATCAAAAAAGATATTTTTCTAATGAATTACTATCTAAACTTTGAAAAGAAATAAAATTTGGCTGGCAATAAAAAGCTCCAGGGAAAAAATGTCGACGAAAGCAAGTGCTTGGTGAAAAAGAAAAAAAGAAGCAGAAAAGACTTATCGCTGTAGAAAATTCACTGCCTCAGAGAACTTTAGCAAAGAAACTACGGGTATCGCAATCGACAATTTGTCGTGAGATAAAGAAAATTGACTATAAAAAAGTGAATAAACCAATCTGTCATCAAATGTCTGCAAAGACCGTAAAAAAACTAAGAAAATGTTCTTGACCTCCGTATTTAATGTTACGCAAAGGTAGATACAAAAAATGGATAGCATCAGATGAAGAACTGTTTTATCTGTCATCCACAACTGACAAAACAAAGATACAATATATTTCACCCGAAAAGCGTCGCAAAGACGCAACTGTTTTGCAAAAGGCAAGTTGGCCGTCAGGTTTTATGATATGGATGAGAATGTCCTCCCAAGGATTAACAAAACCATTTTTTTATAGAAACAAAGGCTAAAATTGATGCTAAATACTATCAGAATAAAGTTTTGAAGCACATGATCAAAGAAAGTAAACCTCTTTAACCCCAAGAAAACTTTGTTTTTCACCAAGATTCTGTACCAAGTCATACTGCAAAATCAACTATAAAAGGGCTAAAAAATAAAAATAAAAAATATATTTTTTTTTCCTCCTGAGAAATGGACACCATCATTACCTAACTGTGCTCTTTGCGATTATTTTTTATGGGGATACTTAAAAAAAAAAAAACAATTAAGTAGACGTAAAGTAAGAATACTTCAAGAGCTTCAAAAAGCAATCGAAGAGGAAGTTGGAAAAATGCCCCTAAAAAATGGTCAAAACAGCTCTTTTGGCTTGGCCTAAAGATTTAAGTAAAATGTACTATGCTAAAGGAAACTTCACTGAAAATTTCATGTAAATAACTTAATTCAATAAAAATTTCTGATGCTTTGAAATTGGTCACACTTATTTTGAATCAACCTGTAAAAAAAAAACGAGAAAAAGTTTATTACACTTAAATATAGTAAAGAACTATTTTCTTTCGCGGATGTGCAATTTCCACAGGCTAATACACACTATCAAGTTATCCTTTCCCCGAGTATAGTCATCTTTAAGTGTTGGAAAAATAAAATCACATGAAAGCTGAAGAGCTAGGATGACAAAATCAACCTTGGTTTGGATCCAGTACCTCTTACAGTATAGCGCAAAAGTTTATGCATAAGCTAAATTTATTAATAAAATGAAAGTAATACACAGGAATGCTTCAAAAGTTTTACTGCATTTAAACAATTGGATTACAAATTCATGTTTCAATTTTGGAAACAATTGAAAGGAAACAATAAATTATAAAAAAATAAAAACTGATGTCACAAAAGTTTAAACCCAAATGAGGTTTTATTGCAAATATCTCTTTGAACATGATTGGTGGAGGATCGGCGAGACTTATTTCCCAAACTATAAAGTGTAGAGATTGCTGTATGAGTTACCAAAATGTCAAAATTGCTACAGTTCTTGCCTGAAGAAGTTCTGAAGGTGTAGAAGCTGAAAGCAGAAGGTAAATTAATTTTAATTTTACTTATTTTAAATTGATCCAAACATGGTATTTATAGTGTTTTGTAACATGGAGAACAATTTAAAACTGCATGTCGCTCAGGAAGACTGAGAAAAAACACATTTTGTGAGCTTAGAACTACTAAAATAATGGCTCTGACTGACAATTTGTCTCTTAATCGGATAAAAATATCAACTTACATAAAAAAAAATATCATGCGACACCATACCTAGATGAATAATTGAATCGGGATTCATCAAAAAACAAAAACTAGTTTGTAAAGCTTTTCTGAAACAGTGTCACAAACAAGCTAGAATTCAATGGGCAAAACAGCACATGTATTATCGTGATGAATGAATAGATTACTGTTATTTTCTCTGGTGAAAAAAAAATAGAATTTGGATGGTCCAGGTGGGTTCTGATTCCATTAGTGTGACTTGAGGAAAGATCGAAAGAGCATATTCAGCAGGCAACAAGGTGGTGGCTCGCTCATGGTATAGGGAACTTTTGGCTATAACGGACAAAAGTCTCTTTTGCTTCGTAAGTGGCAGATAAAATTACAAGTAGTATAAGGAAACTCTGAGTGAGAATTTGTTGCAATTTGGTGAACTCCTAGGTGGTCCCAACTGGACCTT
This sequence comes from Salticus scenicus, assembly GCA_963930645.1. NCBI lineage: Eukaryota > Metazoa > Arthropoda > Arachnida > Araneae > Salticidae > Salticus > Salticus scenicus. The sequence continues at coordinate 218,153,095 of OZ005651.1, read as the reverse complement.
TCAGCAGGACAATGTAGAGATACACACTTCCCATTGTACAAAAGAATAGTTTAGATCTCAGAATATCAGTGTGATGAACTTCCCAGCACTCAAACTAGATCCCAATCTGACGGAGAATATATGGGGAATCCTCTCATGTTACATCTACAAGAATGGGAAGCTATATTAATGCAAGGAAGCCTGGTACAGATTCGCTCCCTAAACATTCCATAATCTCATGTTATCAATGGAAAATTGTGCATTTCATCTTATCAGATGAAATAGAAATACCATAGACTACTAAAGGACTTTTGTACTTTGTGAAATGTAAATCTTTTGGTTTTGTGCATAAATTTTTGCGATATCACAATTTTTATTTTTTTCTTCTTTTTATAATTTATTATTTTCCTTTCAATTGTTTCTGAATTCGAAACATGAATTTTAATCCAATTATTTAGATACAGTAAAACTTTCAAAGTATTCTGGTGTATATTTTTTGTTTTATTAAAAAATTGAGCTTGTTCATAAACTTTTGCGCTGTGCTGTATCTACACACTTTAAAAGCAGAAATTCTCAGACAGTGGTGGGGCAAAAGAAGATTAGAGTTAAATGAAAATACTTTGTTATTAAATAAAAATTAATTAATGCTTCATAAGACTCAAATTTTCCAATGAGGTAGTTAATAAATTTGAAAAGTTGAAAAATCAGGTTAATATAAAAAACATTTCTATTCGGCAAATTTCTCCTTTGACAATGACTACTACGAATTTATCACTGCATATTTTCTGTGATACTATTGTAATGTGTAATGCAAAATATATATTTGTTAGACTGAACTTTAAATCAAATTAGCTTTCAATTAATTTAAGCTCTTTCTAGAGTAATCTCTTTAAGGGAAATACCCATTAATATTACAGATAATATTATGCATAATTTAAAATTGAAAGCACTGACAAATTTTTTAGGTCAGATTCCATGAATGTATTACAGAGTGATCAGTTTTAAAAAAGTATATTTATTTTTATATTACTCATCTCTCTAATGTATACAGCAAGTATTTAATAACTTATTAAAGATATGCATATTTCATGCTCTAGATTCATGGTCACCAGTTGCCAATGGGTGACCACTGCACTGAAAATGGCAACTAAAAAATCAGACCACAGTCATAAAAAGTGAAGACCATACTATATAGTTGATTTTTAAAAAATCAAAAGCATGGAATGTCATACCTGATAACTACAGAATTGTCGTAGTTTCTATGGGCAGCAATCGGAAACAATGGAACTATGTCAAGACGTAAAAAACTATGGAATCAGGCTTATTTCACAATTTATTTATTTTTTTTAAACTTTGAAAGTAATCAAGATTTCAAAGGAGAAGCATATTTGCCATCTGAAGATGAAAAATTCTTATTCTCAGCAAGTACAATTACTGGCACTTATCTAAGAAAATGTAAAAGTGGAAAAATATACACAAATTTTATAGATTAACAGCAAAATGTTTTTTTTTTTTTTTTTTTTTTTTTTTTTTATCAACTGAATGCAATTAAACAAAGTTTGTCAATCAACTGTGAAATGATTCCATATTTCAATAATTGGATGCAAAATTATTGCATATTTCAGAAAATACCTTCAGAGAGGAAAATGTAAATTTTATAATTTTGTGATGAAATAATCCTGGATTTTGGTAATTATTAGCAATATTAAAAATAAATTTTGACAATTAGGAGTGAAATAATTCATCATATTTTAGTATTAGGCTGAAAAATTACCAGTATTTTGGGAAAAAGATTTGAAAAGCGACAAATATTATAGATCAACAACGTAATATTGCATATTTCAGCAATTACTTGTGTTAAAATGCAGAAAGTATAACAGTTAGTGGCAAAATGATTCTGTTTTTCAATAACAGGGTGCAATATTATTGCATATTTCGTTAAATAGCCTTGAAAAGAAAGCAAATTTTGTCAATAAGCAAGGAAATAATCACGTATTTCAGTAATTTGTGTTATTAATGTAAATTTTAACAAACAGCAGCAATATAATTCCATATTTTACAATTAAGCAGCAAAAGTATTGGATACTTTAGAAAATAGTTTTAAAAAAGCAAGAACTTTATTGATTAGGAACTAAATAATCAAGCATTTTGGATATTGGATATAACATGAAGAGCTTGTTTTCAAAAAACGTTAAGTCGAAATTTTCAAAAATTGACTTTTCGATGCAAACGATTCCAGCACATACCTAACAATGTATCTATAATAATAAAAGAAGATGTCTGTCTGTCTGTCTGTCTGTCTCTCGCTCTGTCTGAGCATCTATACGTTCAGCCCCTACTGAACACAGAACTACAAAATTTGACATACGGGTGCTCAGAAGCCTGCCCGAGTGCATAGTGAAAAAAGAATTTAAAAATTTTAATTAGTTCCGGAGATATTAAAACAACGACCAATGTCTAATTACAAAGCGAGCAGATCGTAATTTCTGCCCTTCAAGTAGAATTCAGCGTGTTCCTCAAAAGAGGAAGCAGAGAGAGAAAAATTTTGCAGGTTTTCCTAAAGCGATCGCTACAGAACTTTTGGAGATATTGAAAATACACTTATACCACAAGAAAGAGCATTTATTATCGATTCTTACGGTACATTTTTGTTTAAAAAATACGGATTTCTTATATTTTTAAAAAGAAGTTTTAAAAAGGGTCAAAAATTTCTTTTTCTCGATCGTCTTTTTTGAAACGCCCTGTACGACCGAGTAACTGTTCCATTTATTAACAACTGGTATATTTGGAAAGGTCATTTAATCCTCTTTCGAACCATATAAACATTTTTACAAAATACAGATTAGCGATCCATATTTTTAGATTTTACGAAACATCAATTTTTTCACAAAACATTTTATAACTCAAAATCGTTTAGAGATAAATCATTTCTTTTTTTTTTTTTTTTTTTTTTTTTTTTGTATGTAGATCTCACTTGCACAATTCAATTCCCAAAAGATTGAGAGAAAATTTCAAAAACTGAATGAGTTATAATTTTTTTTTAATTTTAGGCATTAAACCATTGAAAACGGCCATCACCATTCCGTAATGAATTGAATACTGCTTGCTATCTTGATTCATGAGGTGGGTTACCATGGCAACTGACCTTGACAGAGAAGAGAGAATGGACAATTTGCACACATGGGGGATTTGAACAAAATCCTATTTTTCTGGTAGATTTAGGCCCATAAATTTCAAAAAGTTTATTAAAAATGCAAAAAAAGTTCTCATTAATTTCAAAAATAACTTTAAAATTAACCAAAAATCACGTGACTTGAAAACGCTGCCTGACGTCACACTTTATGATGCTTCAATGTTTACATTTTGTTAGCCTAGTTAACAAGCAGCAATTCGTTTTAACTTTCGTAATTATCAATCATTTATGTGATTTCTGAGCATTTCTTTTTCATCTTATAGTTATTTAATACAATTATCACCATTTTTCATTATCATTATTTTCAATTGTTTTCTTTTCATGGCGGTTGAACAATGTTTTTGTTTAATAGAGGAGCCTGTGGAACGCAAAAGAATAGCTTTTGAGAAGCATTCAGCCGTTGTGTTAATGCAGAGTGGTACAATACAATATTTATACTAGGATTTTTTAATATCCGTCATTTTTATAAAATACAAAACCTATTTCACTGATTCAAGAAGCAAAGCAAAGCTCAAAATCGAATGTAAACAACGATTACTCCTGTTTGTTGTTATAAAGAGTGACGTCACGATACTTTATACTGCGTTTTCTCTATAGAGTAAATAGTGCGATATTAAAATTGTTATAAATCAGTCATTAGATTTCAAATACAGAAAATGCTTGAATTTATTTTCTTACCTTTTCATATTCTTTTATATAAGAATAAAATCAGAAAACGTGCAAATTTTCTATTCGATATCCACCCAAACGAAGGAAATATTTTACCACTTGAGATCACGTGCTTTTTCTACTAGGAATAAAAATTGCAAATTTCAAAATGCTTCAATTTTCTTCTAAATTTTTTTTTACTTTGTGTGCGCAGTTTACAGCACAGGGGATATAGTTCGACCACGTTTCCTATGACTAGCAGTGAGGCCGAGTCCAAAAGTTTAGAGGGATGTAAAATTGGCTGAGAGATAGTTATTTGGCAAACATCCAGTTATTCGGTGTTCCCTTATCACTTGTTTTCTCTCAGTCACCCCTATTTTAACACTGGACTCGTTCAATCCGCACTTGTGCAGAGGCTTCCATGGTCGCAAGAAATGTGGTTAAAGAATAGTTGCAGTTCAAATTTCATCGATTTTTCAAAAAATTTACATTTTAATTGCAAATTAAATTTTATTCTAATAAGTGTATTTCAATTTCTAATTATGATTCAATTCTTTTTAATACATCATTCGAAAAATATTTTAAAGTTCTTTTATATTATCGAAAGTTTTAACCAGATTTACTCGTTTTGAGGGGTCCTGAATGGGTTTTCTCTTGTATCTCAGCTACTAATTAAAATAATTTCATAAGTAATACATCATTAGAAAACTTTGTTGATTTGGAATCGAACAGTAGATTACAGAAATTTCTACCGCCAGATGGCGCTGTAATATTTTAAAATTTCAATATTTCAATTTCTAATTATTAAATTATTTTTAATACATCATTCGAAAGATATTTTAAAGTACTTTTATATTATCGAAAGTGGAATTCAAAATTTCACCTTATTTACACGTTTTGAGGTGTCCTGATTCGGTTTTCTTTGGTATCTCAGCTACTAATTAAAATAAATTCCCAAGTAATACATCATTTGAAAGGTTTGTTGATTTGGAATTGAACAGTTCTAAAACCGGGATAAGGCGGCGCAGGCACCACCGAGCAGGACTTTGCTGAAATCACAAATTTGGAAGATCATAACATGGTGAGCGAACAGGTTGTTTCAGATATTGAAACTGGAAGAGGGCACTGCAGGCGCTACCGAGCAGGAATTTATTGCAGTTAAAATTTTCAATTAAGCTATTTTCACTATATGTCACTAAGCTGTTGTAAGACCTGAAACGGGAAAAATGTGCCTCAGGTGCCAACGAGCGGGAGTTTCGTAAAGTCTGATTTTTCAAGGATCGCAAACCAGCTGGTTGCCGAAGGCGGCTAGTTTTCAATAAGTAGAAGTTCCAAACAGAATTTGGTCATATTGAAAACAGAGTGTGAAATTCGTGTTTTTTTTTTCCAAAAAGAATTAAGTCACAAGTAAGTTTTGTGCCAAAAGGGATTAAGTCAAGTTTAACCAATTGCAGCATGCCTTGAGATCATGTGGTTTGTCTGGCTTTGCGTGAAAATTCAAAAGTACTGAAAAGAACGTTCTTGTAGGTTGTCACATTGAGATGGATTTTTTTTTTTTTTTTTTTTTTTCCCCTAATAAGGTTAAGTTGGAAAGAATATGAGTGATTCGAATGAAGCTGTGGTATTATCTCCGCACCCGAGAAAGCGTAAACGTGATCCAAGTCTATGGAAAAAAAAATATTTAAAAAAATAATCTTCAGTCATTGTCCGGTAAGCATAGAACAGTCTCCTGCAGTCATATTGACAGTGTGTTTTGTAAGGCAAATATCCTCACAATCAATGTTATCGAAGAAGCATTTAAGGCCAAGTACAGCGATACTGATAAACAGACAAGATAATTTTTTGTGTTCTTATATGAAAATTACACCTAAGAAAGCATATGGTCCACAGAAAAATGAATTAAAAACAAGACAGATAAGAATAAGGTTCTTTATTCCTAATTATGATACAGATGTTCCCGTGTGTGCTATCACATTTCAATCCATCTTCTGTGTGGGAGCAAAAAAAGAGTTGGAAATATTGCAAATTATTTTTTCAAGAATAAAACTGGGAGACCAGAATGTAGAGGTGGAAAACGTATCAAATTTAATATTGAAGATAAGAAGAAATTAATACATGAGCACATATTAAATTTTCATAGTCATTCTAGTCATTATGGGAGAAAAAAGACACCTCACAGAAAATACCTTCCTGCGACGCTTAACCTTAGAAACATGTAGAAAATGTTGATAGAAAAATATAAAATGGAGTGTATTTATAACCTTTATTATAATGTGCTTGTAAAATAAATTAATTTTGGTTTAGGAACCTCTAAAAAAGACTTATTTTCTTTCTGTATTAGGAAAAACATACAAATGAATTCAGAAAAATGTACAGAAAAAAAGAAGACTGTGTTAACCAAATTTTTTATTTATAAGCACCGAAGTAAAAACAATTATTCACTTTTAGGGGAAAGCTTATAGGAGATGATGAAATTACAATGTGTTTTAACCTGATCCGGAATCAGGAATTACTACGCACACCTATTTCTGAAGCCTATTCACGTCAGCAATGGCAATACTCTTTTGATGTAATTATCCGTCGGGGTAAAAACAGTGCGCAAGCAAAGGAGGATATATTTTTTTACACTTGGGGTGAACACGAGGCAAGACATGCTCCCAATGAAATTGCAAGTGCTTTATATAATTTTTGGATGAAGCGTATACCTCCAGAAGTGAAATTGTTGATTGTTCAGTGACTCGTGCAGAGGACAAAATAAAAATTATTCCATGTTAGGAATGCTTTCAGCAGTGGCTGCTCAAAAGGACCTTAACTTCATAAACTACTTCCAGTGCATGGTCACTTACCAGCAGATAGAGAAATCGGCTGAGTAGAAACTAGTTTAAAGAAAGTGGATACAATTTTACTCCCTAATGAATATTTTGAACATTTCTCTAATGGCCATATATCACACGGGAGCATATATACTCAACACAACATTATACGCAACATGTTCACTATGCTGAACGAACGAGAAACCAGTCAACTGTCTGTAGGGTTCCCCCAAATTGATAGTGTGATGTATTCCCTTCCCTAAAGGTATTCCAGGAAAAAATCCTGTTTATTCCTCCTATTGGTCAATTTTGATCAGCACGCTCAACATACTCAGCTTTTCTAAACGGTTTCGTAAAAGTTGATCATCCAAAAACTTGCTGTCCTTAAACAAATTCAGGCTAAGTATGTTGGGTATAATGCTGTGTTTAGTAAAATGCTGAACAAAAGTCTCACGTTTGATATGGCCATTAGGTTGGAAAACTTTTCGATTATAAGAAGCAGTGGAATGTTTTAGACTGGAAAATTTTTGCGCATAGTCGTCTGAAAAGCAAACAAAGTTTTTTGATTTCAGAGGCAAAAGTACTGGAAATTACGAAGTGAGATGTGGGAATCAAGACAACGTACTGTGGTTCATTTTGCCGTCACAAGATCCTGAAACGAGAGAAAAAAACTCTCCCGTGCACCCCTTCTGAAGTAAAACCTAAAAACAATATGAAATAAGCGAAAAAATCAGATGGTTTGAAATTACTTGTACCTTTGGGAATTAACAAATTGCATGAATGTTTTTATTTTTATGAACAATCTTGCAACGATACACCTAATGCTAACATAAATGAAAATAATGGTAGCGATGAAGAAATAGAGTTTGTAAATGAGGATTTGTAGTAACTACCTTCCAAAATTATGTATCTAAAATTTATGCTGTATTTACATGAAAAAAAAAATACTTGGATTAATTTCAAATGGAAGTAAGCATTTCATTTCGTTATTTGTTTGTGCCAAAAAGGCGTAAGTCATAGTTTTGTTCCAAATGGGGATAAGTCATTTTTTTCTTTTTTTATTTCTAAATAACTATACTGTCAAGATTTTTTTTAACCATATAATTTAGTGTTATTATCATCCATATATTACTGGGAAAAATTATCTTTTCCTTAAATTCAATAATAAATCTTACATAACAAAATTGCGTTTTTTCAAGAATGGAGAAAATTGACTTAACGCCATTTGGAAACAAGCTCTTCACATAGTTCAGAAATCAATTTTAAAAAGTAAAAAAGCTTGAATTTTATTCATTAGCAGTATATGCATATATCAAAAAGTGGCTGCCAAAAATGCAAATGTGGCTACTATTTTTTATAACTCTGGTAGTCTGTGGCTAGTATTCATAATTGCTAGTCTAGAGTATAAATGCATGGATATTACTTGTTTCTCTTTCCAAATAGAAAAACTTTTTTCTTAAACACAAATTAACAGGAACATCAGTAATTTTTAATCCAATACTTGGATTTTAAATATAAATAAATTTTGAAAGGAGCAGACAATTTACTCAAATCATATGAGCAGAATTATATTAAAAATCAGAATGCTAACACGTTTTATAGAAATTACACTTCAAAACACATTATTTTTTGTTCCTGGAAAACAAAAGAAAATAAAAGGGGGCTATTTTAAAAGTAAACTTACATTTCCATAGTCTACATATGTGATAGATATTTGACTACCCTGAATTCTATCTATTTTAGCTCTGTACCATAAACCATCAACTGGAAATCGTGCAGCACAAAGTTCACCTTTTTTTGGTGTATATGCTCCCATCAAAGGTGGATTTGTTGAAAATTCTTGCCGTAACTTTTGCATTAATTCTTCCAACTTTGGGCCTGAAAGTAAAATGTTTGTAGAATAAATGTTTAATTATTAATGTTTAAATAGAATAACTACCTAACAGTTTAAGAGAGGAATTTAACATTTATACTGGAAATAATTTTTTTTAGACTTTTAACATTATAAAAAGCAAATAGATAGCAAATGCAAAAATAGAATAAGCTGTTATCGTTCATCTTTGAGATATATCTACTTTTTAAATATGTTTTAAAATGCCAGGATACTCTGTTGACTAGCGAAAAAATTCAAGATAACACCTATCAATTGAAGCATTGAAAAACACTAACAACTTACTGTTGTTATTTTTATTTATTCATTCATTCATAATGCATATACTAAACTTAAATAATCAAGAACCATTAAACTCATTGAAAACATTATTTAAGTTATATTTTTAATTGTACACTTTTTTTATTTTATTATTATTATTTTTTAAGGATGCTAATGGCTGCATTGATCAATCTGCTGTAGTTATCCACTAGTCAAAATCAAGAAAGAAATTATCTTGAACTTTAACCATTTGACTGTTGCTGACAAATATATTCTTTACTGAGATGCTTGCTTTATTTATTTTTTATCGTTACATAGATGATATTATTGTATTTATCTCAACAAGAACTCACAAAATGACTTTTCCTTAAATTATCCACCTGCTAACTCAAAATACTCTAACTAATCAATCAACTTTTTAGATCTCAAAATAATCATTGATGATAATAAAATTTACACAGATATCTATAACAAACTTCAAGATTTTAGTTTTAAAGTAAACTTATTTACACATTTTAATTCCTGTCTGCATCTTTCGGTATTTAGAAACATCATCATTAACCATTTATTTTGAATTAATAATATTAATAAAATGATCACAGCCACTGCAAAAATGGGTTTTCCTAAAAACTTTGTATTTTCTATTTTATATCCATAACCATGTTTCTGTCAGTACATAAAAAAAAAAAAAAACTGTGTACACTTTAGTGTATAGTAACAAAAAAATTATAAAATAATAAAAGACAATAAAAAAGGCGATGGTTGGGTGGGCAGATGTTTGATTACGGAGGTGGGGTGGGGTGGGGTGGTAAGGCTGGATGGTTGGGTGGGATTATGAAATTAAAAAAAAAAAAAAAAAAAAAAATAAAGCAGATGGCTTGTTGCATTTACTTTGTATTACTATGCAAACTTTCTTTTTCCATTAAAATTTCAGTTTCTTCTTTTTTGAGTTGTCAACTATTCTTAAAATTCTAATCATACTATTAAACCCATTGTAATCAATCAATAAATTTCATTGTTGCATTATTATTCATCTGCTTTGAAATTTTGCTTTTTTAAATCCATATGACTCCTATTCTAGTCTTGGCAGCCTGGGGGAGTGTTGCCGGCATGGAACTAGTTTAACCCCACAGGCAAGTCACAAGTCTTGCCGCCTGCCTCCTTCCTTCCTTTCTTAAGTTTCTTAAATTATTTTTTCATAAATTTCTATATAGTTTATGTTTTTAAGTTAAGATTTGTTGCGTTAGTTTATTGATTTGTTTGTTTTGCAGGCTGTTAATAAATCTGGTTTCTTTAAATATGTGTATTTCCTCCCCTGATAAAAAAAATTTTCATTTTTCTGAACTTCTCCTACATAAAGAAATTTTTAATCTTATTGGTCATTGGTGTTTCAGTGATTTTGTATCTGTTGCTTGGCTTCTACTATGCTTATTAGATCATCATTATTATATTATATATATATATATATATATATATATATATATTTATATATATATATATTGGTTGAGCTGTTTTTTGAGGCTTCAATTTTTCAAGCTTTAAAACTGACATACCTAGTCAGGATAATTGTTAATTTTCCTGCAATATCCACGTAATATATACAAAAAGATTTTAAAAGGGATATAGCAATTTTTAAGAAAATCATTAGAGCCATTTTTGAGACACATAACATACGAAACAGATAATATACACAACAATTACATACAAAAAGACATCTAAAATGAAGTTAATATGGCGAACTTGGGTGGGGCGGAGAATCATACAGCCGTTTTTAAAGGAATGCACTTGCAAGACCTCAGATTGACCTACTTATACAGGATGATTATCAATTTTTTTCCAAAACTAATCAATTAATACATGTAAAAAGATCTTTAATAAGGTGTGTAACGATCATACAGTCTCACATTCAATTTCCAATGTACCACTTTCAATTTCCCAATTTTCATCAAAAGTTGAAAGATTCATCTGTAACCAGTCCTGTCTCAATTCTGAAGTTTTGTAGTTCTATCTTTATTAGTTTCGGAGATATGATAGTCAGAAGATTCCCCACACACATGTGCACACAATGACCAGTTGGCAAAAACCAAATTTTTGGATACAGGAGACATTAAAACATGTAAATCAGATGAAAATTCGATATTGAATTTTTTTGACTAAATACAAATAAATACTCCCATCATCTACAGTAGACGGGTAATGGAAGTAAAATGCAGTGAGGGATTAGAAAAAAAGGGGGTGGGGGAACAATTTTTTGTTCAAAATAGTTTCCATTTTCCTGAATATAGGGCTGGATAACCTGAAAATAGTAGCTTTTAAGCCAGTTTTACATAAAAAAAAGTTGCCATAGTAGCCTGGGGTTGATTTTAGTAGCAAATAGTTGCTTTTAGTCACCACTGGGAACCCTGCATTTATCAATGAAGAAGTTACCTGTTTCCATATTCACTGATGAAAAAAAATATCACTCATTTCAACAAACAGCTACAATCAAAACAACAATCAAAATCAATAAAGGCACAAGTAAGTAAGCATTCTGACAGTCAGCACCTAAAATATAGTGTATTATTTGCCAATTAGCAACAACAAATTACAATTATCACCAAATCTTCTATGGGGAGAAAATGATATTTCAGAGTCTATGCAGGAAAAATCTGCATACAAAGATTAATTCTTCATAAAAATAGACTACCCTCAAACTAAATCTTAATGAAAATAAACTTAAAACAAACTCTTAAAAAAAAAAAAAATTATATATATATACACACCGGGTGATTCAAAATAGATGTTACAGCGATTATCTCGTAAACTACAAAAGATAGAAACATACTTCCAATCACAATATTGGTACGAATTAAAAGCAGATTTCAAATATGGCATTTTTTTTTTTTTTTTTTTTTTTTTTACAAGGGACTGTGTACATATTAAATATGAAATTTAATTTTTATATGGTCCCTCCGATCATATCACTTATATTTAGAAAAATATTCTCCTCGCTCTAACAAGAAAAATAAAAAAATAATCCCTCTAAGTCAAAATCTCGCTGAGTTATTGCAATTTGAAAATGATGCCTTATACCACTTTATTTTCAATTTTGCCATCTATTTTTCGACGCCAAAGGGCTCACTTAGAGGGTTATCTATGAGATGAGAAAAATTAAAAAAAGAGCCTTTATTTTAAAATAGCAACTAAAATCATTCAAACCCATGAAATCAACAGTTTTAAGAACTTAATGCAAATTTACATTATTGCGTATTGTTAAAAAATTTAATAGTTAAATTTCTTAGGGGATCACCTGCAAATTAAAACACGTTAAGAGGAACAAAATCAAAAGACTAGCAAAATCAGGTGAAATTTTTGCACTTTATTCCTTTTTACCACTTTCCATCATACTACCTTTTCCTACTACCATCCGTAAATATTTTCAGAAATTTTAAAAAAGATATATGTAATTCAGGTTTACTATGGAATATTCCCTATTTAAAATAGCATTTATAGGCCCTCTACAATTGGTTTATGTTCAGGAACACACAAAAAATGCCAACGCATTGCGTTTTGAAACAGATATTTTTATAAATTACATTTAAATAACTTTTTATTGTAAAAATCATAAATTCATATTTATTGTTAATATTGTGAAATAATTTTTAGCGTAGACTATGATATGGTATTGCTTGATGTATAATTCTATGTCGGGGGGGGGGGGGGGGGGGGATTACTGCTCTTCTGTTTAATTATAGTGCCTACATTTATTAAAACAAAAATCAAGTCTTATTAATTTTCTTGAAACTAACAAATCTTGATCAATTTTTCAAGTGGCAACTAGATATGGAATCCAATGTACCACATTTCAATTTCCTACAGTTATCTGTTGTTAAAATTCACTGAAAATTCATATATATACAGATTACCCACTAAAAGTTTGACTTTTGTATTCAGGAGGCATCAAAACGTTATATTATACAGAAAAAAATCTATTTTCAAAAATTACTTTTACAGTATGGTTATGAGAAATTAATTTTCTGTTCGGTGTCAGCAGTGTTCTTTGACATAAAACAAATGCAGCAAAGCACTTATGTCAATTACATTTAGTTAAAAAAAAGTTTACCTTAATTTTGGGTAGCCTTGTATACTGTCTATAAACTATGTACACATGACTTTGTGCACGTAAATTTAGTGTTACATGTAAAACACTTAACACAAAATGAAATACACTTCCAGCAATTCCCAAGTATAGCTCCAATATATCCAAATACTCTGAGTAACCCTGCAAACGAATGTTGAGTGATTGCCATACCACAATCTACACAAAACATACTTTTATGCGTATAAAAAAAAATCTGTCCTTTTCATTTTCTTTGGGGCAGCCTGTAGATGTCACACTGTACATATGAGAAATTTAGCTCACAGACGTATTGTATTTGAATTGTATTATCTTAGATGACCCTGTACACAACCTTTTGTCTGATCGCAACAAATAGCTTAGTGTTGCATCACAATATGATACGGATTTAGATTATCGAATTTGGACTTCCTGCTACTATTTGTTCTTTAGATAAGCTAATAACACCACACACAAAGAGAGAGAGAGAAAGAGATACCAACCGCTAAAAACATGATTTTTGAATTCAGAAGATCTGAAAACATGTAAAAATAACAAAAGCTAATTTTCGGAAATTTGACTCAAAAACAATACTTTCTCTATACCATGTATATGGGTAAGAGAATGTATAAAGGAGAAGAAAGAAAAATGAATTTGAAAATTCCCTTTAGTGCATAAATTATTCATAAATTTTATTTGTTAAATTTTCAATGAGTATTCTCGTGCATATTCACTAGAGGGAAAAAGAGACATTCCCCCTCCAAACACTGATCAATCTATGCCTTATTACAAAAGCTACAGTAATTACATTTTCTCACTTTTGATACCAGGGCCCGACTATGACTTTTGGAGGCCCTGGGCACAAGTTTAATATAGTGCCCCACACACACAAGCATGTACAGTTAAATAATTTTTTAAGTGTATTATGTCTTATACTACTTTTATATGTAATGGACATTTTGAATGTTATAAATTAAATTAAATTATTGTGCATCACTCATAAAAATATATTTCATTTAACATAATTTTTAAGAAAAATAAAATTGAGAAACATCTTTCTTTGGAGCACAACAAAATATCAGATTTATCTATAATATTTAAAATATACAGCAACATAGGATTAGAATGCTTTCATACACAGAATAACATCGAAACCAGAATAAATGGATTTTAAGTGCTAAATTTTGTGAGTTTTCTAAAATAGGCAAGCAACATGGATACATTTCAAATTAATTACAACTCTGAAAAACACACATGTCTTAAAATAAATAAATAGAAGCATTTTTAATAAATTTTTCGGTGCTAGTATCTTGAAAGGCAAAGAATAAGCTCTCAGGTCATAGCTGTAGCTCTCACTAGCTCTTACCACAGCAATATACTAAATCCAAATCTACACTCAAAATATAACTATTAATTATTTTAAACAAATGTTTTACACTATGACTATGAGCTAGGAGTAATGTCAGAAAACATTCCACTGGCTAATTGTCATTTGCCACATTTTTTATGACAAAACACAGCCGATCTACAAGTGAACTTTTCTACAGTTAAATACACACTTTGGAAGTACTATTAAGGAAGGAAAATGCAAAATAGACCAAAGTGCTTGAACCTATGTAGATATTGTAGCTTATTACTACATCTAATTTAGCTTAGCAATTTTCGAATAATGTTAATAAAAAAATCATGATTTACCATATATTTCCGAATATAAACCAAGAGTACGTTTTTCTCTGCAGAAATTTGCCCAAAATTGCAAACCCGTGTGTTAGAATCAAAAATTCTAACACTTTTGAATTCGGTTAATTTTTATTAAATCCTCCGGAAAATATTTTAGTTACTTTTATTTTATTTATTTTCTCCATTTAAAATTTCTTAAAATTCGTAATTTTCAATAAACAAAAAAATTTAAGAATTTCCAGTGAAGCGTTTTGTTTGTAAACAAAACTACCGATGTTTCCGGATTGTAAACAAACGCCTTAGCCAATAAAGAAATTCAATTTTAATCATGATTCAAATCAGTTCAAAATCTTTTTAGATCGTCTGCAAATAATTTAAAAATAATTTTATTAATTTTCCTAACGTTCATTTTTCACTAATTAAAATCAGTGACGTCATTTTCATTGACGATTTTCAAATTTTTCTTCTGGAATGTTCCATTCGGTTCGCAGCGAATATGTCAGGTCCGCAGCGAATATATCACGGCGCCGATTCAAAAGTGGCGTTCCTTCAGGAAAATGCGTATTTTTTAATATTAATAATGAATCCAAAAAATTAACCCAATATAAAATATTCCGTTCATAAAATTAAATTTATTTATTTCCATTTTATTATTTATTATTCAGCAGACGATCCGGATAAAAATAATTCATTTTCGGACTATTTATCGCGCGCAGCAATTTGAATGTGCGTAGTCTCGCGGCGCGGGAGATTGGAAGGCATCTCTGTCTCTTCTCTAGGATGCTGTGAGAAAAGGACGTGAAGAAAAGTACGCCGTAGTCGGCGGCCTCGGCCGTTGGCCGATCAAATTTTTCAAAATTACCTTTTAATCCAGTAACAAAATCCTCAGCAACTTCACGCTACAGTGTATGAAGGAACTAATGCGGATTTAATACGCACGAAACGAAAGTGAAGGTTTCTAACCTTCTGATTTTTACAATCACTTCAACTACTCACTCTATGTGCAAATATTATGTCTCAATCTCCAATGCAACGAAACCACCGAAATGTATATAGTTAAAGTGTATGCAAAATAAAAGCGCTTCCTGCTAGTCATCCAGCAAAGATGTGTGCGAGTATTGATGTCTTAAGTGTCCGAACGGAGCTTTGAATTAAGTGAAAGACTCATCGATCCGACGTATCGCAATATTGAAAACTTTTGAGTCAGAAATCTCCATTAAAAATCTCAAGGAGGAAAATATACTCTTTGCCATGAATTTTGCGATAAGTGATCCGCACCGACATCGTTCTTGCGACATATTCAAAAGAAGTGTGCTCTGCTCCGATGGGAGCATAATAGAAGCTAGTTAGCTCAAAAGTACATATTAATGTCAGCATTAGAACGTGGACATCATTTCAAGCCGTGAACTTATCACGAGCCAAATTTTCTTTTATATAAAATGCTAAATAAGCAATAACATGATGAGCACTAAGTATTTTATGTGCAATCGAAAATAATGAAATGTTAATAATGAAATAATTCACGTTCTATATACGCTAAAGAAAATAAAACCAGATGTCTGGGGAAAAAAAAAATAGTTGTAATCCTTATGCGCCGGTACCGGAAGATATAATGTTTTTAATATTTAATAAAGGGTTTGTGTCAGAGGAATATCTATACACTTTATTACTTCTTGTGTCTCACATTGGATTATTTAACCTTTATTTTTTCAGGTATATGTTTTTTTCTTCATTGGGGTAAGTTAATTATTATTTTTCTATGATTGTTTTATTTATTTAATTTAAATTATTATTATTGATTGCAATATGAAATATTTGATTTCAGGAAGGGTTAATGATTCGCGGCACTATATACGCACAAGTAATCCACTATTCCTAAATCGATCACGTTCGGCCATTTTTTCATTTCTCATTTTCTTATCTAACTTTATAAATTTCCAAAATCCAACAATCAAGTTTAATATTATTGAATAACTAAAATTTATTGTTTAACATTTGGTGCCGTCGCGAAAAATAACCTCCGTTAAGGTTGAGAACCTGAGGTTATTTAATCATTAATCCTTTTTTCAAAATTAATTAATTTTAGCGATCGCGATTTAAAAAAAAAAAAAAAAAAAAAAAAAAAAAATCGTGAAGATTTATTTTTTGTCTCATTATGCATGCCACTTAAAATAATCTAGATATTATATTTTCATGTTGTATGTTTTATTTTATTTGATTTCAAGGTGGGAAATCTCAATATATGGCATTCCAAGAAAGGGAATGTAGATAAATTTTTGAGCTATTTTAGCTGTAAACTTTTAAAGAAAATAAACAAAAAATTGAGATTTGCCACTATTACATGCCCTATATTAATATTTCATGGAAATTTTGTGTATTTTATTTTATTTTAATGTGGTAGGTCCCAATTTATGGTATTCCAGTAAATAAAAGGAATACATGTAATTTTTAGAGCTATTTTAGCTATAATGATTTAAAAAATAAAGAAATAATTGAGATTTGCCACATTTTTTTAAACATTCCATGGAATTGGAGTGTGATTCAATGTTCGGAAATTAGATATTGATTTTAATTTTATGTTGAACAAAGAAAATGATAATTTTTTTATTCATACATTTGTGTTTTTTTTTATGGAAATCTGCTAAGTGAAATTTAATATAGATATTTAATTGACAGTTATTTACTTAGTGTCCTTTTCCATTTATTACATTTTCTCTCTGGGTAGGGTTAAAAATAAGATGATTTTAATAACTCTAGATAGTAGAGGTTTCAAAAAAAAAAAAAAAAAAAAAAAAAAAGCCTTTCTGGATATGCAAGATTCATTTATTTTGATGTATGATATGCTGCAATGATTACATAGAGAAAATTCAAAAAAAAAAAAAAAAAAAATAATAATAAGGGGTTCTTGAATATCTTCCTTTTGAAATGCAAGCATTTATTTTAAGTATGATTTGCCTTAATTATGGCAATTTCAAAAAAAAAAAAAAAAAAAAAAAAAATGTTTTGAAAAATTAAAAAGATGAAAAAATTTACATCAAAAAATTCAGAATATAAATTTATTTGTAAGGGATGAATGATTATAAACTACATGGTGTTACTTAGAAAATTCTAAATAAAAAAGTCCAAAGGTGCGAAATATTTTTTTTGGGGGCGAAGGTGTTTAGATTTGATTATTGGGACGGTGAAATTTTGCGTTTATGGTAATCTGAGCTGATGGCCACAGCAATCATTGTGCCATGCGAAATTTTAACCATAAACCCAGTTGACTAGGCATTTCACTTCAAAAATAAATAAATAAATAAATAAAGGGTTACATACCTTTTAATTTTCCATCACACCTAAAGAATTTACAGGAAACATTTATAGGCAATTAAAATTCAGATCATTGTTCTATTTATATATACAAAAATTATATTTGATTTATTATATTAAAACTGTGCACAGTATGTATAAAATTTATAGGGTAGATGATAGGGCATGACACTTGCAGTTTTTATATAAGTCGATGAGGTTAAAACCGATTAGGTACCCGTTTTTCACCTCTGGTGAATGTAAGTCTGTGGCTTAAACTGACATGCATGCTTTCTATTCAAAATTCTATATATGAAACTACCTTGAATAATATTTATAGCATACGTAGAGACCATTATAAGCTGAGCCTATAATTAGTGTGAACAGCAGTCTCGTTATGCATTGCCTTTATTGATATGGGACGAATAAATTCCCTTTTCTTCAATTAAAATGAATTAAAAGAAAAGACAATGATCTAAAATTATGTTATATATGATGTGATCATCACAATGCCTGTTTTCCTGGTAAGAAATTTGAAGAACATTAATATTACTCTAAAATGTTCAATTTTGTTTCTCACTATTCATCCCCATGAGATTGCATTTCAACCCCAAACAATTTTAATATTCAAATTTACTCATAACTAAAACTTCTCAGCAAAGCCAAAAAAAAAAAAAAAAAAAAAAAAAAAAAATATTTTTCACTCTTTTCAAATTTTATGATACTGGCTCCTCCAATAGACATTCAAGTTAGCAGACAAAATACATAAATTAATATATAGCAAAAAATTTTTTTTTACTTACATTAAAGTATTCTGGAATTGCTTTTGATGGGATACTGAGAAATCCGGGCCCAGAGTGATTCAAAATCTGTCAGGCTGGTCCGAGGTAATGTTTCACTTTTGTGCACTGGTACTGCAGTTCTTAGATATTCTCACTTCTTCAATTTCAGAATAAAATTTTTAACCTAAATATTACATTATGAAAATCTACAAAAAACATATTTACTTACCTGTTTAAAAAAAAAAAAAAAAAAAAAAAAAAGATATATGCATTTTTCAAATTATTAAGGTATATTCAAAAATGTTCAATCACTGACACCTACCTGTTTTAAATCTGTTGCTATTTGGCAGGAGTGTATATTCACAAATAACACAAATCAATTTTACAAACAGTATTTATTTTCCAATTCTTTATGCATGTGGCACATTGTAGAAATATAGGTATTGTCCTAGAGTATTGATGGAGACCATTTATAGCCGAGCCTTTATTTAAGTGTCATTGGCTGTCTCACATGCTCATCACAATAGTGTTAGAGCTCTAAAAGTCTTTCAATTGTAGATATGACAATGTGCGGATGGCAAAGGCAACATCGTTATGGGGGTCACTAGCGGTTTCACTTAGATATAATTATCTGCCGTCATCTGTAACAATGTGGGCGTTGGAACTGCTTCATTCGTACTTGTTTAGTATATCTACTATTGAGTTCCAATAAATTTTTTACCTTTAGTGATTTGTTGTTAGGTGCATATTTTTTACTTTAAATATTCCGTCATAAATTTTTAGCTGAGATGTTTTTGGTAAAAAAAAAAAAAAAAAAAAAAAAAAAAACTTATTCATAACTAAAATTTTCTTTTCAAGTGGTTTATTTTGGCAGATTTCCATTATCTCCATTATCTTCATTACCTCTGTTTATTATGTTATGTGTTTAAAAAGTGGTATGCATATGATTTTTTTAACTTGCCCCAAATCATTTATGTTTTGAGTGTTATTATATATATTCGGATATGCACTCATGTAGTGTATTTTTTATATTTAGTGTATGTTTTATGTTACAACGTCCTTCCAATTTCCTGCTGCTATAATTTTTTTTTGGAGAAGGGGGGTAATGTTAGAATCAAAAATTCTAACACTTTTGAATTCGGTTAATTTTTATTAAATCCTCCGGAAAATATTTTAGTTACTTTTATTTTATTTATTTTCTCCATTTAAAATTTCTTAAAATTCGTAATTTTCAATAAACAAAAAAATTTAAGAATTTCCAGTGAAGCGTTTTGTTTGTAAACAAAACTACCGATGTTTCCGGATTGTAAACAAACGCCTTAGCCAATAAAGAAATTCAATTTTAATCATGATTCAAATCAGTTCAAAATCTTTTTAGATCGTCTGCAAATAATTTAAAAATAATTTTATTAATTTTCCTAACGTTCATTTTTCACTAATTAAAATCAGTGACGTCATTTTCATTGACGATTTTCAAATTTTTCTTCTGGAATGTTCCATTCGGTTCGCAGCGAATATGTCAGGTCCGCAGCGAATATATCACGGCGCCGATTCAAAAGTGGCGTTCCTTCAGGAAAATGCGTATTTTTTAATATTAATAATGAATCCAAAAAATTAACCCAATATAAAATATTCCGTTCATAAAATTAAATTTATTTATTTCCATTTTATTATTTATTATTCAGCAGACGATCCGGATAAAAATAATTCATTTTCGGACTATTTATCGCGCGCAGCAATTTGAATGTGCGTAGTCTCGCGGCGCGGGAGATTGGAAGGCATCTCTGTCTCTTCTCTAGGATGCTGTGAGAAAAGGACGTGAAGAAAAGTACGCCGTAGTCGGCGGCCTCGGCCGTTGGCCGATCAAATTTTTCAAAATTACCTTTTAATCCAGTAACAAAATCCTCAGCAACTTCACGCTACAGTGTATG
Organism: Salticus scenicus; assembly: GCA_963930645.1. Classification (NCBI taxonomy): domain Eukaryota; kingdom Metazoa; phylum Arthropoda; class Arachnida; order Araneae; family Salticidae; genus Salticus; species Salticus scenicus. The sequence continues at coordinate 218,132,530 of OZ005651.1, read as the reverse complement.
AAGGAACTAATGCGGATTTAATACGCACGAAACGAAAGTGAAGGTTTCTAACCTTCTGATTTTTACAATCACTTCAACTACTCACTCTATGTGCAAATATTATGTCTCAATCTCCAATGCAACGAAACCACCGAAATGTATATAGTTAAAGTGTATGCAAAATAAAAGCGCTTCCTGCTAGTCATCCAGCAAAGATGTGTGCGAGTATTGATGTCTTAAGTGTCCGAACGGAGCTTTGAATTAAGTGAAAGACTCATCGATCCGACGTATCGCAATATTGAAAACTTTTGAGTCAGAAATCTCCATTAAAAATCTCAAGGAGGAAAATATACTCTTTGCCATGAATTTTGCGATAAGTGATCCGCACCGACATCGTTCTTGCGACATATTCAAAAGAAGTGTGCTCTGCTCCGATGGGAGCATAATAGAAGCTAGTTAGCTCAAAAGTACATATTAATGTCAGCATTAGAACGTGGACATCATTTCAAGCCGTGAACTTATCACGAGCCAAATTTTCTTTTATATAAAATGCTAAATAAGCAATAACATGATGAGCACTAAGTATTTTATGTGCAATCGAAAATAATGAAATGTTAATAATGAAATAATTCACGTTCTATATACGCTAAAGAAAATAAAACCAGATGTCTGGGGGAAAAAAAAATAGTTGTAATCCTTATGCGCCGGTACCGGAAGATATAATGTTTTTAATATTTAATAAAGGGTTTGTGTCAGAGGAATATCTATACACTTTATTACTTCTTGTGTCTCACATTGGATTATTTAACCTTTATTTTTTCAGGTATATGTTTTTTTCTTCATTGGGGTAAGTTAATTATTATTTTTCTATGATTGTTTTATTTATTTAATTTAAATTATTATTATTGATTGCAATATGAAATATTTGATTTCAGGAAGGGTTAATGATTCGCGGCACTATATACGCACAAGTAATCCACTATTCCTAAATCGATCACGTTCGGCCATTTTTTCATTTCTCATTTTCTTATCTAACTTTATAAATTTCCAAAATCCAACAATCAAGTTTAATATTATTGAATAACTAAAATTTATTGTTTAACACCGTGTATAAGCCGAATTGAAAAAATACTCTTAAAGTTCGAGTATATCGCCAAAACGGCAAAAATATTGCCAATCTATAAAACTTTCCGGTTAATCTGTCCTATGAACTTGCGCGAAATGTGTGCTTACCCAATAGAATTCCTTACCTTGCTTAGCTATGACGTAAAACGATTGATTTAAATGCACTATAATGTGGTCCACATAAATAGATCCGAAAGTGCAAAGCTTCATTTATTTAATCCTATTAAATTATTTCTCAAATTAGGGCCCACCAGCGGCCGAACAGTTCTGCACTCAAAGCTGGTCGATGGGAAGTGCTGGGTTTGATTCCAGGTCGCGCTCATCAGCCTAGCTGTTCGGAATTTCCCATGGTTTTCTTGAAACTCGCCTATATATGGGCTAGAACACCTTAGAAAGGCCCACGACGGTAATTCCACCTATAGGCCAAGGACCCTTGCGTAGACAATTGGTCTCAAATTATACAACCAACCATCCTCCCCCCCCCAAAAAAAAAAACGCTCATATATTTACAAATATAAAGACAAATGCACTCTCCATTTTCTCCCTAATTCTGTTATCTCTTTACTCAATGGAACGACGAACGATAAACAAAAATTTTCTTTCAATTGAAATTGTATTCGCTTCTTTTTACTCTTTCTCTTGATCTACTAACACACTGCCCTTTGCCCTTTAATAACATTAGAAGATAACGCTTTCTTTCAGTTCCGCTTATAGTGTTTTGAAATGACTTGGAATGCTGCAGAAAAAGATGAACTAAAGTTTATTTCCATTAACCTTATATATTTTTTCTTTCTTTCTTTTTTTTTCCTGCTATAATGAGCTTATGCTGTTAATTTAAAGAAAGTAACAATAAAGCCCCCACAAATTAACGCTAAATAATGAAGGGAGAGAAGTTTGTAAATAAAGGCCATCAAATACGGAAAACGTGCAACAACTGTTTTGGGTTGAAAAATAAAAGCATGGCACTTCTTCAGAAGAAAACAGGTAAGTAAAATGCCTCCCTCAATCTTCTAGAAAAAAATTTATATTATTTCGAAAGAGGAAAGATGAACGGAAAAATATAGAAAATGACAAGCTGAAATTAAGTGGCATAAAAGATTATTTTAAAATAAAACATTTGCAGTAAAATTTCGATTAACCACATGATAGGTAAACACCACTTTCTGATGTTAAAAATAAATAAAGAAAAGAAAAAAAGAAAATTTAATCCACATTTCTTTATTTTATTTATTTTATTTTATTTTATTTTATATTTTATTTTATTTTTATTTTTTTGGGGGGGGGGGGGTGATAAACTTTTAAAGTTGCTCCTTTAATAGTTAGCTAAACATTTACAGAGTCTGCTTTCCAAACATAATGAAAATAAATTGGCACAAGACAAATGTTGAATATTAGCTGAAAGTTCAAATAAGGTCATGTCCAAAACAGCAGAATCATCCTTTGGTATCGCACGTCGGAAAATTATTCAGTCAAGGACATTGAAGAGAGTTGGGGAGGGAGTGAAGATCCCCTTCGCCTGTGTTCGACTATCAATGTGAAAAAGTTCTTTGTGGCGGTCTGGTTAAGTGTGACAGCTGTGATAATTAATTCTAAATAGCAGATTACATTTCTCAGTGATAATTTCTGTGGTTTCAAATGTGTGCCTTTGAAGATAAACACAGAGAGAAGAAAAAGAAAGCTTGATCGTCTGCTTGCTGTTTTAAAAAGGAAAAAAAATTATCAATTATATTTTATGTGTAAGGGAAAAAGAAAAATATTCAAGATTTTCTGGATACTTGAGAGTTATAATAAAAAAGCACCACAGAATTGGTGTTTAAAAGTAATAAGAGTAAACACCATACAATGTAAGAACTCACAGAAATTGTTTTGGATGGAAAGAAAACATGATCCTTCGTCAGGCAAACGAAGTAGGCACTAGTGGGGTAAACAAAGTGCAAGTGTTGCTGTTTGCGTTTTATTTGCAAAATTTTATGGCGTTTATTCAAAGCATTTACATATTACTTGAGAGCCAGCGCGTACCCAGGATTTTACTTCGGGAGGGGGTCCAAAAGCAGAATTACATTTTCATTAAGGCACGTGAGATGAGACAGTCTGTTGCCAGGGCCACTTTACCTATTATTATAAGAACATTTATTGCATTCTTTTGCCCCTTCCCATCATCTTTTATCAGTTATAATTAGAGCTGCCACCAATACTTATGCAAGATAGACTCAAACTTTGGAAAAAGCTTCAAAGTTCAAATTTTTAACACTTTCAGGTGCACACCTAATTTTAAATCATAACTGAAAAAACTCATCCTGGATATTTTTTTTACAAAGTTTTACTTTAATAATATAGCGGAAAAAATTCATTTGTTTCTTTTGTAGTGGATTTGTTTGTAAATTCTGGTAATAGTTTATTTTTAATGACTGAAGTTGTCTTAAGCAAACAGTAAGGAAACAAAAATGTTCATTAAAATTAACAGTTCAACTGTATACTTGCCCCTGAGAGGTTAAATATAACTGAACTGTTCATTAATTTCATTCAATTGAGGATGGAAAAAAAGAATCCTTTGGTGTGTGTATATATACATAAAGGCAATTTCGATCGAAAATCAGTTTACCTTTCACACAGATTTTTTTCTCGTTTATAAAACATGAGAAACACCATTTAGAACAGGGGTGGCCAACCCGCGGCCCGCGAGGAGGCTACCGATATTTAGTTTGACAACTTTGGTTAACGGATCAAAAATTAATAAATGCGTTCTGACTTTTCGAAGTGAAAATACCTTTCAACGGTTATGGTAGCTAAAAATCTGTTGTAATGAAATATTATTAGATCCATTATTCATTCTTTTTATTATAGTTTTAATATATAGTCATCAATTTTTCAGGATTCTATTGTTAGTTTATGAATGAAAATAATTTAAATTAATGTATTCTGCTCCGAATTTTCACCCTGCTCTTTCCCGAAAAAAGTATATACATACATGAATCATATACTCACAAACATATATGCAAATTATACATATGTACAGTCATAAAATAACTATAGTAATAATTTCCTTCCCCGATTAATTTCACCATAAATTATCGTAGAAACCAGCAGCTAATGCCTAACGATTGGTAATAACATCTAGTTTTTAATTCAATTGCTAAATTTTGTTTAGGGTGTCATGTAACATATTAAAACTTGCACAAACTTCTTCTTCTTTTTTGATTTTTATTTAATTTTTTTTTTTTCTGGCCCGAATAGTAACACCCATTTTTGACTACATATTCGAATTTCGGAAGTCAAGGCGGTTCGGAAAAAGGTATAGTTTATATCCCTTATATCAAGTTTTCATAGAGTTAAAAGCAAAAATTGATCAAGGGTAAATCTCTATTTAAAAAAAAAATCAAATTAAGATATCACAGATAAAAGTATTATATCTATTTAGATAATAATCGGAAAAGTTTGGAAAGAAGGAGGAGGGGTAAGGGGGCTTTTTTCTTTACTGTACATTCGGTGCGGCCCGAATTAATAAAATAAATTTCCAATTCGGCCCACCAAGTATTTTGGGTTGGACAGGCCTGATTCATAATGTTTCCCTGTTAGATTTTGAAAATGTGTCCAATTGTGGCAGCCAGTGCCTCCTTCTCAGCCTACTAACAACCTCCCTGAATAACTAATCTGATCCTAATTAGAGGCCATGTACACTGGTTTTGTATGCTAATGCTAAAAAGCGCAGTTTACAATATAAAAATTTTAAATGTCAACATATGTTTCAATACCTCTTTGTATCTTTTTCAAGACTGATTACTGTAACTACATATGTGTCTGATATAAAAACGTTGCTTTTATAGTATCCTGTATATTATCTCAAATTTTCAAATGCACTATAGTGTGCTTAAAAGAAATGTTCATACCACTGAAAATCTACATTGAACAATTTCTACTTATTTTTCCTAATATAATGTATACGAGCAACGTTTTCCCTGAAATCAGTCTTGAAAAAGGCAAGGAGAGATATTGAAACATGTCAATATTTTAAAATTTAAAATTTTAAGCTGGATTTTTTACTTCAAATTCAGAAAGACATTTATTAGCTTTATTAGCATATATCTTAGCTTTATTTCGGGAGGGGTCCGGACCCCATGGACCCCCCTTTCCCTGGGTACGTCCTTGCTTGAGAGTTATGTTAGTAGAATGCTGGATTGCAAAGCTTTTATTATATATATATTAAATTGCAGTGATTAAAATAAATAAATAAATAAATACATATTACATTTAACTCTTTGTTAACTGGTATTCAAACAAATAACTGCAGAAAATTCAAATTTGGTACTTTGAATTTCATATCTAGCTGCCACTTGAAAAGTTGATCAAGATTTGCAAGTTTCAAGGAAATTAATAACAGACTTGATTTCTGTTTTAATAAATGTAGGCACTATAATTAAATGGGGGTTGAGGAGGGTGGTAACCTCCTGTCATAGAATTATATATCAAATAAAAATATTCCTAAACCTGTTTTAAATTACTTTAAACTAAATTGAACTTTATTATCTTATTGATCTTATGCCTCAATCTGCAATCTCTTTTTATTTATAGTACTGAAATGCAGGGTAAGGGAAAGCCGTGTGAGTGACTTACGAGATAATTTTTTCTTTTCTCTTTGAATAAATAACAACATTTAAAGAATTTTATCGTTTCCATATACTATTTCTTTTTGGTAAAATTTAATTGCATCTATTTTGTTTTAAACACTTACCTACAAAGTTGAAAAGTGTTAATGACTTCAGTCTGTCTGTCCGTGCTTTAACTCCCACAAATATTCATGGAATCCCTGAAAACGGATATATGTTTAGGATATTTCCCTATTGAAAACTGCGCAAATACCGTTATTGGTTTGTATATAAAGACACCCAAAAATATTAAAATATCTTTAAAAATATTAAAATATTTTCTAAAAAATTAAAAAAAAAAAAAAAAAAAAAAAAAAAAAAATTCATTAAATATCATAATGATATTTATATCATAACAAAGCAACTGATTATAAAAATTATATTTTTTATAAATTAGTCAAACATAACTTACTAGTGAAAACTTATCCCATTCCCTTTCATGTATTTATTAGAACAATTAAAACCCACACAATATTTTGGCATTTTCAAAATTTATCAACATTCTATTTATTAGTACTGCCGAGTTTCAATACCCGGTAATGGCTGATGCCAAAAAAAATTTTCGGCATCAAAAATCTATTTTCTATACAATATCTGTGGTAATTACAACCTTAATCTTCACTTAAACTTGCTATGTATCATAGCTATCATTCGACCATTTTAAGATTGCTTTTTAGATAAAATTGCATTTATAACGTAGACTTAATAGTGTAAGATAAAAGTAATGCCAGTGTTTCACTCTGAATCATACTGAAAGTTGTGGTTGGTTTGTTTTTGTGATTGTAAGGATTAAAGGCGATACACTCCGCTAGGGTCCCAGACAGCACATCGCTTCCCCAGGATATCTTCAAGATGTCTTCTGGAAGAAAAGACATCCCAGAAACGTCCTTAAGATGTACAGTGGATAAGTTAAGCCTAACTGTGCTGTTAGGGGTCTAGGCCTAGGAGAAAAGCTTTCCATGAAGACTTTCTAATGATTTCAGGGCTGCCAGCAACTTTGGACCAAAATATTAGGGACTTAGGGACCTAAAAATTAAAAATTAGGGACCTTTTAGGGACCTGAAAAACACAAAAAATATTTACATAAAGTATTATGTCAAATAAATTTCAATAATAAAAGAGTACACCAATTTTATATTTTTAAAATCTTGTTTTATTACATCAACTTCAGAACTTTTTACAAATTAACCTTTTTTAGGTTTTTTATTTACAAAATTTGTAATCAAATTATTTTTTCTTTTATTTATAATATTAATCAAGCTATGAGCTTCATCCTTTTTTACTTTTATTTCCTCATTAGCTGTTACACCAGCTGTAATCATGTTTTGGGCAACTTTAGCATCAGTTATGTTACCATTTTTTAACGCAATTTTTAATTTTTCATTGCCTTCAGCAATTAATTTATCCGAGACTGCTTCTTCTTCTTCTACATTTTTGTTTATATCTTCCAACTGCTTTTCAAGGTCAGCAATTTGTTTCTTTTTCTTTTCAGCTTCTTCTTTTCTAGTTTCTTCTTCCTCTGCAGCTTTCCGCAACTCTAATTCTTTTTTCTCTTTCTCTTCTTTTATTTTCCTTTCATTTTCTAGATAGCTGTTGTATGACTGATATGCAACATTAGCTTTTTTTATCATTTTACTTGTTATGGGAACTAGAGCAGCTTGATTTGAAAAATGTTTTAATGCATCAGTGATGTTTAACCTTGCATTTAACATACGTTCTTTCATCGAAGTTCTATCTTCAGAAAGAATATTATTTGAAATGGAAAATCCTCGCTCTATATCAGCACTGCCATGATACAGACTTAGGCTACTCTTTAAAAACTTGGAGAGGTTAGGATATTTTAACTCTCCATTTTCTCCTTTTGAAGTAATATATGTTGACCATAATGAATCTATTCGATCACTTTCTGTTCCATGATTGAACTCCCGCTTGATGATTTTCCACTCATCTAAGAGAGCATCAATTTCAATGTCTATGGGCAAGTGTTGACCAAGTTTAGCAAAAACTTTTAGATTTTTTGGAGTATTTTGAAATTTTGGATTCAAACAGCGGAGATATTTTAAGTTTTTATTTTGTAAAATATCCTTATTTAAAAGGTACGTACCTGAGGCTATAAAATGCATCTGCACATCTCTCAAAAAATAACCTTTATCCTTTTCTGATAGATTAAGTAACTCCTTTCGAAGTTCTTCATTGAAAATTATGTCTTTTGGAGAAATTAAATTTTTATTTTCAAAAGGATTTTTATTAATGTCAACCTTAAAAGACTTGATAGCTTCTTCTTTACAAATGCGGCCTGCAATTTTAATTATAAGGTCTTTAATTTCATCATAAATTAAGTGAATCAAAGGATCTTCCCTTTGAAAAAACGAAGTAAAGTTTGTGAATAATTTGGCACTGGATAGAATAAATAATACTTGGCATTTCATTGTTTTTTCATTTAAATATCCAACAATTCTTTTATAGCTTGCTGTATTCAGCATTTTCTTTTCTTTTTTGGATGGCATAAATCGTAAAAAATATTCAACTAGACAATCCCATTGCTCTAACAGCCGAATTGCTGCAGGTTCTAATGTTAGCCACCTACTTGACACATGTTTTATAAATCGATGTGTAGGAACCTTTTGTTTTTCCTGTATTTTACTGAAGTCTTCCCACCTTGATGGCCAGTCATCAAAATAATTATAAACTGATATTATAAAATCAGATGCATCAGATCCATACTCTTCGAGACCCTTTAAAAAACAGTTGTGCACAGTATGTATTGTGCATGTACCAATGTCCAATATACCTTTTTTTCTAACTGTAAGTATTTCTTCATCAAGCAATCTAAATACTTTCTTATTGACAAATGGGCCATCACTAGCAATAGATATCAAATTTTTAAGAGGCAAATTTGCATCTGATATGCTCTTAAGAATATTTTCTTTCAGAATTTCTGCAGTTGCATGGCCCATAAAAAAACTCTGTAAATGATGAGAAACTATTTGCTTGTTCTTGTCAGACCAATAATTTATCCTAACTTGGAGTACTTTATTACCAGCATTATTAGTTGTCTCATCATAAATAAGAGAATAATAAGCAGAAGCTACTTCATCTAACATTTCTTCACGAAAATAAGGACCCAAAGCATCAGTTAACAAATAACTAAGTTTGGTTCTGCATAGAGAAAAATTATCAGGTACAGCTTCTGGGAACATTTTGCGGAAAACATCTCCACAATCATCAGATGACACAGCAGAAAAGTTTGAAGAAACAACTTTAAGAGCCCATGTTAATTCAGCTATACGTGCCCGTTCATTAGCATTGTAGAGTTTAATTGTATTATTAGAACTGGAAACTAATTTCAATGAATTCAATTTAACAGCGCAATTTTGTCGATGCATTTTACCATCAGCATGCTGGATAATTGTGTGGAATCCTTTGTTAATCGAGAATGTTTTCGAACAAACACGGCAAAGAGCCTCATCTTGATTGGCTTTTTGTAGCCAATCTGACACTTTATAGCCATTAGAATCCTGTTTGTCCAGCCATTTGTCTTGAAAATGGCATATTCCCATTGTGCCACAGAATACACCTGAAATAAATTAAAAATAATGTACCTACAAATTTATCTTAAAACAATGCTAATTCTGATAATTTACTTTTACTTAATATTTTAAAGATACTATTTTGACTAGATAAAGTTAACTGGATGGGTTTATTATAAATAATGTCTTATGTATTATTGATAAATATGAAGAGAATGACACAAACCCAGATAAGATTTACACTGAAGCAGCTTACATGAAAACATGTAAATTGGCTATGATATTGTTCATACATTTCAGCAAGTTTTTGTATCATTTTGATTTCTTTTAATGAAGATTTCAGACAGTAAAGAAATAATCAGAATCACTGAATAAGAAATCATCATATTTTTCTTGCATACAAACAAATTAGAAAAATTCTTTACAGTGTGCAAACTGCTTCAGGAATTTATATTTCAAAATACTGTAATTATTAGTTTTACAAATAATTACAATTATTTAACAATATCATACCTTTTAAATCATAGATACAGTCATCAATAAAAAAAAAATAAAAATAATAACAATAAAAAAATTCCTTTCCCAAGCTAACTCTGCCGTTAATCGTCGCGTAAGCATAAGATGAAAGGTACAAATTGATTGGTAATAGTATCTAGTTAACAACATTATACAGTATAACATTATACAGTACAACATTATACAGTAATTATCATTTTTTGATTACTTACAAGGATATAGTAACAAAACTTGATTTTAATTAAGATTAGATTGAAAATGTTTACTTATTTACTTTTGCTTAAAAAAGAAAGTCAGTAGTTACAGGCGGCTCTGCCAGTTTGTTATTAGCGGGGGCCCGGAAGCAGAAACAGTGAAACGCTGCTACGTACGTCGCAGACTCTACAGAATACCTGCAGACTATTTTTTGATTAATATGAAAAAGAGATTTTTGAGAAAGTCTGAGGACTTTCTCAAATAAGTCAGCATACTTTCCACAAAAATAATCTTTTAGAAATAAAATAATCAAAAGTTGTATCCAAAATTTTAGATATTTGATCTGGTTGTTTACCATATTTTAAATAAAAAAACATATAAAATATATCAAAATTTCCCATTTTTTATTTCAAAATAATATATTATCTTCTGTTTTTGTTCAGTATTTTTTATGTACCACATTTTACACTGTATTTAATATTGGTGCTTAATTAATATAAATTTTGTTTGCAATCTTTCATTCTGTAACAATTTACTTCGCAGACTATTTTTGGATTTTTGAATGCCGTTGCAGACTGTTGAAAAAAATTCTGCTTCTGGGAGCGGGGGAAGTGGGGCACCTTGGGACACCATAATTTTTAGCTTTATTTTTTTAGTGTGTTATCTGGCATTCATATGTAGCATCACTATCAATCTACTACTGTACTTTAAGATTACTGGAAGAAACACTTAAATATTTATTTTTACTTTTCAAAAGGCATTGAAAATGTTTTATGCTGTTTTTAGAAATCATATTTTAGCTTTAAAAAACTACTTTATCTTATTTGTTTTGATAGAAATACATCCATTTTACATATCCAATAAAATTAATATTAAAAATGTGATGATATAGTTGAGCCTAACCACACGAAATTATTTTAATAAGTAACATGCATAGTGAGGCACCTTGGGACACCTTTTTACACCGCAAAAGATGATAGATCTTTTGTTGATACAAATGATGTTCTTGTAAAGTTAACCAGCCCTGAACAAACAATTCAATGTTCATTAAATTTAAAATTCAATGAAGATAGACTGCATTTTATCAAATGTAAATTCTGTTAAAATTCTTAAATTTATATATTGACAAAAATATCAGTAATATAAACAAGTCCTAATCAGTTTTTTATTAAATAAATTACATAAATAGACATGATTGTCAACATTTGACTGTCTAACAAGAAAATACTGAAAGATAGCCAATTAACTTTGACTTTCCCAAAGTGCCCCACTAGGTGGGGCACCTTAGCACATTTTAAGGGCCAAAGTTTACCTTACCAAAATTAAAGTTTCAGTTTCTCTATTGTATATAATTAATATAATTTTCTTTTTAGTAGATTAATAAATCAGGGATGAGATTGACAAAAGTGTAAAAAAACTGAAAATATGTGCAATAGTGAAATAAACTAAAATTCAGATTAAAAAAAAAAAACACTACAGAACTCTAGTTTAACATTTTTAATCTCTAATAAGCAAAAAAAAGAACAATAAATTATGTTTTATTGACAATGGCAAATAAATCATTTGAATACTTATCAAAAATTACCAGTTTTTTCACAAATACATTACTACAGAACAAAAAATAAATCTACAGAAATGTGGAAAAAACTTATCCCTGATCTACAAAAAAGCTGAAAAATCTCATCCTTGATAAATGCTTTTGCTCTTTGCATGCAAAATTTGGAAGTAAATGAAAGCATACAAAAAATTATAAAAATTGTTAACAAATTCATCCCAACATGCCCCCACTTTTTCCTATTATGCTGCACAGCTGTTCTTATTTCAATGTGTTCTTAAAATAAAGAAAAAGATAAATTAACTTAAAAGAATTTCTAAACTATCAAAATCACCCTAGGCTCATATGTAAAAATTTACAGCCAAGTAAAATACAACTGGATTGTCATCACAAACAAAATGGCAAACAACTACCTATAGTATACATTTTCTTCCATTTTTAAAGGAAAATCTTGTGTAAATTGAAAATAACAATTGATTAGTACTGATACCTGTAAGGTTCTAAAACCAAAATATTATTCAAAAATAATTTGTTTTACATCAAGATGATATAAGATTAACTGCCACATGTGATTGATTATAATTTCAAGGATGTATAATATATTAATATGGGGGAGAAAATAAGCAAAAAAAGGTACATTCATTAAAGATAACAGTGAATTTTGTAAGTAATTATGTTGTAATCTTTAACATAAGAAAATGGAAGAGTTTGTGTCTTTAGTTCAGAAGATGCAAAAAGATAAAATATCTGCATGCAATATTTAATTTTTAAACACATCTTAGCTATACTAAATTACATGTGTATAATTTCACATCTAATAATCATAACATATGTGCATTCAAAAGAAAAATATATTACATAAATAAAAGAAACTTACCTAATTATATCCTTCAGGCTGTTCAATTATTTCATGAATTCTTAACAAGTGAAAAAAAGAACAAAATCAACAAGTTCTTTTACTTCAGAGAGACTAACTAAAGTGAACTAACATTAACTAACTGCAGTCTGAATCAAGAAAAATATACCATCTACTAAAATAAAATAAAATTCTTATATGAACATAAGACAAAAAAATAAAAATTCTCAAGAAGCACAGAATCAAGAAGAAAACTTTTTTCCTACAATATAGTAGGCTGCCAATGATTGGCTCTTACTTAAGATGTCCTCTGATTGGTGCATTTTCCTTATGGATGCAGAGTAATGTGCTGCCATCTATGACATAAAATTTGAAACAAATCTAGATTTTTAAGATAAAACTTAGAAAATCTGAAATATTTTCTTTATTTTGATCATCAGTGAAAAAATGGGACTTTTAGGGACCTCTTAATGAAAAAAAGGACTTTTAGGGACCAAGGTCAAAAATAAGGACTTTTTAGGGAAATAGGGACCTACTGGCAGCCCTGTGATTTCTAGCTCGTACTTAAGTGAATAATTTTGAAGAAAACCAATGAAAATTCCTAGCGACTATGCCGATGTACTTGACCTGGGCACCTATCTCTGACGCGACTATACCTCAATTCCGACTGTGTCAGTAGTTATTTTGATCACGTGACATCACATTACGACTTTTTCATATTCTCCCTTCTGCGTCGAAGAAATTTGTGGTGAAGATCCGGTTTGTTTCAGTCCTTATCATACCGAACTACTCACCCAGTCGTTATAATGATGACTCGTTACTATTTCCTTTATTTCTCGTGAATGATTTTTTGGGAGAGATCATTTTATCAATATATAAATTGTTATTGTGAGTTTAGTTTATCCTCCCTCTCACCTATATTATTTTTAAAAAAGCAGACCCATATAGTTTTAAGAAATTTTTAATAATAATGTAAAGGAATACGCTTTTCAAAATTAAAAAGTAACCCAACAGAATGCTATATTTTAATCCTAACTAAAGTGATAATATGAAAATATGATTTGCCAACTGTGTAATGTGGATATATGCTTATATATAATTATAATAGTTTTAACAAATAGTTTAATAGTTTTTTTTTTTTTTAAATATTTTTTCGCCATTTATAGCACAAATTGAGCATTATCGTGATAACATGAAAATATGATTTCCAATTGTGTAATGTGGATATATGCTTATATATAATTATAATAGTTTTAACTAATAGTTTAATAGTTTTTTCAAAAAAAAAATTTTCCTTTTTAAATGATCATTGTTTAAAAAATGGTAATTTATTCATTAGATTTTTTTTCTTTTTAATAGCTGTTAAACTAAATGTACATTAATTTTTAGAAGTATTTTTACTGAAAAGTTTTTTAATTTTACTGTTTTTCGGAATGTTATTTTAAAAAAATCCAAATGTTTCATGCAATTTCTTTTAATGATTTTTATTACTGATTAAGGATAAATATTTTTTAACTGTTATAATTATGTACAATATTCTATATTTTATTGATATAAAAATTAATTTCCTGGTGTATTCAATATAATTAAAATAATAATCTATCCGTAACTGGATGATAAACATGCATATCACGTGATTTTCAAAAAATTGCATGAAATCTTTTAAACAAATACACATTATATTCAGTTAGAATTTATTTATAAAGCACAGATAGAAGTTCAAATTAACAACCTTTCAGATTTTTAACTAAGTTGGTTTTGGAGTAGGATAATATTTCCAATATGGGGATATTTAAAACAAATAATAATAATTCTAAAGGTGCTTTTATGCTAATTATTATTATTATTATTATTATTATTATTACTTTTTTTTATAATTAAAATTTGATGTAAAGTTTTTAAAAAATCCGGGTTGACAACTTGTTTAATTTCTTTCTCTCTCTTTTCTTAAAAAGCAGTAAATGCCGAGAAACAGGTGATTTTAAACACGTATTGAGTCTTTTCAGAAAATTAGAAAAACTCTTTCTTTTAAAATGATCATTGCTTAAAAAATATGTAATTTATTTTTATTTTTATTTTTTTACTTTCTCTTACCCATAAGTAGAGAAAGTATTGTTTTTGGGTCAAATTTTCGAAATTGAGTTTTTGTTTTATTCATACGTTTCGATGTCCCCTGAATCCAAAAATCATGTTTTTAGCAGTTGGTCCATGTGTGTGTGTCTGTTATCAGCATATCTCAAAAATAAATTATAGCAGAAAGTTCAAACTTGTTATTCCAAATGTGTACCATATAGGGATGCTACACTAAACTTTTCATTAAGATCAATTAAATGGTTTGTGTATAGGGACACCTGACAGTGAAGCCTGATTTGAATTGTTTTAACATAGGTTTATATAACAGTACTCGTTATCTTAACTCTTAATATCCAATCTATACTTTCAGCATTAAATTTCATATAAGGATGCTACACTATTGGGTAAGAGAAAGTCGTGTGAGTGACACACCAGATTATTTTTGTTTGTTTTTCTGTTAAAGTTGCTGTTAAACTGAATTTACATATAGTTTATTTACTTACTTATTTATTGTTATAATTATTATTATTTTAAGTACTTTTCACTGAAACGTTTTTGAACTTTTTTGGTTTTCAGAATGTGATTAAAGGGGAGGAAAAAAAAATCGAAAATGTTTTATGAATTTTTTTAATGCTTTTTTATTACCTACTATTTAAGGCTAAATATTTTTCCAACTGTAATAATTACCTATATTATTTGTTTACGTAAAAATTATTTTCCTTATGTATTCAGCATAGTTGGAAAAACTTTGTATTAAATAATGAAAATGCAGTATTCATTTATAGTATATTTATAAGCACGGATAGAGAGAGGTTCAAATTAACAAATTTTCAGATTTTTTAAAAAGTCTGTTTTGGAGTAATCAAGCTTCCAATATGAGATATTTAAAAAATAATAATAATAATTCTAAAAGTACATTTATGCTACGCATAAAATGAAATTTCATGTAAAATAAACTTTCAGATTTCCATCATGTTTAGTTTAAATATATGTATAAATTTTTAAAAAGAAAAAAAAGAAAATTTAAATTCAGTTTAACAGTTATTTGTGAATAAAATAAAATAAAATTATTGAATCAGTCAAATAGTTTTATAACAGTGCTGATTTATATATAAAGAGTTTGAGGAATTAATTTAATTTTGTTTTAAAATAATCTACTTATATTTTATTCGTATTGTGGGCATAACATTTCATTGCTACACCTTTTTCCCATGTTGAATTTTATTTATTTTTTAATAGACATTTAATATATTGTAGATTTTATTAATAAATTAAGCGTAAATTTATAATATGAAACAAGTAGGTTAAAACACATACACACACCCACACAAAAAAAAAAAGTGCTAATAAAGATACTCAGATCGTCTTGCAAAGTTGCTTTTCTTACACGACGCCTATTCATAAGTATAGCGTCTACTCCAATGCGCCATTGGCTGAAATCACTGAACGTGCCTTGGTAGAAGACTGTTTCGATTACTACCTTAGATAACAACTTTGGAGGGAGAGTCGCTCTTTAGAAGTGGGAGAGAAGAAAGTCGGTAAAAGTGGGATTTAATGACTGTCATTGTTTAAGGACGGTCGCTATGGCGGTCGGATCGGAGAATAGATGCTCTGGAATCAAACGTGGCATTTTCTTCATCCATCTTTGAGAGCGGGAACTCTAGGCCACTGGTGCACCATAGTGAATGTGTCAGTAAATATATATATATATATAATATTTTCCAAAAAATGAACAAAAAAAGTTTGACTTTAATTTATTCATGCTCCGATTTTCGAAAACATTTTTAGCATCCATTGAATCTGATATATGTATTTCGATTCACTAAGGCAAATTTCCTGTTGAAAATAGTATAAATTGTATTAATTGATCGGCTACAATAACTCATAAAAGGCTATTAAAAGTGTGAAGAGATCATTTAATAGAAAAATTTATTTTTTAAAGTTCCATCCTTACAATCTTTTCAAGCGTTATTTAAAACCTAGCAATACTTCCTTCAAGCATTACCTTCAATACCTTCAAGCGTTATTTAAAACCTAGCAATAGAAACAAAACCTGAACTTTTGTCATGAATTGAGCAAAGAAACGCAATAAAAAGTATAATAAAAATAGCTACATTAAGTTTTTTTAACAAAAAAGCGTGCCAAATTGAATAAATAAATTAAAAAGGCATTGCCAACAAGGCGCAAATGTTTAAAAGTTGACATAGGGGTCTTACACTACAGCCATCCTGCCTAGGGAAGTATGAGAACTGGGTCATCAAACATGAATTTTATTTTGAGACTTTTTTTTTTTTTTAATCATTTGGTTTAATTATCGTAAGTGTTTCATCCCACAAAAACTAATAATTTGGCTTCTGGTGAATTAAAATTTAAATTGGGTGGTGAAATTGGTATAAGACTTAATTTTAAATTGTAAAGGTAAAAAAAAGAATGAAAAATAATCCTGTATGCATTGATTACTAACACTTTTCAACTGTACATTACTTGTTCTATCATATAAATTTCAATGTTTTTCGCCTACGTTATCACACAATGGACAGCGAGAAGTACTGAAAAGATACACTACAGTGAAGCATCGATAATCTGGCATTGGCAGGAAATAGACATTTCCAAATTGCGGATATTTCCGGATTATAGGTGTTCAAAAATATATATCGAAATCATATACCAGTCACAGCATCTAAAGAAATATTTTTTAAAAATTAGTTTTAAAAAATATATGCAAACCCTTACCAAAAACGAAAATAATTAAAATAACGTTCGAAATAAATTAAAATTTTTAAAATAACAATTATAAAACTGTAATACAGATAATTTATTTTTGTACAAATAATAATAAAAATTGATATTAAAACAGGCTTAATAACTAATCAGATCAGGAATTTGACAATGCTACATTCTATTAAACGTGTCAGTCAATTTCATTTGTTTCATTCTTTTTTGTTTTTCAGTTTGACTTTGATTAACATATGCACGTTCTTTAGTTGTGTATCGCTCCTAACATATTTTACAAATCTTTCTACAAACTATTGACAGATTTCAGGTGTTTGTTTTTATCTTGACTTTCAGTACCAGAAATAAGAACAATCTCTTTATTAATAACTTTTGGATTTGCCATTGCAAGACAAAAATTTCGTTTGTTCTTTTTTGGAATTTTTGCCGTCATCCTGATTAATCTGTAAAAAAATTTATGGTAAATCGCAAATAATAAAATTAAATGAAAATCCATAAATTTTACTAACAATCCATAAAAGTTGGCAAACATGCTGCAAATAATAAGTTGAGTAGGATTTACAGGTGGAGGTTTAAAAAAATAATAAGAGACAGAGAAAAAAGAGGAAGAAAAAAAAAGAGAGAGAGAGAAAAGTGGAAGGGGAAAAAAAAAACAGAAAAAGTCATCAGTGCTGGTTTATGGATACTGCTGGATTATAGAATTCCGGATTATGGATGCTTCACTGCATTCGAATTCATAATCACTCTAAAAGATTTTTTTGGAAAGTTTTAAAAATGCATGATGCAAAAGAAAATGCAGCCCTCAAATTATAACTGCAGCCCTTAATGTATCTGAATATTTTAGTAAATCTGAAGATTAAATATATCATATTCTATACAAAACATTATTTTAGACTATTAACAATAAATGTAAATTTCTTTATAATTTTTACAGTAGAAAGTTATTTAAATGTGTTTTATAAGAAGGTCTGTCCCAAAACACAATGCACTGGCATTTTTTGGACATTCCTGAATTCAAACCAGTTGTAGAGGACTTATTAATGCCATTTTAAATAGGAAACATTCAATAGTAAACCTGAATAACATATATATATATATATATATTTTTTTTTTTTTTTTTTTTCTGAGAATATTTACAGATGCTGGAGGCGGGCAGATGGACAGATAGCCATATGGACAGTCAGATAGACGAATACGCAAATTGAAATCATATTCACAGTTAAAAATTGATAAAAAGTATTAAAAATGCTTAATGTAAACGAAAATGCAATTCCAGCAAATTTTCAATAATAACCCTTAAACGTAGCTGAATATTTTTGTGTGCCCTGTAAATATAATGCTAATCATACTGTACACTATAAAAAACATTCTTTTGTGTATATGAATACCATATTTCAATTTCATTAAGATTTATGAAAAGTAATTAAAATTTGGTTTTCAGAAATATCTGTCATAGAATGCAATGCTCTGGAATACTTTCGTGTGTCCCTGCTGTTTACAAATCAGTGGTGGTATTTACTCCATTTTCTATAGAAAATATCCGACAGTGAACTCAAATGACATATTTCAATTTTATTAATATTTATATAAATTAAAGTTATTAAAGTAAGGTTTATAGAAATACCTCTCATGGAACATAATGGTTTGAAATATTTTTGGGTGCCCCTGTATACAAGCTAGCAGAGGTATTCACTCCCTTTTCAATAAGGAACATCCAATAGTGAACTCAAATAACATATCAGTTTCAAGAAATTCCATGAATATTCACGGGAGTTAGGGTGTGAACAGACAGACAGAAAGACGGATGGACAGACAGACAAACCGAGGTCATTAAAACTTTTCAACCATGTTTGAAAGTGTTAAAAAGAAATAAACTGTAAAAGTTTCACATGGTTTTGCTAGTCTTAATATTCTTCCTCTCTTAACATGTTTTAATTTGCAGGAGACCCACTAAGAAATTCAACTGCTAAATTTTTTAACAATATGAAATAGTATAAAAACTGTTGATTTCATGTGTTTGAATGAATTCAGTTGCTCTTTTAAAATAAAGGATCTTTTAATTTTTATCATCTCATAGATAACCTCCTAAAGTGAGCACTTTGGCATCGAAAAATAGATGCCAAAACTGAAAATAAGGTGGTATAAGTCCTCATTTTTAAATTGCAGTAACACAGCGAGATTTTCACTTAGAAAGATTTTTTTTTTTTTTTTTTTTTACTTTTTAGGGTGAGGAGAATACTTTTCTAAATATAAATCATATGATAGGAGACCCCAATAGATGTAGAAAACATTATGGCATCGTTTTCATTTATGTGTGTGATAAATTACAAGCCTTTTTGTGACAATTTTTTAATTTGCAGTCCTATCGTAATTCGCACCTTTGTACGAATTATTTTTTTTCTTCCAAACCGTTCATGATACAAACCAAAACTTTATATATTTTGAAAGTGTATAGAACATAGAATCTTTTTGTAGTATCGTGTACTCATGACGTTAATAAGGTTGAAAAAAAAATTGGGGGACCCACTTGTCCCGCATTTGGGGTAAGTGGGCCCCCACAATGGCGGGGTAAGTGGGCCACCCACCCAAACTCTTTAATATAGTTAAAAAATAGTCATATGCACTGATTTATATGGTTTTCCTCTGGATGACTCCACCAGCAGTGATTCAAGTTCCGAAGATTAACTATCAGTTATCACCCACTACCACAGAACTTAAAAATGGGGATTATGGCCTTGTCCAGTTTGAAGGCAAAACAAAAAAGAAATATTATGTTGGCTTGGTATTAAATGACAGTCCAAACGATGAAGATACAATTGCCATGTAATACATGCACAAAGACACAACTATACTTAATAACTTTTATCACCCTGAAGCTAATGGTATTCATGGGCTACAAGATGTTGTGCTGAAACTAAATGAACCAACACTTTCAAGAGACTTTCAAAATACATGTTTACCAACGATTTATCAAGATATAATGCTCACTAGCATGTAACACTGCCATAGGCTAGTTTAAACTTTGTACGCCTAACTTTTAGGCTACACTACATGCAAAAGTAAAAAGTTGAAAAATTGACATTTTTTTTCTTTTAGCAGGCTTGTGTGTCAGAAAAAGTTGCTATGGGTGAACTAATGGAGATACTTCAGTGATTTTTTTGTGTGTTTGTCCCACTTGCCTCCACCAAATCTCTACCAGTTATGTGTAAAAATATATTCAGGGGGTAGCCCACTTACCCCACCTTGCGGGGCAAGTGGGTCACCCCGATGACAACCCAAAATAATTTTCTTTTTTAATTCATCATTTGCCAATTTGGTTAGAGGTTGCCATGGGTACAGTAACAACATATGAGAGAATGAACCACAAAAAAAATTAAGTTGTTGGCCTATTACATCCGGTGCTATGTTGAGCTAAAGTCGAATTATGCCGAAAAGGGGTCCCACTTACCCCACCTTACCCTACAAACTTTAGGGTTGTGTCAGCAGTTATCAAATTCCAATATCTTCGACTGAGAACTTCTATGGCCAGTTTAAATGGTGGAAGGCTGGTGATCAACTCATTGATTGTCTACTTGTCAATGGAGAATTTAATTTCTGAGCTAATGTTTATTAAAGCTTTCTCAATGCAAACTTTTACACTGTAGAAACATTCCAGCATACAGAGCAGACTGTTCTATCTAGTAAAAAATCAGTCCAGCAGTCAAAAATTAAACTCAATTCTTTACCCAACTTTTCCTTAATGTATTTCTACAAAAACATATCTTTGGCAGGTGATCTTTTTAAAAAAAATCGTTAACTTTCCTTTTTTTTTTTTTTTTTTTTTTAAGAATATTGTAGTATTGTGGAATCACTTCAACTGAGTTGTGGTTCAATTACTACATCCAAGCCCTAATTCATCATCATCATTTTTATCTATCTGTGCGTATTCTACTTTTTGAGCTTTCTTTTTACACAAAGAATTTTCAATAAGGCAATAGAAAGATTGGAGTACCTTCATTAAGTTTTAAAATGAGAATATTTAGGAAGTCAAATATGTCAACTGCTCCTAAAGCACACACAACTAGTTAAATGAAAAGCTTTTTAAACATTATTGGAGTTATTTTTAACATTTAAAAACAAAAATAAAGTATTTATTCAAGATTGGAGAAATGGAAGCAAAAATCAGGGTTCCCACTCAATTTCAAAAAGAAAATTCACTGATTTTTCTAGGTTTTCCAGGTCTATTTTTAGAAAATTCCAATCACAAAATTTAATTTGCGGCATAAAAAATCACTAGCAGCATAAAACATAACATAGCTCACAACATAAAGGACAACATAGTATCGTGACTCATGACTTAAAATTGAATGCTTAAAAAGCATTTTCCAGGTTTATGTCATCCTTTTTTCAGGTTTTTAGGCAATATTTGTAATTTTCCCCGACATTTCCCGGACTTTTTTCATTAATTTCAAATTCCCTGATTTTTCTAGGTTTTCCAGGTTCTCCCTTACTCATGGGAACCCTGAAAAATGCATTTCTTACCTTCATATATTAGAAATCCTTTAGTTTTTATTTCTCAAAATTCATTTGCAATGCTAAATCAATGAAAAATATGTTCCATCATCATCTGCAGTGGATGATTTTTACTCTGGGCCAATCAGCATTTGATTCCTGTAAGTTATCTCTCTCTCGCGCCTAATGAGCCGAAAGTTTTCTGTTAAAATCAAAGGGTGCAGTGTCAGCACATGCCACATGTTTCACCGAATAGCAAGACACTCGCATCAAGCAGTCGCAATCCTAACAAAGCAGCAATGTAGATTTTTGCATCCTTCACATGCGATTATTTGGAATTTTATAATTTGCAGATCTGCACCACAAAATCCAGCACTCAGAACTGAATCCAGCAAATGCACTCCCAACTTACAGAATTTGACTAGAATTGCATATTATTTGCAACTACTGATTGAATTTTATACTGTTATATGTATAAAGTCATATTCAAATAACAATTGAATTTAAAGCAGCATTTTAACAAAACTTTTTTTATTTTGAGAGCGTGAATTATTATAGCGTGCATTTAAAAATTATGATATTGTGCAAAGTTAACTATTGATTAAGAAAAAGAAAAAAAAAATCTTTAACTAAAATGAAGCTTATTTACCTTCATCAAAATTCTGGGCAAAAAATGTCAAATTAAGAGTAACTTCTGTAACCATTACTTTGCTATAATTTACTTTCCTTTCAGATGTATCTTCAATTTTAGCAGTTTCTACTTCAACTGGTACGTCATTCTCCCACATCTAAATTACAGAAAATATATATTTGAAAAATTGATTAACAAAAATTCACATAATAAAAAATGAAAAGTTAATCTCATTTGTTACTATTGCAAGAATGTAAGGCCCTTTTTCAGTATGCAGATAGGAATGTCCTTATGCCAAACTTACTCAAATAAAAAACTTTGTACTGTTGTACTGCTGATTTCAAGTGGCCTATTTTTTTAACCCCTGATGAATTACTGTGCTTAATTATTTCAATCTGAAATAATTATGTGTATTTACAGTTTATGGTGAGTGTATCTACAAAGGTTTTATTGCTCATCATTTAACACCACTTTCAGGGCAGATTTTGCTGTGTTATTTCTTTTTTTCTCTCTCTCTCTTGCGCCTACGTAAAAGATAAAATTTAAGAGTTTATAAAAACATTATATAAGTAGTAAATTACAGTTTAATCTTTTAAGCTGTTTTTAGAAATAGATTATTGCACTGAAAGATAAATTCAGAGACATAAAACATTAACTTGATATTAAATTCTCATATTTTCTTGATAATTCTTTAACACTAAGAAATATCACTAATGCATGTCTGAAAGAGGAAAAGAAAACAGATTATGATTAGTGTTAAGTTCTTTGGATCTTGCATGATGACCTAAGGACTTTTTAATAGGGATGGGAATCGATTAACACTTTTAACTGGGTTAATTAGTTCATTAATTAATCGACCGATTAATCGGATTTTAAATCAGTTTTCATTTTTCTTTATATAATTTTATTTGAATGGTGAATAAAACTCTCATATATATATAGACAGATAGATATATACACTGATGGAAAAAAAAATCCCAACACCAGGAAGGAGCTGTGCTAGTTAAACGAAATTTGGTAGGCGTGTTTATACATCTGAAAGATGACGTCGATTCAAATTTCGAGCTACGTGCATAAGTGTGGCGCTAGTAACAACACTATGAACATGCAAATGAGGTTTGCTTTAAATACATTCCAGCATACAGAAGTACCAGCATACAGAAATAAATTCCAGCTGTAAGGTTCGTGATTGTTATTTACAGTTGAGATTTGATGTAGTGGGTTAATGTTAGTCAAGGATGCCTCTAAGAAGACGAAGAAGCCATTATCAACAGCTCACTGAGTTTGAACGAGGTCGTGTAGTAGGGCTACGAGAAGGTGGGTTTTCTTTCCGCGATATTGCAGAAAGACTTGGCAGGAATGTATCCACTGTGCATGAGTGTTGGCAGCAGTGGTCAAGGGAAGGTACTGCCTCAAGAAGACCGGGTTCCGGGCGGCCACGTGGCACTACTGAGAGGAAAGACCGCCGTGTTCGGCGTATGGCTGTGGCTAATCGTACTGCGCCTGCAGCTGAAATTCGAGCTGCAGTTGGCACCACAGTGACACAACGAACTGTTACAAATCGGTTACTTCAAGGACAGCTCCGAGCCAGACACCCTGTAGCGTGCATTCCACTGACTCCAAACCACTGCCGTTTGCGACGTGAGTGGTGTCAAGCTAGAGCTCATTGGAGGACGGAGTGGAGATCTGTTGTGTTTTCTGATGAAAGCCGGTTTTGCCTTGGTCGCAGTGATAGCCGTGTGTTGGTTAGAAGGAGGCCTGCTAGCGACCTGTCTGCGGCCTAGACACACAGGGCCTACTCCTGAAGTTATGGTTTGGGGAGCAATTTCGTATGACAGCAGGAGCACTCTCGTGGTTATCCCACGCACCCTGACTGCAAATTTGTACGTCAGTCTAGTGATACAACCTGTTGTGCTGCCATTCATGAACAGCATTCAAGGGAGTGTTTTCCAACAGGATAACGCTCGCCCTCATACTGCTGTTCTAACCCAACATGCTCTACAGAGTGTCGACATGTTGCCTTGGCCTGCTAGATCACCAGATCTTTCTCCAATCGAGCACGTATGGGACATCATTGGACGACAACTCCAGCGTCATCCACAACCAGCATTAACCGTCCCTGCATTGACCGCCCAAGTGCAACAGGCATGGAACTCCATCCCACAAACTGATATCCGACACCTGTACGACACAATGCATGCACGTTTGCATTCAAAATTCTGGCGGTTACACCGGTTACTAATGTACCAACATTTCACATTTGAAATGGCTCTTCTCGCCAATGGCTCTACCTGTGATCTTGAAACTTTAATCAAATATGTTACCTAGACAAATGTATTGCTGAAATTTCATTACTGTACAATAATTTTTTCTTGGTGTTGGGATTTTTTTTTCCATCAGTGTAGATAGTACACAACAAACCATAAAAATGATATAGATAATAATTTGACTAGTTCCTTAAACAATAAATGATAAGAATAATAAACATGGAAATAAATGAAAAAATATATCCCTAATATATTCTTAAATAAAATTTTTGCTTGGAAATACAGTTGTGAAATAACTTATATTTATTAGTACTTTTATATTCTAAAACCTAAATTCTCTATAATATTTTATTCATAAATTTGACTGATTTTTTTTTTTTTTTTTTTGGTCTAATTGATTATATCCATTTAATAACTGAAATTTATATCAATTTTCAGAGTAATAATTGGTGACTTTAAGTGTTAATTTTATATAAATATTTTCGCTTATTTAATTTTTATTTTAATAACTTCATTTTCAATTCATTTTGAAAGAAAAATTAAATAAATTTACACATATTTTAGTTTTATATTGGCAGGCCTTATCCACCTCACTTGTCATTTTTAAATGAATTCTCAATATTCCATATTATTATAACATAAATCTCAAGTTCTTCATTGTTTTTATATATCAGTTCTTCGTCACTTCGGACCAGAAAACCAAATATTTTTTGTTTCTACTTCAATAATTTTTATCAGCAATTCTGAACAGATAGTAAATGCTTGAAGATATTGCAAAATTTTCTCATCAAAGGGATAGTGGAAATTACAATCCTTTCTTTTCTTTTCATTTTTTTTTCCCTCCTTCTTTAACCTGAGCACTTCCAATTTTTTGGAAGCTTCTTGTTTCTGGGAAAACTATTGTCCTAGCCAACACTCCCTGTAGAAGACTACCGGTGGTGTTGCCCCAGCGTGGACATAAAACGGCATTTTGTTTAATAACTGTCCTCCTCCTTTTCTCTCTCAACAAAAGTGCAACAAATTCTTTTAAGGTTTTATTTTTATTAATTTATTTTTATTTATTTATTATTATTATTTTTGCTTTTTCATTATTTGATGGAAGTTTCTTAGAATATTAGTTAGCAAAATATGTGAAAAAAATATTTTGTATGCAGAACAGCACTTGTACTTTAATTCGTAGTTTAAAATTTTTAATCGGATTTTGAAATATTTTAATTGAATTAATCGAGCCCATTAACTTGATTACAAAAATTTATTGGGACTAAGTATTGATTGATTAATTGAACCAATTAATTGTCACATCCCTACTTTTTAATATTATAAAGACCATGATTTTTTTTTTTTAATATACATATATACTGCATTTTAGAAATATAAATAATGCTTCGACTATACTGATAAACTTTTCTCTTTTCCCCTTCTAACTAGATAATATTCACTTACCAATATTTTCTTCAGGGTTGGCTTTTTGCCAGCAAAAATGCATTTTTGTCAGGACAGCAGCAAATTGTACAAAAAAACCAGGTAAAAATTGGAAAAAAATAAGGAAAAGTGGAAAAATAAAATTAAAATGGCACTATATTTGAATTTTCAGCCTTTATATTTTGCACCTTAACGGCCCTCTTCACTTACCGTCGCCGGAAGCCCGAGCCAATGTTATTCTATGGGGAAATTTTCTTTACAAATAACTTATTAACTAATACATATTTTTAAATTCTGCCTTCACATTCAGAAAATTCCCAACTGTTAAATTGACGGACCTTTTTAAAAATGTATTTTTTTAATTTTTTAATATTTTATTTTGAAATTGCAAAATGAAAAAAATTCACTTATTGAAAATTCGTATTTTGCAGCTTCAAAATAAAATATAAGAAAGTAAAAATATATATTTTTTAAAAAGGTGCGTCAATTTAATAGCTGGGAATTTTCAGAATGTGAAAACAGAATTTAAAAATATGTATTATTTAATAAGTTATTTGTAAAGAAAATTTTCCCATAGAATAACATTAGTTTCGGCTTCCAGCGGCGGTGAGTGAAGAGGGCCCTTAATGAAACTTGTCTTTGAAGTTTTTTTAACTTAAAATTTAATTATAATTAATTAATACTAAATAATGTATCCAGGGTCTGACAAATCCTGGGTGCCAGAGCAACTACAAATATCTCATTGGTGACCAGTTATGGCAGACTGTCAGAAAGTTTCATGTACTTATATTTTTTACTATAGTTTTGCTTTTCCTCCCACCTTCTCCTCTTGGTATAAAAGATGACATTGCTTATGTATTGAATGAATGGTATAATTTTAATGTTTTCAGGTAAAATTTAATAATTACCTCTGTTTTTGAAGGATATTTTTCCATGAAAGAAATTCCCACACTTGACAAATCTTCTTACTATTATACTAGCCTTTCCTATGTCAACATTTTTGTGTGAACAAAGCACCAGCATTCTGAATATTATCTAAAGTAAACTGTGTTTGAACTTAAAGCGAAAAAATATTAATAGTATGGTGTTCATCAAATTCAATGGAGTACTTAAATTTTTTCTTAGTTTACATTTTTAACTGAATTTATTTATTCAATTGTAAAATAATACATAAATGACCTGCATTAATTATAAAATTATGAAATATTACCCCTAAACACTCTACGCTTTGTTGTGAGTATTGTGATAGAAATAATTTGCTATCTGTGACTCCTAAGACATTTGTCAGTCCCTGAACATAACTATAAAAATTAAACTACAAAATGACATTTTTATTTTATTGTAGTAAAAAATCTTGAGAATGACATATTCAGAGAATGAGTTTACTTGCAATTTATATATAAATTCCTAAAAATGCATGATCAGTGACTCGCAAATTTTAGAACAGCGAGTCAATAACTGACTCAATATTTGACTTGCTGAATTTTCCTCCCCTCAAATAAAATTTCATGGAAGTTTTAAGAGTTTTTTTTTTTTTTTTTTTTTTAAATATATATTACAATGAATAAAATAAAAAATTGAAAATTTCTTTCAATTACTAAGAAACTTGCTCAACAATTTTGCAAATGTTCACAAAAATAGTTCACAAAAATTCTTTGCTATGTTACAAACCAACGAAATATTTTCCCACCATCTGTGAGCTGTAACAACTGATTCAACATCATTAGCAGTAAAATATATTTGTGGAAAAGAAGATTCGTTCATGTCAAATTTTATAGCAAGAGGTAGCCATGATCTATTTCTTAAAACCACTTTTAAGCTTTCTGCTTTTGTTCCAGAATTAAATTTTGTTGAAGAATTCCATAAATCTTCTTTGCATTTTGGGTGTAATAAATGTGTGACTAAATGATATGATTAAGTCATATAAAAATATAATGGCTAATTAAATGTATGTTTAACATATTTAAATGCTTTTATATTAAATAAATTTGTTAAAATTTATACAAACATTTCAGTTAATTAGTTAAGAATATTTTTTAGAAGGTAATCTAAACATTTTGAAAAGAGAAAAATATTACAATTATTTTTTATGTTAAAAATTTCATTTAAAGAGATTTTAGAATGCGCTGTTTTAATAATTTACAAAAGAATCAGTTGATCAAGAGCGTAATTAAATTTCTGATTTTAACTTGTTAAAAATTATTATTTAACCATTGAAATCATGTAATTCAAATCTTTAAAACCCTGTTTTAAAATACTGGTAATTTTTGCCAGTGGCAAAAATTATGGCAAAAACTATTTTTACCGGGATGGTTTTTTCCAATTTCCCCCCCCCCCCCCCACTTTGGCAAAAATTAGCCAACCCGGATTTTTTTTTCAAAACTCTTAAACATCAAACAAAAATATAATTATACTCATTGTGGTACAAATCTATATAAATAGTTTAAATTTCAAGAGTAGATTATGTATTACATTAAAGTTATTAGACAGCAAACTTTATAATATATTACCACAGTTACTTTTATTTAAAGAATTTTTTTAAATACTTTAAAAAGGAGGGAAGGGGGTGCAAGTGAAAGATTTAAGATAAAAGAGACTAATTTTAAAAATCATGCTTACCAACCTTCATTTCCAGAAAAGCAAATGGAAGGATTGCAAAAGAAGATTTTGTATATTATTTTATCTTTTAAAACAAAGTTAAAATTATAAAAATATATTTATATTTCCGATTTTCTACTAGTTAATAAGATGAAATCTTAGTAAGATTTATTTAAATCTTAAAAGAACGGTCAAATCCCCACCCCCCCACCCCCTTTTTTTTTTTTCCACCAGAATATCTGTTTCATTTATTGGCATAAAATTCTTTTAAATAAGTATATATCTAATTAGCCAAAGATAACTTTTTTATACATATATAAATAAAACAGCATTTTAGTCTAAACAATTTTGACAGTAGTTAAAAAAAAAAAAAATAATTATAATAAAATAATTACAAGATAAAAAGAACTTTTTTATATACCATGTTTTTAAATTTTCTGTTGAATCATATAAACACTACCGAAGGCAGCAGGAACCCAGAACAATTAGCTAAAAGTATTAAAAAAATTCATTGCTATCGTGTTTTGAGCTATTATAAAAGTTTCAAATGAATAGGTGCCAAGTCTCTCGTTTTTCAAGGGAGACTTCAAACTGGAAATATTTTTACAGCTGTTTTCGGTAGTGTTAATTGTCGAAAATATATATAATATATTCTATTTAAAAATACTGGTATCCATTCTGATTTAAAAGTTTAAAATATTGGCAGCTCTGCAAATGGCTAGCTAGTCGGAAAGTTAGTTAAAAATCGATTGCAAGCTTTGTACTGGTAACACTGCCAAAGGTAGCAGGGTCCCGAAGCAGTTGGTTAAAAATATTTTAAAAATGCATTTTCACCGTGTTCTGAACTATTCTGAAAGTTTCAAAGTCTAGCTAGTCGGGAAGTTAGTTAAATAAATTTTCTGTTGAATCATATAAATGCCGCCGTAGGCAGTAGGGACCTGAAACAATTGACTAAAAGTATTAAAAATTGTATTGTCGCTTTGTTCTGAGCTATCCTGAAAGTTTCAAATGTTTATCTAGTCGGGGAAATTAGTGAAAAAACGTTTGCAAGCTTTGTACTGGTAACGCTGATGAAGGCAGCAGGGTCCCGAAGAAGTTGGTTAAAAATATTTTAAAAATGCATTTTTACCGTGTTCTGAACTACTCTGAAAGTTTCAAATGTCTAGCTAGTCGGAAAGTTAGTTAAATAAATTTTCTGTCAAATCATAATTGCTGCCGAAGGCAGTAGGAACCTGAAATAATTGACTAAAAGTATTAAAAATTGTATTGTCACCGTGTTCTGAGCTGTCCTGAAAGTTTCAAATGTCTAGCTAGTCGGGAAGTTAGTTAAAAATCAATTGCAAGATTTGTACTCGACAAACAAACAAACAAGAATCGAAGTTAATAAAAACATGGTAAAATAGACATTGACATATTTAATGTCTTGAAATTAATTTCTAAGGAAGAGAATTTAATACTGTTATAAGATTGTGTGGAATCAAGGTAATTCTTAATTTTTTTTCTTTTCCAATTAACAACACATTAAAAGAATATCTATTGCTTTTGAACATTTAAAAAACTTAGAAAAGAAATTACTTAATAATGCACTTAAATTTTAGCATATGACAAAATAATATAATTTTCCTAGTTGCTCCTCAACAGTACAACTTAGTATAATTTCTGGGACATAATATATGTACAATAAAGTAGAAAATATTAAAATGCTAAAATTCCCTACATATTAAGGGGGAAAAAAAGTTAGTAGCTGTACTTGACAGTATTTTAAAAATTTCTTTCTCAATTTTATTCATAATTAAATCCACATGACTCCTTAAGAGGAGATCACACTTTTGTTTTAAATCTAACGAAATTCTAAATAGCTGAATAAGAATTTAGCTTTACAGATAATTTTTCTAACTTATTAGAAATTTACATAATATACTACACAGAAATTAACATTTTCTACAATAAAATATATAATACCTTTTGCAGATAGAATTCAATATCTACAGGGTTGCTTCACAAATCAGGAGAAAAAATTCCCTGAGTTTTTCCTGTCTCTCTTAAAAGTAAAATACATGACACACAATCATGTAGCATTAGAATCTAACATGTTTACAAGTCAGTTGAACATATCTAGGGTATATTAATTTTATTAACCTACTACAGTTGGGGGGAAAAAACATAAATGACTTTTTTTCTTCATTATAAAGCACTAAAATTAAAAAAAAAAAAAAAAAAAAAAAAAAAGATTTGATTATGAAAAAATTTCTTAATGTTTTTCCAAAAAATGTGAAAATTCCCTGAATTTTCCCAATTTTTATAATAAATTTTAGAATTCCCTGAGTTTTCCCTGTTTTTTTAATAGTTTTTCAAATTCCATGAGTTTTCCAGGTTTTCCCTGTTTTCCAGGTACTGTAGCAACCCTGATCTAGGAGTTATGTGAGTACTGTTTGCTTCATATTGTTAAAACTATTTCTTTAAAATAAGTGTTTAAAGCAGTTTTTGAATTTTTATAAGGTTAGCTTATTCAGTTTTACTCCCCAGCCAATTACTAATCGCATTACACTTCATATTATTTTATGCGAGTAACTAGGATGGGGGGGGGGGGGAGACAAATAGGAGGGGGGGGGGAGACAAATAGGAGGGGGGGGAGGAATCTCATGCATACATTAAAATAAGCCTTTAAAAAGAAAAAAAAGGGGGGAATCATTTCCAGGTACTCAATTTAATATACATACATTTTTTCCCCTGTTTTTTGAACTTAGATTAAATTTAAAAAAAAAAAAAAAAAAATACTGTAATCACCCTCAATTTTTTCTTTCGGGCTTCTTCTTCAGCATTTTGAAGCTGTCGATAATATGGGCTTCTAACTGCTGTAGAGTGAATTTCAGCAAAGCCTTCTTTCACAAGAGCCTCAGACAAATTAATGTTATCAATCCATAACCAACCAATAAAATTTCCAGCTTTGTCCATAGATTCTACTTCAACTTGAACCTATAAAAATATTTTGAATTTAATAACTTGACAAATTAATTAAATTTTTAAAATAAAACTAAGTATTTTTAATATATTAAAATATTCAGATTTGATAACTACCTATATATATATACACGTATATTTATATTTGTTTCAATCCAGTTTATAAAAAAGAAGTTTGTAAAACATAAAGTAATAAAATATCACTAAAATCCTAATGAATTCCAAATGGAAATTTAGAGAGTTATTTCCATTTTTGTTGAAGAACCTAGGCAAGCAATTTTGATAAATGTGTTCAGTTTTTTTTTTTTTTTTTTTTTTTTCCCTCTCCAACATTTTAAAATTAATTGACAAATATGAAGAAAGTTTTTCAAAATAAAAGTAATTTAACATTCAGACTAAGCATGCTGATTAATATAGGTAAAATTGGTGTGGAAGCAAGATTCATGGAAAAGCATACAGTAAATTTATCATGTTGTTAGATGTTTGATTAAGACTAATTTTAAATGTCTAATTTTTTCCATAAAAATCATTTTAACATCAGTTCTTCAAAATGATTGTTTTCCTATCCAGTGCTTAACTGGCCAAGCATAGTTTGTATTTTTATATTATAGCAATTTTTAATTTGAATTAGAATCCTACATGGGTTCAGAATAACAGACTATACCTAACAATTCAGTTCTAATCATGAAAATAACCCACCTGAAAAATGTCTAATCTTGCAAAAGTAGTTTTAGAAGTGGATAAGAATTTTGTCCTTGCTGCAAAGTTTTAGGTTCTTGCTTTGAAGTCTGTTAAAGAGAAGTTTGTAAAACAGGAAATTTAGAGTTTTGTTCCTGAGATTACCCCCACTTTGTCTTACACATTTTTAGCTATGAGCTGAATTTTCAGCTTTCATTTAACGAGCTCAACCACTTTAAGATTTAATACATTAATAGTTTAAAATTATATATTTTAACCTCTATAATAATATTAACATATACAGCTTATATAACTTACATTTTGACTTCTCAATTATTTTTTTATTCGTTGGTTATACAAGAAAACTTTACATTATGAAAAAGCCGCTCAAAATCTACCTTTTTTGCTTTATTAAAAAATAGAATCCAAGATAGATCTTGTAATTTATACCTATTTACTTCCTTCTCCCAATTCAAATAGGGTAGGTGCTCTAGTGATTGGCATGCTCCAGTAATTGACATCTATCCCGAAATAATTAATAAATAAGAAAAATAATAAAATCATATTTTACATATAAGAATTTTAACATTTTATGTCAAACAGTGAAGCATAGGGTGCTAATAACTGGTAAAATGAATAACTAGCAGTGTCAAACACTGGAACATAGGGTGCCAATTACTGATAAAATGAAAAACTGGCAGTGTCAATTACTGGAACAATGAGTGGGTGTCAAATAAAAATTCATAAAAAAAATAATTATCAAATGTATATATTTTAACATATATGTGGTTCTGAATGTCTTTTATGCCATATGTACTAACTTAAGATTTCTAAAAATATTTTCTGATGACTAGAACATTAAAAACACCAGAGATTGCACTAAAAGTGACAATCACTGGTGCACTAACCCTACCTTGTTTTGTATTATGACAATGAATGTTGTAAAAAAATAAATAATTCAATGGCAAAATTTAAATGAACAAGTTTATTAAGCACATTACCTCTTTTTGCATACATAAATCTTTCGTGTAAGTGAGTGCTTCATCACCATAAGCA
This sequence comes from Salticus scenicus, assembly GCA_963930645.1. Lineage (NCBI taxonomy): Eukaryota > Metazoa > Arthropoda > Arachnida > Araneae > Salticidae > Salticus > Salticus scenicus. The sequence continues at coordinate 218,099,221 of OZ005651.1, read as the reverse complement.
TCACCAGGCTGAATTCCACTTTTTGTGTCACGAGAAGCTCTAACACAATTAATACCTTAAAGAAAAATTTCATTCATAAAAATCCTGTTTTGTAAAAGAATTTTTTTTTTTTTTAATGTATAAAAACAGACATACCACCCAACAGAAACGTTATAAGACAATTTTCTCTAGGCACAAAAACTCTTAATCGAGATCCACTAGCAACAAATTCTACAACTGCTTCCATCCTTCCTGCTCTTTGAAGGAAGGGGAAAAATTGTTTTGATTTTTGGAGGTCCTATTGAAAGAAAAAATAATTTTACATTGAAAGAAAACAGAAATTTCAGAATTAATACTCTATATACATTTATTTCCTTCATTGTGTATCCCTTTATATTTACTATAAATCCTTATTACTATTAGAAGTAGCTTATACTTTAGTACTTAAAATTTATCAATAACAAAAATTGAAGCTTATTAACAAAATTATTTCTGTAAAATAAATAAAAATTTTTAATTTCAGAATACATTGCCAGAAAACTAAGGAATCCAGAGTTAATTTTTTTTTTAGTAAGTTATATTTAATAGGTAGAGGACACCAGGTTAGTTAGTACTTAGTTTCTATTTACTATCATAGTGGCATTAGTGTTTATATTTTACTCTTATCAAATAGTTGTGCAAAATGTAAAGGGGTGTTTCAAATTTTGAAGTCTGAATTTCATGTGAATGAAAATTAAAGAACTGGAAAGTGCGAATGTTAAATGTTTTGTTTGCAAAACCTGGGAAATGCGCAGTAAGGAAAGTAAAGATTTAAGACAAGTTACTGTGATAGGGATAAACTTATATACACCCCACGACAAAAAGATAGGAACAAAGGGTTTTTTCTTTGATTTTTCATAAAATAACATTATCTAAATTGTGCTTATCATTTATTATTGTCATAAAATAACACTATTCCCAGACTAATTTTTGTTTTAAGACTAATTTAGAAAAGTTATAAGACTAAAATTTTTGTAATTTAAGACTACACTCCACGACAAAAAGATAGGAAGAACAGTTTTTTTTTTTTAATTTTTCATAAAATAACATTATCTAAATTGTGCTGATCATTTATTATCATACCAAAATATTATCATATCAAAAACATATTAAATATTTGAATCATATTCAAAATATTCATATTTAAAATAATCATATTCAAAAATTAAAAAAAAAAAAAAAAAAAACTTTGTTTTTATCTTTTTGTTGCGGTGTGTAGTCTTAAATTAGAAAAATTTTAGTCTTAAAATTTTTCTAAATTGGTCTTAAAACAAAAATTAGTCTGGGAATAGTGTTATTTTATGATAATAAATGATAAGCACAATTTAGATAATGTTATTTTATGAAAAATCAAAGAAAAAACCCTTTGTACCTATCTTTTTGTCACGGGGTGTATGTGGATACGATTTTCCCCACAATTTACGCTTTAAATATTTCAGATTTTTCTTTTTTTTTTTTTTTTTTTTTTTTTCTCTTATTAGAGACTTAAAAATATATGTCTCCCAAAGCCTTAAACAATTTATTGTGTTTACTTTAGAAACTTTGTTATCACTTTGAAAAACATTAATGAAACCAACAGAGCCTACTTCTCTTATTAAAGAATCAAATTTGGCTGCCCAGTTATTCATTTATTGAGTGATGATAACTAACCACTTTTTTTCCATTAACACCTTTTTGTTTTGTTTTAATCAACCACTTTTTTTTCCCTTTCATTTATGCCAAGATTTAGATTCATTAAGTTATCAAAATAGAGATTCAAAAATTAAACAAGAAACATTTTATTCAAGGCTTATATAAATAAATAAATAATCTAATATTTTTACCCCTGACAAGTCTACAATACGATGTACTGGAGGTTCTTTTTTATTGTGCATGCCTTTGCCTGCTTTTACTGCTTTTGTTTCTGCAGAGAGAAGTTCATCATAATGAGCAGATCTCTGATCATCATCAGCTCTATACCTTACAACTGTAGCCAAACCTTTGCTCACTAAAGCTTCAGCAACATTTCTAAATAGATAAAACATTGAATTAAAAAGATATTGTTAAATACAAACCTTTTAAAATTCAATGAAATAGAAATCTAAATTTAACAATTTATCTTTTATTTTTAAATTGATATTAGCTTGTTAATACAGCCAATAAGAATTTCTGAAAATATTTTTATTCCATATTAACCCGTTGAACTGAAATGACGAGTTGGGAAATTCATGACGAGTCCAGCTTGTCATGAATTTCCCAACACTAATTATGTTCTCATATGTATATATAACAATAAACATTCATATAGATGTGTGAAACAAATATTATTTTTAATAATAACAAATTATTTGAGCAACAAAACCATAAGTTTCTATATTAATCCCTCCTCTTAAAGCTAAGAAAATTAAATTGTCTGCATGAGCAGTGCTGACTGAAAATAAATTGCAGTTCAAGGGGTTAATGTTCTTTTATTATTTATAAAAATATTTTTTTTAATTTTTAATTTATACTGTATTAATAGTTAATAAGAAATAAATGCCTATATATATATATATATATATATATATATATATAAAATCAGAATAAGTCTTTCACTCTTGTGTTTCCATTTAAAAAAAAAAAAAACAAAGAATTCCCATTAAAGTGAACATTTGAGTATTTACATGGTTATTATTTAATTCTGGGGGAGGGGGGGGGGAGAATTCCCCTATAAATATATTAAACACATACATATAATATTAGCATTACAATATCCAGTTGTTTTTATAATCTCTGAAGATTTAGAACAAGTTTCTTGTAAAATATTACTACTGTCTGGCTCTCATAAGAACAGCTCTGGGTATGGTTATAAGAAAGGAAGGGGCAACTTATCAGAGGGAGAACAAGTTTTACGTGTGGGAGAAAGGTTGTCATATTTGGTGCAAATATCAAAATTCTTTTCTCCCTTTTTTTAAAAAATCTTGTATACACATTCAGGCGATTTAGGATGCTTTTTAGCACTATATGCAAGATGAAGATACACTAATAGCAGCATTTCCCCACAAAAAGAGTAGTTGTTAAAAAAAAAAAAAAAAAAAAAAATGAATTAGAAATATTTATTCAGTCAGCATTCTCTAGAAAATCCGAAGATAATAGAAAATAATTTCTGATAGAATGGAGAAGAAGGCTGATTTTTACCAACTATGTGAAAAATACCAGAGCCGGGAATCGAACCCCGGGCCTTCCGCTTAACGCGCGGATGCTCTAACCACTGAGCTACCCTGGCTGATAACCAGCTCGGCACTTCTCACATAAATTTCGTTGGCAAGGTCACCGAGTCTACATTAAAGCAGCTATGTGAGAAGTGCCGAGCTGGTTATCAGCCAGGGTAGCTCAGTGGTTAGAGCATCCGCGCGTTAAGCGGAAGGCCCGGGGTTCGATTCCCGGCTCTGGTATTTTTCACATAGTTGGTAAAAATCAGCCTTCTACTCCATTCTATCAGAAATTAATTTCCAGGTTGATGAATTAAAATTTCTGAATTATAATAGAAAATAATTATAAGATTAAAAACTTTTTATGAAACATGTTTTTAAAATTTCTGTTGAATCATAGCTATAGAACTAACTGCATTAGCACTTTATCAATGCGTATGAAGTCAATTTTTGTGAGATGCATAATTTATCTTTTTACAATTTTTTAACGCTCACGCTTAATTAAAAGTATTTGTTTTTATGTCGAAAGAAAAGTAACTTGTTTTTTTTTTTTTTTTTTTTTTTTTGGCAACAATTAAATTATAGCTAATATTTTAATGACTATTTATAAGGTATTAGGAGCTTATTATTTTCATATTTTAATTAATTAAAAGAAAACTATTCGAAAATCTGACTTCGAAGTATTGTGTTGTCACCGGGTTCTGAGCTACTGTGAAAGTTTCAAATGTCTAGCTAGCAGGGAAGTTAGTTAAAAATCGATTGCAAGATTTGTACCGGATAAACAAACACATAAACAAACAAGAATAGAAGTTAATAAAAACATGGTAATATTATTTATTTTTACTAAAATGAACAATATCAATTATCTGAAAACTTCACTTATTTTTGAATTATTAATCAAGAGGTTATTTAAAAATGGCATAATTTTTTTTTTTTTTTTTTTTTGCCATTTCACTTAATATACAAATATACATAGCATATTTAGATTTTATGAACTTAATTTTATTATGCTTATATTTAAGATAGTTGTAACAAAAAAAAAAAAAAAAAAAAAAAAAAAGCAGAAAACAAAAAAATAGACGTATGATTAAATTGCCACGATAATATGTAAAAGTCTAAATAAGATTATAAATAACTTTTTTTTTTTTTTTTTCAATATGAATAATTTGACCAGTGTAAGTTTGAAGACATTTGGCAACACTGGTGGCAGCACAAAAGTAGATTTCATATAAAAGCTTATATTCCCATTTAATATTTATAAATTGAACTATGTTAGTTTTGTTCAATAAAATATATATTCAGGCAACAGTTCATATGGTTTTTGATGTATATTTTACAGATTTCAAATCTTAAAATTGTATTTTCTCAATTTGCCTTTTTATTCATGAATTCATGAACTTCAAAATGATTAAACTTCTACAAATAATTATTAATGAACTTTATTTTAATAAAACCATTAAGATATATAACCTTTTACTTATCTTCACGTTACATCCTTGGTAGACTAGTTTCATCTGGGGCGCCCCAGCTTGGTCACTACCTTGCTTTGGTGTTTGAAACTGTGGTCTTCTTGTTTTCTTGTTCTTTTAAAGACTTTACGCCATTGGCGGTTAAGGATAGCACCCTCGTTGCCATTACAACTGTCAGAATTAGCTAAAATTTCAACAGACTCCCTGATCGCTGCGTATCCGTGGTTGTTGTAGTTGGCCAACTTTTTTACTTCATCAAATTTGATATTAATTTCTTCGTTTTTGTTTACTTGGGTTAAGGCTGTGGTTAATTTACCTGTTTTTATATCGTGTTTATGTTCTTTGATGCGGGTTTTTATTTTTCTTTTTGTTTTTCCTATATAACATTTTTCTTTATTTTGTTCGTTATTGTATGGTATTTTATAAATTCCTGCAGTTTCTAAAGGTTTTGTTTTACTTTATTTTATTTATTTATATATTTATTTATTTATTGGATGTTTAACAGAACCTTCTTAAAGAAATAGAGATGGGTTTTGAAATTAATTGATCAGTTTTTGAGAAAATAAAGTTCAAAATCGGGACAAAAAAAAAAAAGGGAAAAAAACCATGATTTTATTTATTATTTTAAATATACATGTATATAAAGTTATTGCAAAATTCACCAATAAATAAATAACTCTTCTCTTAAGCAGCTGTAGAAATTTAAGCATTTTGAAGATCATGAATTCATGGAAAAATGCAAATTGAGAATACGCAATTTAAAGATTTCAAATCTCTAAAATGATATATGAAAAAACACAAGAAATGTTGCAAGAATATATATTTTACAGAGCACACCTAATAATATAGTTCATTATAAATATTAAACGGAAAATCTTTCCTTTTGAAATTGCAGGATCTCTAACCTGTCTGAACGATTTGACAATAGGAAATGCGATAAGTCAATCATTGAAGGACTGAACGAGAGGAATATGTTTGTTACTTACTTACTCTTGTTACTCTTAGTTACTTTAGAATTAGTTTTTAAGAACATTTTCAATTTTTAACTTTTCATTCCATTTACCTTTTTCACTAGAATTTGTGTTTTTCTTTTAAGAATAAGTAATTACTTTTTTTTTTTATTATTATGTTTTGAAATTTTTAATACTACTTTTAGTGATAAATAATTTTTTAAATAATAAATCATAATTATATAATCACAGGTAATAAGTAAGGTAGGTAATGAGCTAGTATTTAATTTAACACATGAAGTCAAATTTGGCAGCAAGTAGGTGTTTACCAGAGGAGAAGGTACTTCAGATGCTTGGATTAAGGAGACTTTCTCTCCCTATCACTGCCAGAAGACAAAGTCCATTATATTCTATGGGGAAATTTGTTTATAGAATTATAAATTACCTAATATATATATATCCTGTTTTCACATTCTGAAAATTTCACAACCATAAAATTAGCTCTCATTTTTTAAAAATTGATTTTTTAATATTACATTTTTGTGTTCAAAAATGCAAAAAATTAGCTGAGTGCATTTTCTCACTTTTTAGCTATAAAATAAAACAAAATTTTAAAAAATCGACTTTTGGGGAACAACTACCAATTTAAAGTTTGTGAATTTCCTGAATGTGAAAACAGAATTATAAAAAGATACATAAGATAATGAGTTTTTCTATAAAACAAATTCCTCTATAGAGTTACATGGAATTTGGTAACAGAAGTGGGGAAATCTTAAGAGGGAGAGAGGATCCTTAAGGATTTTTAAGTATCATGAATGGCCTGGTAGAATTTGCTACAGACAGAATTGTTTAAAGTAGCACATTTGTGTTGAGGACGCCACATACACTGTTAAAAATTTCTGTAAATTTAATGTAAATATTAATCCAGAGTGTCTGTAAATTTACAGTAATTCTTAGTTAAAAGTGAATAATCGAGATTCTCAATCTTTAATACTGTATTTTTATGTAATTTTATTATTTAATTTTTTTAATTAAAATAAAAAATGACTGTTTCTACTTTAGAAAAAGCATTCAAAGTCCGAAATATATTCTCACTAATAATTAAATATTAGTTATTAAAATGAATGTATAAAATAAGTTTTTTAACATCTCCGTTTATTTTTCTCTGTAATTTTATGTAAGACTTAAGATATAATAGATTACACAGAGTTTTTTCTGTTGAAATTTTTAACAGTGTATACCACCAAATCTTGTCACTAAGTTTGTTATAGACGAAATTTTTAAGAGTTGCAAATTAGCTGGTCACTGAATGCAGCTAGTATTGTAATATAATACTAATTTTAAAATGCGAATTCTTTATTTTTATAAAAACAAGTGAAAATAATACTGATACAGTTAAGAAAACAAAGTATTTAAAAATTATAAAAATATTTTACAAGTTATTAAGAGAACCAGATGATTAAAAAATTAATAATTCTAAATGATTTTAAAGGACTTTGGAAAACAATTATACTTTTAAAATTAACTTTTAATAATTCTCACTTGCTATAAATGTTAAATCATTCCTCTATTATATATATATATATATATATAAACATTCTGCTTATCATATTACACAAACATGTGTTATCACTTTTCAAATTATCAATTAAACTATTTCAATTAAAAAAAAAAAAAAAAAAAAAAGTTAATTTTTAATAATGATATTTTTAAACTATATAATGCAATCCACAAATTACCAGATAATTCAAATAAATACTTACATGCCTCCAATAGTTACTGTACAACAGGTCTTCTCAGGAAAATTATTATTAGCAGGTTGTTTATAATCTACAGTGACATTTACTTTTTTACCTATGAGCTTCTTCCTAAGAAATTCCCTAGCTTCAAACATATAAGGAATTTCATACAAAGGACGTATTTTAGCTTTTGTAGCATCTGGGCTATTTTCAGGAAGTCTGAAACGAAAACAGCATTACTACAGAAATTTGTATACTAAAATCTTAATGTTTGAAAAATTTGAAATGGTAAATACAAATAGCACACACACACACAAAATTTTAAATAATTTTTAATTAAATACATACCTTGGTGGTCGAATGCTAGCAAGAAATATTTTTTTAGGAGGCCCATCTCCAACTTTAACCATTAATGCATCAGCATTAATCACTTCAACAACTTTACCTTGATATTCTTTCTCTTTTGCATCAATAACTAGACCACTAGGAGACCAATCTTTCCACAGTTTTAGTCTTTTTTCTTTAGCAGATCTAAAAATTATTACTTTATTATTAATACAGAAAGGTACAGAAATTTAAATATATAAAAAATGTAACTTACTTCTCAGCAGCCCTCAATTTCTCTAAACCACTAGTAAGACACTGTAAACTCCAATCAACACATTTTGCTAATCCCTCAGCAAGAAGTAATTCGGCTATGTTGCCATTCTAAAATATTTACCATTAAAAGAAATTAAAATCAGATTTTTTTTTTAAATAACATTTTTTTCAGAAAGGAAAGTGCTTAAAAAGCAAGTTTAAAAATACTACAATTTTTCAGTCTAAAAAGTAATACTGATTAAAAAAAAAACTTTCGATTGAATATATGCAAGAAAAGCTCCAAAACTTACCACTAGTGGAATACGTGGAACTGTTTTTCTAAGTAAACCTTTTATCACAATTTATAAGTTAAAATTGATGATTATGAACTTTTGTTTTCTTTTGTCCCCATTTGTTATTTTGAATTTCCAACTTTTCTTTTTTAAACTCACTTTTCCATTACACAGTGCAACTCACATATTCCTCTAATGGTGATTTTTGGATTTTTTTTTTCTTCCCCACAACCTTTTGCTTCTTGTCTTGTTTAATCTTCCTACAAACTTTGGTGGCATTCTTGCAATTAGATTGCACTACAAAACATTGTATGCACTGTCAATTTAATTATGGCTACCTTGTACATAAGTATTTTTTTTTATTTTATTTTATTTTTTTTTTATGAGCATTATATTATAACTAGTGGATCTGCAGATCAGGAGCCTCAACGTCCTATTTGCATCACACATTATTCAACAGGTCATTTTTATTTATTCCTCAGTATATAATGTATATATATTGATTTGTTTCACTTGCTACATAAACAAATACGTTCCTGGGGTGGGGGGTGGGGGGGGCTGCCACCCCCTCAACTCCCTGCTGTATCTCTCTTTCTATGCCTATCTGTATATCATATATATGTATTCTTAATACCTGGCAGTCTTGTATTATTTCTCTGAAATTCATAAATATTTGTATCAAATTTCATGCAAAAGGATTACATAGCATATCGAAATTATTTTATGTAACCCTGTAAACTAATTACCAATTCTATGCCCAGAATTTTCAACAGAAAGATTTGCTTTTAAAATTCTAATAAAATTTCATTATATTTAATGGGGTGTAACCATGTCGAAATACACTTTTAAGAAATATCGACTACAGACTGTAATAGTACGAAATTCATTTATGTCTTGTTGTTGTCTCAAATTGTCTATACATACCCTTTTTTAAGGCTAAACATGCTTTTAAGCATCTTTATAATGTATGTTAATTCCATTACGTTCAACACAGCATAAATTCATTAAAGTGCACTTAAATAAAAATTTGTCCATAGGCTCTAATGTAATGAAATTCTTTTGTGTGTCTCCATAAATGAACCATAAACCTTGTATACACCAGTAAAAACTATTCAGTTTATTCTACGTTTTTCATGAATAATTGTTCGAAATTTGACATAATTTGGATGATTATGTGATATTGTCAGAACTCTTTTGTATGGTCCTGCACATTAATTAGGAAGCCTAAGAGCACATATTTTCAGCAAAAAATGTAAGTTTAAGCATCTCACTAATGTATGCTAATTTCACTTTGTTGATTGCAAAGTATTGATATTAAAATGTGTTTAAATGAAATTCACCCCCATACGCTGTAATTATAAGAATTTTGGAATGTCCCTGTACACAATTCATAAACAATATACACATAAAAAATTATACAGCTATTTCTATACAGACCCTGAACGTATGTGCCAATTTGCAAGTCAATCGGAGGATTTTTGTGGCCGCTATTGTGGTACATACAAATTCTGCCCATAGGCCATAATGATAAGAAAAATTTTAGTGTGTCCCTGTACACGAACTACAAATGAAATACACACCTGAAACTATACAGCTAATTCCGTGTGGCTCATAAACATGTGTACCAAATTGCAAGTCAATAGCGTGATTTTTGTGGCCATTATCGCGGTACATACAAATTCTGCCCATAAGCCATGATAAGAAAATTTTTGCTATGCCCCTGTACACAAACTACAAATGGAATACACACTCAAAACTATACAGCTAATTCCATGGGGTTCATGAACATGTGTACCAAATTACAAGTCAATAGCTTGATTTTTGCAGCCGCTATTGTGCGAAAAACACTCAGAAACAGATGGAACCCAAAATCTTTTTGAGTCTCAACAGGGAGGCCTCCACTGACGTTTCAGCAATAATCAGATTCTGAACTTTAAAAAATCATTATATTTCACTGATAAAAGAAATTATATGAAAAAGGCTGGATTGTACTAAAACAGGCTGTAATAGGAATAATGGCAAGAATTGTAAATGAAATTAACTACATTCATATTTAATACCCAATTTAAAATATACAGACATACAAGATTATTTTTCCTATAACTAATTGTTAATGCAACTTTTCTATCAGTTTAATGTTTGTCTGCTGCACAGGAACTAGTTAAAAAAAAAAAATTGTTTCTGAACATTTGGAGCTTTAATCCTTAAATATTGTGTGTTGCCTTTCGGCAACATATCCAATTTTGTCTTCAAAAGTATTATAATATTGAAGCTCTAATGCCTCATGTTTACTGCTTGACAACAAATTGCTTTTTAGCTGTAAACTATAGTTAAAATAAAGTATGATTTTTTTTAGTATTTTTCCCGTGATTTATTTAATAGAGGTAAGAATAATTATTTTTTTTTTAATTGATTTAAAAAATAATCAGCCATTTAAGAGTTAAGTGTGCCTGATGATGTTAATTATTTCTCTTTACATTCAATATCATTCTCAATGCTGCTTTCTTGAACAATATAACATAATTTAGAAATTTTTATTCATGAATTCATCATGAATATTTATTTAAATATTATATTTAAATCAAATATTTATTTAAATCAAATTGGAGTGTAAAGGTTGATATTTTAATTTATTACCAACTATGAGAAAAATACCAGAGCCGGGAATTGAACCCGGGCACCTCCACTTCACGCACGGATGCTCTACCACTGAGCTACCCTGGCTGACAACCAGCTAGGCCCTTCTCGCATAATATTCGTTGGCAAAGTCACCAAGTCTGCAAACGCAGATATATCAGGTGAGACAATAATAATCGTAGCACAACTCCATAGACCACGAAATTTCAATTTAGAAATTTTTATTCATGAATTCATCAACTGTAAATATTTATTTAAATCAAATTGGAGTGTAAAGGTTGATATTTTTATTTATTACCAACTATGCGAAAACGGAATATTGTAAACAATATTGAAACGCATACATCTGTTTCCTGTGATCCCTTTCAGTGGAGGATCAAAATTGCGATGGCATGTCTTCGGACCACCTCTAGGGGTGAGTCCCAGAACGTCACCAATTGCCCATCTGCACAGCACAAGTACGACATAAAAACCCAACCAACCAACCAACTGCTTCCTGTGATTTTATTTGATTAAAAAACAACTACTATTCAAAAATAACAATTTTTTAAAAAAATTTTAGTTTAAAGCATAAAACGCGATTTGAAATTAAATGTCTTTTTTTCCTTTTCTTTTCTTTCTGTTTTTAAAGAGTCCTTCACAAGATGCTAATATATGGTTTTTAGGTAAAAAAAAAAAAACACTTCCAAATTGACAGCCGAATTATTCTTCTTAATTACAGTGGGATGATGTCTTTTAAAATGCTTTTTTAAATTCGGAAGAGTTATAAAATTTAAGTTTTGTTCACAAAATCGCATAATGCGATTTTCCCAATCGGATCTTGTATGGATATACGACCATAAATAATTATATTAAAAACACTTTAAACACACGTAAAATTAAATTTTATTTAAAAGATGTGAAAAACTTTATCCGAAGCTTTTCGCTTTAATAGTAAAGCATCATCAGGGATTTTTATTATTTGTTTCCAATGAGCAGTTTTTAAATATTTTTTTCTTTTCACAGTCAACTCTTTTATAAAAAAAGTCTCTTTTAAAAAAAAAAAAAAAAAAATTAACTGATAATGAAAAGAGAAATACAAATATACATCCTCTTATCGAATTTATCGCCACATAAAAACATATGAAAAAGTAAAATCTTCTTAAGCACATTTGCATGCGTCACATGCTATTACGTAATTTGAGTTCCATCTGTCATCATTTCAAATAAACATCCTCCTAGCTCTACCTACCAGCGAAATCTAATTAAAAAACACCCCAATCCGTAAACATAAACAGAAACATCAGTCAAATTCTTCCCCTCTTGTAAGCATTTCTGTGTTCTGTCAAACAAGAGAATCTTGTAACTAACTCTATGCCCAAACGATTTTACTATCCCATGGAAAGTAATCAACACCAAAAAATCAACTTCTCTAAGTTAATAGGCATAATAATATTAGCATGATGTCATAATGTCATGTTAAAATTATCTTACTTATTAAAATTATTTTGATTAATATATTTCACAAGGAATATTCCGTAATACATTCTAGAAAATATTATAAAGTAATTATATAAAAGAAATAATTCAAGCTTTTTACTTGCATGATAGTGTATCATATCAGTTTTGTCGCCAGAAATTCCTCGTCTGTTTTGTGTGCAGAGATAAAGTTGAAAATATTTTTTTAATACAGACATGGTACAAGCTTACAGAAAAAAGGCTGAACTTTTCACGCTCCCCCCCCCCCCTCTCAAAAGAAGTATCTCAAAAGTAACTGACACAATATAAATTTTTCAATAATAAAAATAATGTTAAATCTGATTGCATTCATGTACATACAATAAACAAAATCAGAACAATAAATCTTACATTAAATATCCTATTAATTATAATTAAAATAATTGTAAGTGCTTAAAAAGCAAACTTATTACATATATTTGAAAATAAATTTATTCTATAGAAGTATTGTTTGCTTGGGCAATTGATTAGCAAAATAATGTAGTTCAAGTTCATTAGGAAAATGCAGTTGAAGTGCTATTTCTTTTTCATTTTCTCCAAATTTGAATTTAACATTTCTTGAAAGCCAATCCCATAGAAATTGCTAATAATATATTGCATAAATTCAGGCTGACCCCCCCCCCCCCCCTTACACATGTCCAAAAAGTTTTAATGCATATTTGCATTAATCCCAAGAATAATAATTTTCAAGCTTAAAAAGGCTGAAAAGTAACATGTCTGTTAATAGGATATTTTTAGTACTATATTACCGTGCTAATAGGCTACAATGCAATAATAATATTACTTATTATGTTACGAGAAATAACGCCCATCTCTACAGTGCAGTGCAGAGTACAGTTGTCTGGAATAATTGCAACTTCAATGCTATCAATTAGATCATGCTCACAGCACTTGATTTGTGAAAGTTTTATATGACAATGAATAGCACATTACTGAAATAAGAAATTTTTCACTAATTGATAAATTTTGTACTTTCCTCAATGGCAATTCTCAAAATATATAATATTTTTATGTCCAAAGATTGAAATAGGGGTCATTTTGCATTTTTTGACAAGTTTATGTTTAATTCTAAATAATTACTTCAATATATATGTATATAAACTCTGTTCATGGCGTCAAGTGAAAGAAAACATGCCTTCAGGCATCTCAGTAATCTATATATTAATTTGAAACATGTTTTTGTCTGTCTCCACTATATTGAGAGAACTACTTGGTGTAAAAATTTGGTCGAGGTGTCTAAAAAAAGGTCTTGGACTGTAGATGTGCTATGAGAAGAGAAAAATATAAAAAAGTCGAACGGGGGGGGGGGGGGAACATTTCCCCCCGGGTTAAAAACACGTTTACGAGCTTAACTAAGCTTCAAATTACTTCACGATGAAGAAATTGTACATATGGGGACTAGAATCGAATACTAAAGAATCACTTTCTGCGAATTTGGAATTTTCGATTTTAAAGGGGGGAAAAGGGGGAAAGTAGATTTGGAGGGGGGGAAGGGAGGAAATTAGTTTGAGAGGGAAATCCGTTCTAGACCCACGCATGTAGCACCTCATTTTAAAGGTCTTGAAATTTCATGTCGACTGGGGATGTTTGCATACAATATAGTGCGACCCCTGGTGGTGAAAAATGGAACTAGGTGATTTTGCTGCAGACCCTATCATGTTACATCTTATTTTAAAGGTCTTGGTATTTCCTGACCGTTGGTGATGTTCGTACAGAACACACTGCGCCCCCTGCCGGTGGAAAGTGCAACTAAAGGATTTTGCAGCTGACACCACCATGTGACACCTTATTTAAAAGGTCTTGGAAATCCAAGGTGATTGGTGATAGAGGTCTTGAAATTTCATGTTGATAGGGATGTTCGTACACAATATACTGCATCCCCTGGTGGTTAAAAATGGAACTAGGTGATTTTGCAGTCGACCCTATCATGTTACACCTTATTTTAAAGGTCTTGGTATTTCCTTACCATTGGTGTTGTTCATATAGAACATGCTGTGCCCCATGGCGGTGGAAAGGGCAACTAAAGGATTTTGCAGTTGACACCACCAGTGACATCTTATTTGAAAAGTCTTGGAAATTCAAGGAGATTGATGATGTTTGTATACAACATACTGCACCCCTTGGTGGAGGAAAGTGGAATTTGGAACGTGTGTGTAGCATGCATGCCTGCTATACAGTGCAGCAGTCACAGGCAGAGATAACACGAGTCAGAGGTTCGCTCGGTTCAAGGTTAATTTTTGAGAAATTTTTCATGTTATTAGCGGCCTGTATATATGCTGCCGCAGGCACCGGGTCGCGAGCCCGAGTTCCGTTCTGTTTGAGGTTTTTTTTTTTTTTTTTTTTTTTGTTAAGATGTTCTTTTTTTTTTTTTTTTTTGTGATACTTTCATTTAAAAATAAAAATTCAAACAAAATCGAGTTAAAGATATAAAACCATACAAATTTAAGGTTCATTTAAGGTTATTATCATGGGCCCGGTCATTGCCGGGCGGGTTCGTTTGGTTCCAGGTTAATTTTTTGAAATTTTTTTATGTTATTAGCAGACCGTGTATGTGCTGCCGCAGGCACCAGGGTCACAAGGCAGAGTTTCGTTCGGTTCGAGGTAATTTTTTTTGTTACAGCTGATTATTTTTTCATGATGCTATCATTTAAAAATAGAAATTCAAACTAAATCGAGTTAAAGGTATAAAATCATACAAATTTAAGGTTCATTTAAGGCATCATGGGCCCGGGCAACACCTGGCGGGTTCGTTCGGTTCCAGGTTAATTTTTGGGAATATTTTTATGTTATTAGCGGCCGGCATGTGCGCTGCCGCAGGCACCGGGGTCACAAGGCAGAGTTTCGTTTGGTTCGAGGTAATTTTTTTTGTTACAGCTGATTATTTTTTTCGCGATGCTTTCATTTAAAAACAGAAATTCAAACTAAATCGAATTAAAGGTATAAAATTGTTCCATGTTAATTTTTGGGAATATTTTTATGTTATTAGCGGCCGGCGTATGTGCTACTGAAGGCACCAAGGTCACAAGGCAGAGTTTCGTTTGGTTCGAGGTAATGTTTTTGGTTACAGCTGATTATTTTTTCACGATGCTTTTATTTTAAAATAGAAATTCAAACAGAATTGAGTTAAAGATGTAAAACCATACAAATTTAAGGTTCATTTAAGGTTATTACCATGGGCCCGGGAAACGGACAGGTCAGCTAACATGTAGTCTTAAACGAAATAGAAAATGAAAGATAGGAACTGTTTATTTGGAGTCAGTTTGACATCACATTGACTGTACTTTGTTGAAAGTGATGTCATATATAGTATTTCTATTTATAAGCATTTTTCTGACTTTTTTTTTTAAAGTGAAATGTCGTGAATTATATTAGATGTTTTAACTTGAAATACATTTAAATAATGATGCGATGTTTTTTGAAACATTACGGTCAATAAAATGATCGTCGAATTCGACGGGTTCCAGCTATTGTATATTTATTTTATTTTATTGAGTGCTGTGTAATCACGTTAAAATATGTTTAAAAGAAATTCCGTCCATAGGCCGTAATGATAAGAAATGCTTTGTCGTGTCCTTGCACATGAACCATAAACAATGCAAACATTTAAAAAAAATTATACAGCTATTTCTGATAGGACCTGAACATGTGTACAAACTAGCAAATCAATCAGAGTAATTTACACGGCCACTATCGTCATACATACAAATTCTGTTCATATGTCATAATGATAAGAACTTTGGTGCATCCATACACAAACTACAAACAGAATGAACATCCAAAATTAGATAACTCCATTAGAGATGAGACGGGCTCAGCCCGAGCCCGGGCCCGATCGGGCTCAAATCTTGCACAAGTCTTCGGGCTCCGGGTGGGCTCGGATTCAAACTAGAAGTTTTGTTTATTTTATTCTTCACTAACTGGAAAATGTAAAAAAAAAAAAGAAATTTTATTCATTTTGAAAGCACTTTTAGTAATGCCATAATAGTCATGATAGGTTATAAATCCCAAAATAATCTTGCAAACCTTAGTAGCTTTGACTTTCCATTTTCTAAATAGAACTTTTTTTTCAACGGGATGCATATTATGTCATAGTGTTATACAGTAATCCTTCCTCCTTCGTTATATTGGGCCTCATTATATCACTCATTCGGATAATTTTTTTGTCCCCCGATAGATGGGTTATAAACAATGAGCTGCACTATAAATATATATTACATAAATCTATACATGTATACAGAGACACAGATATTATAAATTATTATAATAACATTTATAGTTATTTAAATTGAGGATTGGTAATAAGAAAATTAATTTGAAAATGAAAACGGTATTTAATTTTACTATTGCGTATGCGTTGCATAGCGTACTACTTTCAATATCGGGCTCGGGCTCTGATCACGCAAAATTTTTCGGGCTCGGGCGAGCTCAGTTCAAAAATGTTTCGGGCCCGGGCGGGCTCGGATTGCCAAAATAGAGCCCGAACTCACCTCTCAACTCCATGTGCATCGTGAACATGTGTACCAATTTGCAAGCCAATCAGGTGATTTTTGCAGCCACTCTCATGATATGCACATATAGACAGACACCTAGAATCCAAAAACTGTTTCAGTCTCCACATGCAGACCACCAATCACATTTCGGCAATAAATTTAAGTAAGAGAAGTTTGAAATCAACCAGCTCCACCGAATACATAACTGCCAACATTTGAAAATGACAATTAGTAGCACACCAATTTTAAAAATGGATTGGATGGTTGTTTGGTTCATTTTTAACATGCAACATATGAATCCTAAACAAATAAATTTATGTATATTACCGTATTTTTTTTGCGTATAATGCATGGGGTACTACATTCAGCCCTGGTGAAAAATTTCCCACAGATAATACGCACTGCCAGATGCCAGACATCTGGCTTTTATTTGGCACAGAAATCTGGCCACATTATTTTAAATGTTTTTTTTTTACCTCCCCTCCCCCCCAGATTAAATATTTTTAAAGTTATCATTTTTATCAAAATAATTTGCATTAGTGTTCATGTATAAGGAAAGACTGTATTGTTTAAGAAACAAACAGTATTTATGAAGCCAAGTGTAAAATAATTTTATTCAAAATTCCTCTTTTTACACTATATTCAACCAGTTATTAAAATTCAGCAAAACTGCTAGCCAATCAATAAATATTTTTTTTGTGTGTGTTTAATTATGTATATAATTTACAATAATAATTATTGCAAAAAATTATAATCTCAGCATTGGGATAATTATTTTTAAAATGTTAAAATATAAATATTAAACACATTCAAAGGCTTCTGCAGGCGTTTGATCATCGATTGTTAGGGGGGGGGGGGGGTAAAAAAAAAGAGTGAGAAATATTGAACAATTATACTTCTTTATAGGTTCTAGCATCTAATAAATTAAATTTAAAAAGAACATTGACATTTATGTTGCAGGTGGAAAAAAATTAGGAATCCCAAGGGGAGCGTTTGTTTGCCGATCGTTAGGGTGTGGGTTTGGGCACGAGGAGGGAAGCAAAAAAATACACAAATGAAATATTTAACAATTCTATCTCTTTATACATTCTAGAACCTAATAAAGCAAGTTTAAAATGAAAATTGACATTTGTGGCTTGGATGGAGAAAGAGTGAAAATCGCAAAGCAAAATGTAGTCAGAAATGTTGCAGTTTGGGTGCTGGATAAAAATTCTTAATTTTGAGCCAATTTTCGTAGCATCGTAGTTTACGGTCCAAATTCGTAGCAACTACGAATTATTCGTAGCAGTTGGCAGGTCTGCGAATAAGATATTTAATACTATTGCATTTCAAATAATTAGTAAATAGTCTCAAATCTCATTTTAAACATAAATACCAATTTCTCGAGGTATTTTATAGTCATAAATACTAAGATTTTTGTGGTTTTGTCGTAAGATTTTTTTTTTTTTTTGCTTATTCTTTTTTCCTTTTTCTAGTAATTGTTATCTTTATTTTACCTTTTTACTTTGCTACCATATGGTCTTACAGGGTTTTTTTGGGATAGTTGGATGCTCGGAAAACTTATTTAACCAGCTCCATACATCTTAAGTCGTAGTGGCCTCTGCTCCTTTATTTTCGTCTAGTTATTTTCTGTTATTTTTTTATCATATTTGCTATGTTTGATTTCATTCTCTAATGTTTCAGAAACAATTCACATTAACATTTTAAATATATTTTGCCTGTTTGAGGCTTTATTTCCATAATGTACTTCTTTGTTCGTTAATTCCTATCTTCTTTCTTGGTGCTTGATCACTGATGCAATATATAAATGTTGGTATTTCATGATTCATTCTTTAATATCCTTTTACAAAGGCATTATTTATTGTCAATTGTTAAAGGCTTTCTCGGTTCATGAATTTATTATGTATTTCTCCCTGCTCTAACTTAAAGAAGTTAATATGTACACAAAAATAATTCATTGAATAATAAGGAGGAATTAATTCATATTTTTGCATCCTAAAAATTAAACTTAAAATTTCTATTGTTTATCAACGGAATAGAAACTAAAAACAACCAAGAAATATCATGTGGTTTTCAACTATATTTATGAATATGTTGTTTAATGTTCTATGTAACTTACTTCCATTTACTGATCACCTTAAAAATATATATATTTCTTTTAATTATAGAAGAATTCCCATAACTATTTTTATAGCTTTGTTGAGAAAGCATAAGGAAGATTGCTTTTTGTGAAGCACTCTATATATCAGCTAAAACTACATGTGCACCATATAATGTGCTAAAACTTCAGACAAAAATAAATAAAAAATAAATAATAGCTGAAAATGTATTTATTACAATTTTTACAGATATCCCATAATATATCTGATTCAATATTTTGTGGCTCTGTAAACCAATCCATATCATATTCCATAAGAAACAGACTTTTTTTTATATGAAAGATTGGCCTTTCAGATGGAAAGATATTAAAATATGCTTTAAACAAATAACTTTATAATGTATTGGAATTATTTTATGAGTCACTGTTTACAAATTAGTAGAGATATTTATAGCATGTTCTCATTTTCAGCTCAAAGCATACTACAGTCAACTTTAATATAATATACATCACTTTCCAAAAATTTTAAAAACATTAACTCATTTTCTGTTCTATACTTTTTGTGATTAGATTTTGTTTAGCGCAATTACCAGGAAATTTCTAAAAAAAAATAAAAAAAATTAATTAAAAAATCATTTATTTTTAATTAATAACCTCAATTTTAATTACATATTGCATTGTGTTCTTTTATTAACTCTAAATTGGATTTTTAAATTATAACATTTGATTAGATTTTATTCAGCACACGTACACAAAAAGAAAAAAAAAAATTAGGCTCATTACTTTTTTCACACTCCAAAAGATGGCACTCATTACTCACTAGTTTGATTTTATGTTTCAACAAAATGACACTTCTGAGTTTCCGAATTTTCGTAAATCAAATTAATCTCAATTTTTAATCAACATTTAATTTTAAATTATCACTTTTCGGTTAATTATTAAAAATCAAATAGTTCACTCAACTTTATCATTCAGTTGACAAATACAAAAATAAATTAATCGTTCAGTTATTTAATACAATTCTAAAATTAACTGTGAATTTAACTGTATACAGCCATATGTTTGTTTAGTGATGAAGCTACTTATACCACTTTTTCATGTGTAATGTAAGTTAAACTTTAGTTTTATTAATTATTACTAGTATTTCATTTAACTATTATTATTAGTATTTCATTTAATAATATTGAAATTGCTGCTTGAATTCAAATTAGTTTGATTCTCATTTGGTTTTTCACATATTATTCTTTCAGTTTAAACTTTTTTTTTTTTTTTTGGGGGGGGGGGGGGGGGAATATAGGGTATAGCTCGTTGTAAATGTTCAGCAATTTGCATACAACAAGACAGAAATAACACCTATTTTACATGCAATATTCATTCTATACCCTTGAAAACGTAATGAATTTGCATGTTTCAATTTAAGGTTGCTTGATATTCGTAATCTTTTTTTGTATTTTTTCTGGTTTCATCTATTAAATGTTTGAAAAAGTTTTCAATATATACATATATATATATATATATATTTTTTTTTTTTTGATAGAAAGGATAAATTAGCCATTATAAATTATCACATTATGTTGAAATAGTTCTTTTGAAAACTCTGAATTGGCACGGTTCTACTGATATCAAGGAGCTGCAAGTATTGATATAAAATGAGTTCCACAAATATCTCTCTTGCTGTTTTTTTTTTTTTTTTTTTTTAGTAAGTAAGTACACTAGAAATATTACGTCTACATAATTAAATAAATATAGTAAACCTTTAACATACTTCATGCTTAGTCAGAATATTTTCGGCTGGGCGCCCAAGCTCTTTCTCAATGACTTCATCTGTGTTGGAGCTCCTAGAATGGTGGTCTTTTATAGTTGTTTTCATAAGTCGGCACCACATTTGGTCAGGTACCATTGCACCGCTGTCGTTATTTCGATAGCTTCTCTATACATTGCATAATTGTAATTATTATAATTTGCGAGTTTTTCAGATTGTTCAAAATTTATTTTAATTTCTTTATTATTAAATGTTTTGGCTAACGCTGTATTGATTTTCCCAGTTTTCATATCGTTTTTATGCTCTTTAATTCTGTTTTTAATTTTTCTTTTTGTTACACCAATGTATGAACCCATGTTTATTGTTTTGACTATTGAAAGGTATTTGGTATATTCCAGCAGTTTCTAAAGGGGGGATGGGACCTTTTTATCATTACGTATTAATTGAAAAATATTTGGGTTAGGTTTAATAGAGATGTTTACACCAACTTTATTTGCAGTATTTCTAATTTTGTTTGAGGCTCCACGATCGTACGGGATGGAAGATGTGAACTTTGAAGGGTTTTTTGAAAATTGGGTAAATTATCAATGGTTTTTAATCTATTTTTAATTAGTTTAACGATTTTATTAGGGTAACCACTTTTCTGGTAAAATTAACTGTGAATTTAACTGTATACAGCCATATGTTTGTTTAGTGATGAAGCTACTTATACCACTTTTTCATGTGTAATGTAAGTTAAACTTTAGTTTTATTAATTATTATTAGTATTTCATTTAACTATTATTATTAGTATTTCATTTAATAATATTGAAATTGCTGCTTGAATTCAAATTAGTTTGATTCTCATTTGGTTTTTCACATATTATTCTTTCAGTTTAAACTTTTTTTTTTTTTTTTTTTTTTTTGGGGGGGGGGGGGGAATATAGGGTATAGCTCGTTGTAAATGTTCAGCAATTTGCATACAAGACAGAAATAACACCTATTTTACATGCAATATTCATTCTATACCCTTGAAAACGTAATGAATTTGCATGTTTCAATTTAAGGTTGCTTGATATTCGTAATCTTTTTTTGTATTTTTACTGGTTTCATCTATTAAATGTTTGAAAAAGTTTTCAATATATACATATATATATATATATATATATATTTTTTTTTTTTTTTTTTTTTTATAGAAAGGATAAATTAGCCATTATAAATTATCACATTATGTTGAAATAGTTCTTTTGAAAACTCTGAATTGGCACGGTTCTACTGATATCAAGGAGCTGCAAGTATTGATATAAAATGAGTTCCACAAATATCTCTCTTGCTGTTTTTTTTTTTTTTTAGTAAGTAAGTACACTAGAAATGTTACGTCTACATAATTAAATAAATATAGTAAACCTTTAACATACTTCATGCTTAGTAGGGCTGGACGATGTCAGGAATTTAATATCATGATATATCGTCATCTTCATATCACGATATTCTGATATATCGATATCACGACAAATTCAAATAAAATATTATGGTTATTAAATCATTATAGTTATTAAATAAGCTATTAAATAAGCAAAATTCTGTAAATTGACATATTTATTAAAATATAGGCAGAGAAATACAGAAAATATTTTAACACATTGACTGTCAAGCTACAAAATAACTCATAAACTACAAGTAAACTCATGGCTTGGTAAACAATGTATTAAAATTTTCTAATGAAAAATTGTTTAATGCAAAGATCATTCAGTATAGCAAATATAAACACTACTTTCTACAGGTGGACTATCAGAATCATTCGTTTCACTGTATGTACGTATAACAGGAGGAGGAGTCAATGGCTTCTTTGAAGTGTACTCACCAAATTTTAATGGATGGTGCACTTTCAAATAAGGAAATAAATTTGTTGTACTCCCTCCTTTTGCGCATACATGTTTTTGACAGAGTTTACAAATTGCCACATCAGTGTTAATAACAGTACCATGCTTATTGGCAGGTATCCCAAAAGTAGACCAAACCTGACTTTTAGGTTTTGATTTAGATACCAAATTATGATATTCCAAAGAATTAACAGTATGCCTCGTTGTCATTTTAAAAATTAAAGATTTTAAATTAATAAATACCAAAAAATTAAGTATATATTTAAATATTGCTAATTTTAAAAGAATTTCAACTAAAATAGACCATAAATACTAATTGGTTTGTAGAAATTTTCGATCGTTCATCCAGTTTTAATATATTCGTTTATGATTCAATCATTAATTAGCATCATGAATTATGTATATCACTAAAAAATATATTTTTTTAAATAATTATATAGAACAAAGAATTTTGTTTATAAATTTCATTTATAAAATAAATTTAGACAAGATTAATTAATTAACATCGGAAATATACCATTAATTAAATTAAAATATATACATGTAAACCCTTTTTTTAATATTTTTAGAAGAAAAAAGAAAAAAACCATTACAGATACAAAATAATTTTTTATACTCTCTTTAATCTTTATTTAAGATTCATTGTAGCTCAATACTTATCATTTATTTATTAATATCGAAAATTCGGCAATCTGAATCTTCCCACCAATTATAATAATCAAATTATGAGTCCAATCAAACAATAAAAATTTAACATGCTTGTTCCCCGCCGTCCCGTAATATTCAATCATGATCTCCGGCGACAGCGATCGTCATCGTGAGTAATATGAGTAAACAAAGAGTATTTTCCCTTCTTGAGTGTTTATCGGCTATTCTGCGCAGGCGTGATGTTTCTGATTATATTCATGAATATAATCAGAATCTGTGAGTGAGTGAATATGAGTATGAGTTTATTCTATTCTAATAATGGAATCAAAAATCATGATTACGATGATAAAGCGTATTGCTGATCGTCACTCGTTTTACTCATGAGTAGCGGGGATGATTAGGCACTTTGATATTTCGATTTCATTTATGAATACGATATGGACATGATGTTGAGTTTTTAGTGAATAGTGTGAAGTAAATCTTGAATGATTGAAACCAGAGAATAGATTCTTTGATTGAAACGATTTTCAAGTGTGCGGCGCGTGACTATCGTTGAAAAAAATTAATTTATAAAGCAAGTTTTTTTTTTTTTTTTTTTTTTTTTGTTATTTTATGAAAGAGATTTGCTATAGGCTTGCTTCATTAGAACAAACAAAAATATTTTAACCTTTAATCATATTTTTTCTTCAAAATATTATCAACAAAGACAATTAGGATAATATAAAATCCCACAAGTCTTCACTTTACTAGTGCTTAGAGCTTGCTTAAGCTGTTGTTTACTTTCTTCTATACTCAATACAAGAAAGTATTGGATTTGTAAAACATTTTGACTTACGGTTTTCGACGGATTTACACGTTTTGAGAGGTCCAGAACACAAATTGGCCATTTTTAGAAAATAGGTGTGAAAAAAATTTTGTGGTAAAAATATCTGCAGAACTACTGCACCCAATTGAATATAAATTTATGATGTAAATGCATCTTAACATAAATTAGTGTTTATCCATTTCTGGTGCCGATTGGTCAACAGGTGGCGCTGCTATATAGCGATTTCCGCAGTTTCAGGAATTACAGCATGGAATTGAATATAAATTTATATGTAGATGCACCTTGACATATGTTAGTGCCTACCAACTTTTGGTGTCAACCGCCCAACAGGTGGCGCTGCTATACAGCGATTTCAGGAGAAGCTATATCTCAGTAATTACTGCACAGAATTGCATACAAATTTATATGCAGATGCACCTTGACATTTATTAGTTTTTGTCAACTTTTAATGCCAATTACTCTAAAGATGGTGCTGCGATAAGCGATTTCCGCAATACAAGTGAAGGCTGTATCTCAGGTTCTATTGCGTATGATCAAACTTGATACATGAAAAGGCCATTATGATGATACAATTTGGGTGCATATCCGCCGATAGGTGGCGCTGCTGTAAAGCAATATTCTAGGAAACTGGGAAGGTTGTCATTCTAATAGCCACAACATAGTAGTTTATTTTTTTTTTTTTTAAATGTGGTTTCTAAAAAAGTCCATTTAAAATAGAATTGAAATTTCCCTCCAAAGTAATATATCTTTATTAAGGGCAATTTTAGCAGCAGGGTAATAAAAAAATCAATTGCTTCTAAAACAGTGATATGATTTCATATAAAATCATTATCATTGCACAACAAAGCTAAATATTTCAACAATGAATTAAAATACATGTAGTAAGTTATGATATGGACATCAAGAATATTATTGTCCCCCTCCCCCTTTTTAGCATTCCATAAACTGAAAATGTGGAACATAAATTAATAAGAAGTTAATTCTACTTTTTTAGAACATTAGTAATTTTTTGTCATTTTTAATTCTTTCATAAAACATCCAAATTCACAAAAAAATGAATAAAAACAATAACAACAAACCTTCCGCTTCCCTTGAAAAAAAAAAAATAAATAAATAAATAAAAAACTGTTCCCCTCCCCATAAAATCTATGTATATAAAACTTCTTTTCATCTTTCATGCATGCAATTTCTATTTTTATTCATCCTTATTGATAGGTAAAAGATTTCATGTAGAAATTTTCATAAGAAATTATATTATCTATACATAGCCGATATATCGTGACATGTGGTTGATCAATATCGATTATCATGATTTGTGGCATATATCGAAATTTGACGATATATCGATATATCATCCAGCCCTAATGCTTAGTCAGAATATTTTCGGCTGGGCGCCCAAGCTCTTTCTCAATGACTTCATCTGTGTTGGAGCTCCTAGAATGGTGGTCTTTTATAGTTGTTTTCATAAGTCGGCACCACATTTGGTCAGGTACCATTGCACCGCTGTCATTATTTCGATAGCTTCTCTATACATTGCATAATTGTAATTATTATAATTTGCGAGTTTTTCAGATTGTTCAAAATTTATTTTAATTTCTTTATTATTAAATGTTTTGGCTAACGCTGTATTGATTTTCCCAGTTTTCATATCGTTTTTATGCTCTTTAATTCTGTTTTTAATTTTTCTTTTTGTTACACCAATGTATGAACCCATGTTTATTGTTTTGACTATTGAAAGGTATTTGGTATATTCCAGCAGTTTCTAAAGGGGGGATGGGACCTTTTTATCATTACGTATTAATTGAAAAATATTTGGGTTAGGTTTAATAGAGATGTTTACACCAACTTTATTTGCAGTATTTCTAATTTTGTTTGAGGCTCCACGATCGTACGGGATGGAAGATGTGAACTTTGAAGGGTTTTTGGAAAATTGGGTAAATTATCAATGGTTTTTTTAATCTATTTTTAATTAGTTTAACGATTTTATTAGGGTAACCACTTTTCTGGTAAATTCTTTGATTAAATTAAATTTGTTATTTAGGTCAGCAGAATCATTACATATTAATATAGAGCGATTTATATAGGAACTAATATAAATCTCACTACATTAATATGTAATGATAGTTCCTATATAAATCACACTATATTAATATGTAATGATCCTGTTGACCTAAATAACAAATTTAATTTAATCAAAGAATTTACCAGGAAAGCGGGTTACCCTAATAAAATCGTTAAACTAATTAAAAATAGATTAAAAACCATTGATAATATACCCAATTTTCAAAAAACCCCTTCAAAGTTTACATCTTCCATCCTGTATGATCGTGGAGCCTCAAACAAAATTAGAAATACTGCATATAAAGTTGGTGTAAATATCCCTATTAAACCTAACCCAAATATTTCTCAATTAATACATAATGATAAAGACCCCCATCCCCCCTTTAAAAACTGCTGGAATATACCAAATACCTTTCAATAGTTAAAACAATAAACAAGGTTCATACATCGGTGCAACAAAAAGAAAAATTAAAACCAGAATTAAAGAGCATAAAAACGAGATAAAACCGGGAAAATCAATACAGCATTAGCCAAAACATTCAATAATGAAGAAAAAACTCACGAATTATAATAATTACAATTATGCAATGTATAGAGAAGCCATCGAAATAGCGACTACCCAGGATGTGTGCTACGACAGCAGCGCAATGGCACCTGACCAAATGTGGCACCGACTTATGAAAACAACTATAAAAGACCACCATTAAAGGAGCTCCAATATAGATGAAGTCATTGAGAAGAGCTGGGTGCCCAACCAAAAATTTTCCAACTAAGCATGAAGTATGTTAAAGGTTTATTATATTTAATTATGTATAAAAGTACTTCGTTAAAATTTAGCTTTATTAATGTAGACAAATTCACATTTGAAAGGCTTTAAATTGTATTAAAAGTAAAATAAAATACTAATTTGAAAAATCTGTGCATTAGTTTTATTATTCTATCGCATTAATTCTTGTAATCTGAAGCGTTTTGTTGCACACCTAACATATTCCACCTCTGATTACAGTTATTATTTCAGTTACACCCCACATTTCAATGCTAACTGCTAATGTGACAATAAACCAAAGCAAGTATAAAGGATCCTGTGAATGAGCATGATCCAAAGCTAAGATGGACTCTAGGATGGGATGATTCGATAATCGCACTTGTTTTTCTTTTTCATTTTTGCATACTTCACGTCACATTACAAGCACAGGGGAAGTGTTGTACTACACAAAACTAGTTTACCAGAAACAGAAAACTATCTCTCAAGTGAAATATAGTGCCATTTCTTATGAAAAGGTAGATCAGATAGTAACTGATGCTTCCCCTTAAACATGACTTTATTTATTAAAAAAAAAAAAAATTCAGCACTTTTTTTAGTGGCTTACTACAAAAAATTAGAAACTGTTTTTCACTGGTATGAAAATAGACTTTTTGCAGAGAATCCCCCATATATATTTAGCATATAGTTAACTACAGATATTTGCTTAAAAAAAAAAAAAAAAACTTACAGGATGAATTACAGTTCCTAAAAAGTTTTGATTAGATACACTTTCTAAAATAATGTCAACATCTCTTTGAAGAAGTCGACATTCTGTAAAATTCCTGGCTTCTTCTGCATATGGTTCTGGTACATCATCTCGAAATGTATTGCACTGAAATATTTTATAAATATGTTAGTATTATTGAATACATGCTAGTACAGAAAAGAAATATTCACATTTGATAAATCTTACCCTTATTCCAGAAAGCATAAGCATAATGCTGTGATATTCTACAAAATTATTATCAGGAAGCAGTAAAACTCTAAATGTACTACCATCTCTAATATGTTCAACAACAGCTTTAACTGGCTTATGACGCAAAGAATCAACAAAGTTACGAGGATTTTCAACTGTCCATTTAATCTCTCTTACATGGTCTGGTGCATCTGGTCCATGCTTACCTTTACCAGCTGCTTTAGCAGAATCTTCAAGTTCGCAGAGACGTTGATGAGCCCTAGAAAACCAAAGACAAGACAGACATGAATACTGTCATGGTGCTTTTCAGGATTCTGGTTTCAAAAGCCAATTTAATTTAATCATACTGCTAAAAACTAATTACAGTGCATTGTAATCATCAAAAAACATAAAAATATATATATTTAAAGATGTTGCGAATTACCTAGTAAATTAGCTTATTGCAATAAATATTCTTTTGCCTGTTGATTTTTAATAAACTTTGTAGGATTATATTTTCTGTTCATTTATTAATAAATTTTCTGTTTAAGTAAACGAACCTTGTTTTTTTGTTTGCTTCCCTGAAGCAATTTATTCTGATATATTACGAGTTTCCTCGTAGCTGCAAAAATAATGGCAAGTAAATAAGATAAAGGATAACTCAAAATTGGTATCCAAGATAAATAAACTGAGAGTTATTTTATTCAGGGGTCGAGCCAGGCAAAATTTGGGCCCCTTCAAAATATTCAAATCCATAAAAAGGGACCCTACAGAAAACTCAAATCTATAAAAAGGGATCCTTCAAGTAAGTTAGCAATACTTACTCATTTGTCTTAATTCCAGTGCGTCGCACATCAACAAGTCCTTCTTTAACTAGCATTTCAGTAACATTTTCAAGATCTACAAAAGAAAAATCAAGATGTTGCAAAAATACACATTTGGATACAGCTAAAGTATTCATTTAAAAGTTTTATACATTTACAATAACTTTATTAAAATATAATTAGTATCACTTGTAATTATAATTAGAGTTAAGATACAACTTGTAAAAATTAAAGCATGATTAATATTCAGAGTATCAAAATACCAAACAGTTTGTTGGAAAAAGTCAGTGTTTCTATCTAAATAATTTAATTTGCTTGATAATATAAACAATATTTGTTTCTAAAGTCATTTTCTAATTAATGCTTGCATAACTCAGTCAAAATGAATTTTTAAATTAAGCATAACCATGATAGTAAATTTATTGGTTTTGTGCACTTGCGAACACATGCAAAATGAGAAGATTGTTTTTCCCTGTGGCACCCTCTTCTCCAAAAATTAAATAACTATAAATACTCTATCAATTTTCAATCAAATACCATTACTGCTACAATTAGTGGCAAACTTTTTTTTTTGGTTGTTGTTTCAGATGATTTAAATAAATTTAAAAAGTGATTGCTGGTTTCTTTTTTGTAATATAATTGGAGCAGCTTTTAATAAAAGTAATCAGACATTAATGAATATGATTTTATAATAAAGGTTAGATATATTTCAACAGTAAATTATGTTCAGTGCAGCAGTAAGAAAATTTTTATTTCAATTTGGTTAAATTTGCAACCAATAACACTCTTACCATATAGAAATATAATTACATTAGATGTATATACAATGAGGCATCGATAATACAGCATCACGATGAAATAGACATTGCCAGATTATAAGGTATTCTGAAAATGTATCAAAACAATCACAAATCACAATTGGATCATCATCAAATTGGATCATCACAATATCCAAAGAAATATTTCTTAAAAGAATAGTTTTAAAAAATGTATACAACCCTAATGCATACCCTATCAAAAACTTAAATATTTAAAATAATGTTTGAAATGAATTAAAATTTTTAAAGTAACAATTATAAAACAGTAATACAGATCGTTAATTTTTGGTCAAATAATAATTAAATAAAATCTTTTTGAAAGAAAATAGAACCGACTCCAAAAAGCAACTATTATTCAAACAACTAAAAATGAAATGAAATCAAAAATTGTGCTTGAAATTATGAAATAAATTCTTTCATCAAAAAACACAAACACTACAATTAATCATAACTTTTGAAGTTGGTGCAAAATTAGATAAAATTTGATTTTTTAACAGATTTGTTTTGTAACAAACGCTGTTGCCCGAACTATCCATCGTCATAATTTCCTTTATTATTTTATCACTGTATACAACTGGTCCACTAGTAATATCTACAGAGAACAGTGAACATCCTTCAAAATTCAGTATTTATGTTTTTAAGAAGTTATAAGAGTTTACAAACTAGGTATAGCTTTAAAATTTGTCATTCTGTGTAGTTTTTGGATTTGGCGACCAAATCGTAATGCAAAAATATACATGCGAGATGTATATTTTCATAACATACATTGTATGAAATATTGTTTCATATTTTTGATTGCTCTCTTGATATACCTTATTAAAAAAAAATTATGATTTTTGAAAGGAATTACATATGTTCGCCATATAATTTGACAATCGCTTTTTCTTTTCGCCAAGGGCGAAAGATACCATGTCAACTCCACAAACTTTTGAAGCTTACGAAATCTTAATTGTTTATTTGGATCAATGTAGTTTTCGGTTTTGTTTGCATATGCAAAGTGAGAGATATATTTTGAATAGAATTTAATTTTTGTATTGAATAAAACTATCAATTTTTATCTAATTTAGAGCAGACTTCAAAAGTTATGATTAATTGTAGTGTTTGTGATTTTTGACGAAAGAATTTATTTCATACTTTTAAGTGCAATTTTCGATTTCATTTCATTTTTAGTTGTTTGAATAATAGTTGCTTTTTGGAGTAAGTTCTATTTTTTTTCAAAAAGATTTTATTTTTTTCCTTTCAGTGAAAATGTATTCACAGCAGAACATGAGAAGACGTTCGATGGCAGTCTCACCTATCACAACCCGCAAAAAAAGTGGCAAACTCTAAAAGTTGTACTTTCAAGTTTATGTCACTGAAAAACCGATGAAGTGCCTCAATGTGCACAAAAAAGTTACATTTCCCTCTAGAAAATTATCCACTCGAAAAGCAGTTGTATCAGTTTACTCAAGTCAATACCTTATTTTAAATTTAATTTTTCTCAAATACTACATTTTAAATGTGTGTCACTTTTTTTTGCCTTTATGCGATGTGAAAAAAAAAATCGATTGAATCCAAATACATTACATTATGGTTTTAGAAATGTAAAGGAAGGATGCACTACATTCGTAACCAAAAATCCTCTAAAGCAGGATTTTTGGTTATGAATGTATTTTTGTTGCATGTAGTATAAAAGTATCCAATATCAGTAAATATATGAAATATAAACTTTCAAAAGAGAAGCAGCTTGAAATACATCGATGGCTCTCTGTTATTCATACGAGGCTTCAGGGAAAAAATTGCAGCATATACCTTTAATTCTTTATAAATTAAAACAGACATAGAAACAATATTACGATAACCTCGACAGCAATGCACATCTGGATTCCGATTGAATTTTACAGATCGTATGTATCACCTGCTATACTTGGATATACACAACGTACAGTTCAAACAAGGAACTAAATATGCATTGCAGCTTACAGATAGAAGTTTAAACATCAAAATAAAGGTCTGTTTGTTTTCTAAGATTGTTTTGGCATGTTACAGTGCAGGAATTTTCGACTGGAACACACAAATGCACGTTAAAAAGTTCTGTTTTTAACATTCATATTATAAAGTACCATTCTGTACTAAATTGATGATGCTCTACAACTTTGTAATTTACATTTCTTTCCCTACTTTATAATGTTTTTCAGACAGAAATGCTTTTTCTGCTGTTTTCCACCGAAGGTGCTGTAAGCGGTCGCATTTCGTAGCCCATTGCCACTTTATTATACTACTATTTACAAATGTAGCTGAAGTCGTTCAGCATTTATAAGAGTGAAAACAGACTTTTGTGAGCACCCTATAATTTGTTTAGATATTAATGAATTCATAATGGGATCTATTTCATGCCATGATCTTTATAACAAATCGGAAAGATAACAAACAAGCAAACAACAACAAAAACATAGTTTGAATTAAGAATTCCCCCTTTGTTAAGTCAGTTAACCGTATTTTGAACTACATAGTATACGTGTCACCAGCTACGCTACAACGTGTGCAATGTAATTTAAGTGTGCATAGTGTAAGAAATTGCAAACAAACAAATGCACATTTTTTGCATGCTATTTTTAGCATCAATGTCTACAATCTGTCTTTTGTACTAAATCGATGATACTCTTCAACTTTCTAATTCACTTTTTTTCCTGTATATTGAACAGTTTTCAAGATAAGAACACTAACACCACTATTTTCCACCAGGTGGTGCTGTAAGCAGTTTAACCTTGTAGCGCATGGCCACATTACTATACCTACATACCACTTTTATGACTATAGCTGCAGCTGTTTAGCAGTTAAATGAGTTTGGACTGACATTTTTGGGCACCCTGTATTTTCTTTAGATCGTAAAGATATTACAACGGGACCTATTTCAGACCAAGACCTTTGCAATAAAGCAAAAAGTATCAAAATTGGAGCTTCCGTTTAGAAGTTATGAGCTAACAAAAAAAAAAAAAAAAAAAAAAAACATATGGTTTGAATTGAGAACCTCCTCCTCCTTTTTGAAGTCGGTTAAAAAATAAAATTAAAACTGGTTTAATAACAAATAAGATCAGGATTTTATAAAGTGCTACATTCTATTAAATATGACAGTCAATTTCATTTGCTTCATTCTTAGCACTGTATCTAAAAATCATACTTGCCAACTTTCAGAAACTGGCATCAATAAAACTTTTCACAACCCACTTAATAAAACTGCGATTCGAGATAATTGTAATACAAAATATGTGTATGAATTATTACATAAATAAGTATAATAAAATATATTATGTAATTACAACAATGTAACATAATAATGACCATAAATGAAACATTTTTTTTTTTTTTATTTGACTAAATACGATTTTAGATTTAAAAAAAACTTCAATTTCAAAATTCTTATGCAATAAAATCAATAACACAATATCTATTTTTACAGATAACTAATGACTTTATTTACCTTAATTTACTTGCTTGAAATTGAATTCTTGTAAAAACAATTCCAAACAGTTTTATAATGTCTTTATACATGCTAAAATTATCTTTTTTCTGAAAAATATTATGCTAATATTAATTGTGTAAGATTCTACATACAAGATAAGATGCTAAATACAAGATTATGCTAATATTAATTGTGTAAGATTTTACATACAAGATAAAATGCTAAATACAAGATACGGTGCTGTATACAAAATAAGGTGCTATATACAAGATTATGAAACATTTAAAAATCATCTTCATTATCAGCAGCATGTGAGGAAGTTGAAGCTACATTTAGAGTAGCTGCAGTAGCTTTTTTCATTTTGAATAAAAATCCCTGGTTAAACGTTTGCTCATAACAAGGTTTAGAAACCCTTGTATTTAATATTAACAAGATTTCTAAAGTTTTGCTTGACATAGCAGCCCAAGATTCCGTTCAATTTTTTTTTTTTTTTCTTTACAAGGCTAAAAACTTTCTATTTTTTTCTTTTCAAACAAAATTAAAAAGCATTAACGACTTGGTTTCGTCTGTCTGTTGGTCCTAAAGATAACTTTTATAAGTATCCTTGGATAATCATAAACATTATACATTTCTGCAGCGCATTACATGTTACCCAACGGGAAAAAAAAAAAAGTACATTTTAACAACTACTTTAGCATAAACACCTTGAAATTTGTATCTGTTGACAATGGATTCAAATTCAGCACATCCAGCTTTGAGAGCAGAAACCACTAGCCACTGGTGGGGACCAATAAATTCAAATACATTATGCAATGTAAGTGAAAATTGAAACATTTTCAGCTGTATCCTTTTTTTTTTTTTTAACTATATCTTTAATTTTTAATACACTACACATGATGTGTATGTTTTCTTAAACACTATACAGAACTACAGAAATGCAGCCTAATTTATACTTTATCTTAAAACTATTAATGCTTTTCTTTTCCTGCAATACAAAATAAAATGCATGGACAATAATTTATAATTATGCAAAAAGCACGATTTTTCTTCTTGTTTAAATGCATTGCTAGAACTTCATCTTAATGAGGCACTAGTGCCTTTTAAGAATACAGGTGTTATTAAAAAGTGTTTTTATGTGTGTGTGTCATTGATTTTTAAATATTAATACATGTTCTTTTTAACAGGCAAAACTGATTTCAGCAGAGGAGAAGTAAAAATTATTAGCTTGATGTTATTCTCATGACAACCTTCCCTCCCCCCCCCCCTCACTCATTCTTTTCATTTTGTGCACCCCTTCCTTAAAATGAACTCTTCTAATAACAGGAGGGGCAAAGTTCTATCCCGTGAAAGTTGAACAGTTGAAAGTTCTTATCTTAGGTTCAGCAGTGGAGTTATGTACCCTCACTAATATTTTCACTGTTTATCCCCTTCATCTTTTGTTGCAAAAAACTGGCTTCTATTACGGTATTTTTTAAATTATATTTCATAATATAAGTATTTACAAATAATCTATTTCATATATATTTTTTCAATTAAAAATAATTTCTTACCTTTGCCAATGTAGATAGTACCATACTCTCTCTTATTTTCAGTAGCAGTTTCTATGGTGAAGAAAACTTTCTTTCCTATTAGCTTTTTTCGTAAGAATTCTCTGGCTTCCCATGCAAATGGCTAAGAATTTAATGAAGTGTGAAAAAATTATATTGATAGCAAACTCACATTCAAGAAATATTTTCAATTTTCATTTTGATAAAAAATACTACCAAAATACAACTCTATATTTTGTTAGTTAAAAAAAAAAAAAAAAAAAAAAAAACTTTATTTTGTCACATAAAATTACATTGATCTCAAAAGTTTAGATAATGTACTTCCCTAAGATAAAATATATAAGTAGAATAAATAAACCAAAAATATTGTTTCTGTTTTTAATATATAATTAATGTAACTAACATTTTGTAAAAACTGAACTCAAGTGTAGCAAATAAGAAGCAATACAATCCAAAAACTTCCAAATATGCCTCTCAAAAAGTTTAAAGAATAAAAAATTAAAATCAATGAAAACATACAACATTTGAAACTCGTGAATTTTTTTTTATATCTTATAACATTGTACATCAAATTTTCTTTTGAAAGCAACAAATTTTGTAATGTTGGGACATCCATATTATACTATGTTTTCTCTATAACATTAAGATTGTCTAAAGAAATACCTGTTTCCCCATTTGCATAGACTTGGTATGTAACAATCTCCCACATGCGCTTAATTGGGTTGACATGTGGGCTAAATGAAGGCCTATACAGAACTATATTTTTCTAGGCAAATTTTGCGACACTGGAATATATAGATGGGCACATTATCATGCTGAAAACCTAGTTTGGTTGAAATAGCATTAAGAAAATTACAGTTAAATTACTGAAGTAGGTTATTTCAAAGCTACTTGTGTTTTCTTTAACTCTGATTCTCAAAATACAAAACATTTTTTAGTCTGATTGCCAAAATATTTTATTTCACCACTAATTGACAAAATTTGCATTTAACAGCAAATAATAGCTGAAATAAACTATAACTTTGCCTCTAATTGATAACATTTTTTTCCCCCAAATCTGATTTTAGAAATAAGTATTTTTGCAGTGAATTACCGAAACAAAAGATCATTTCAACTCTAATTGAAAATAATTATGTTTAACTGCAATCAATTGCTGAAATAACCTATTATTATGCCACTAATAAAAAAACTTTCAAAACTGATTCCAGAAGTATGTGATATTCTTGAAGCTGAGGTTTCCTAAATAAAAGAATTTTGTCACTAATTTGCAGAATTTGTGTTTGGTTGAAAATACTTTCTGAAATAGGTTATCATTTTGCCACTAATTGATAAAATTTGCTTTTCTTCCAAAGCCCTGAAAATACGCAATAATTTTGTGGTCAATTGCCCAAACATTGGTTCCCTTCACCAAAATTCTAAAAAATAATGATAATTCACATATGATTAAATAAAAAAAATATATTTATTTATTTAAACAAAAAATTATGTTTATTCACAATTACTGAACTTGCCTATTATTTCAGCCCTAGCCGATATACTTTTCACCCCAGAATAGATTTTAAAAATATACAATTATTTCATGACAAATTTTATGTTTAATCTCAATTGCTCAAATACAGTATTATATTTTATTTATTGCAGGGTCCTAAATGATAGAGAGTGCATATAGAGAGTAGTCTAAACAGAAAAACAAGATAAAGGACACCATGTCTGTAAATATGTGATTTATTAAATCCATTTAAATAGATAAAAATCACATGGGGATAAAAAAATTATATATTATCATAAACAGTCAAAGTGTCCAAACTGCCTTCCACAAGTTCTGATATAGGCCTGACATCTTCATCACTTTAACTGCAATAGTTAAAAATCTCAGAGTATATATAGGATGTCTGACGCATGTTACAAGATTCTTGACACTCTCAACAAGGTTGTTATACACCAATGAAGATAGTCAAGTAATGCACAGATATCACTGCACTTGCAACGTACAGTAGAACTCAAACAACTGCATGTGTTTCTAACCCATGTAACCTGCGACCATGCTTTGCTACATAATTTTAATTAGTCTTGTGTACCACCTACATTTTCTAAAAGTTTGAGAGCTTGATATTGGGATATCATGTATATACATAAAACAAGCTGAATGCAGTGTGATCTTGTATAAACATCCATAAAAAATTAAATTTGTTACATGCAACCAGCCACGGTGCCCTTTTAAAATAAAATTCCACCCTCCTTTTACATCAATAGATTCCTACTAATCATTTTGCAGTAAAATTTGGCTTTATTTGCATTTTATGTTCAAAATTTCCTGACCTCGTCTTTTTATTTTAGAATTCTAGCACTGTAAAAACCAGCATATGAGTAGTAGCCCTAACATAAAGCCATTTTTCTTGGTTACAGTTCTTATAAAGAATATGGCTGATACGGGATTTTAAAGAATTCCACTGATGAAGAAATCAGTGGACTTAGCTTCCACTGAATGAAAAAAAAAAAAAGAACTTTCTCTCAGTTAAAGCTAATTTTGGCAGAATCATAAGTAAATCCAGGTATTTGTGTAAAAAATATTATTTATATTTGGTAAACATATAGATTGTACTGTGGCATTACTCCTTATCTTCATTCCAAGTACATTTAAGATTTCACATTTCTTAAATTATAACTTTTAATTATAATTTTGAATTTTATCAAGTCCTGTAAAGTATATAGTCCTCCCTTAATATATACAAACACATAGGGGTGGGGAAATTCTAGCTTTACTCACCACTGGTGAGTAATTTTTTGGACATGGTGAGTGAATTTTAAGTCAGTCAATTTCACTGGCGATATTCAACAATTTAGCGTAGTAAAACAGCCAAAAATCTGTAAAACAGCAATGTAGCTGTGTAAAACAGTCAAATAAATAAATCCTCTCTAGGGCATGAACAGTGTTTGAACAAGCAAATACTTTAGATTTTATTATCGTTTTAAGCTGTTGTACACCGTATTTTAAGAAATGGTGCTTTGAGAACTTGAAAGAATTCTACTAAATGGTCAATTCATCTTACATTTGAGTAAATTTTGCTGTAATTAGCCTACATATTATATATTATTGGCTAGTAAAAAAAAAAAATCCTTAGCTGGTAAGATTTTCTGAAAATTCCCCACTCCTGTGTGTGTGTTGAAAGTCTTAACTTAAGTCTTAACTTTGTAATTATTTATAAATTATATTCATTTTGAAAATAACTTCATTCATAATGACACTTATGTAAATATTAGTAACTTTTAAGTCAGTTTTTAAACAATGACATAACTTCGTTTGTGCTATATTTTGGCAAATTAATTAACCTTATTGAGTTATATACCAGGATTTTCGCTGGTTTTGTTCATTATCCATTGAAATATTCCTATTTAATCCTATTAACAGGTTTTTTTTTTTTTTTTTTTTTGGTGGTTGTTACCATTAATTTCCATTCAATTATAATGTGATGAAACTGGGATGCTCTGTACATGTATTCCAGTATGCCAAGTGATCTCTACCTTTATTACTATGAACATAATTTTAACTATAACAATATACAGTTTTATTGATATATTCATGATATAATAGCAATATCTACAGATAATGAAAACCTTAACTATCCAATTAATTTAACTTTAACTAAAAATTGTCTTAACACTTTTGCAACTGGCAAACTTTTGCCTTTTCTAAAACTGATTGCCAGGGAATATTGAAGTAAACTAAAGCTAGTTGCTGCAAACTTGATATTTAAACGTGGATAAAAGTTGAATGTAATGTTTTGAAATGTTACTCTTGTAATTACTTGAAGCTTTGAATGAAGATTAGTTATATAATATTAGAACGAAACTATAATAATAATACTATCAAAGAATTGATACTCTAATAATACTATCAAAATACTGAAGTATTGCTTCCAAAGAAAGTCTTGAAATGACGTGATTTCACGTCAGCGGTAACCAGGAATAGAGTCTGAAAAGACAAGAATTTACGTCAGCGGCAACTAGCTATAGAAGTTGAAATGACGTAAATTCAAGTCAGTGGTCACAAATGTGTTAATAATACTATGAACTTTCTTAAATTTTAAATTTAAAAATAAGAAAATATTAATTGATTTATACGATAAAAGATTTTAGATTTAAAGCTAACATAATTACACATTTTAAAACCTGTCTTCATTTATCTGCTTTTAGAAATATAATTCTTAACCATCTACACTGAGCGACAAAAAAAAAAAAACCGCACTTGGATAATTTCCATTTTTCTTTCTGTAATCGCTAATTTTATTGTTTCAAATATAAACTTTTGAACAGAATTGTAGCATTGAAATCAGTCTCTTTAAAAATAAGTTTGTCGTTTGGCCATGACCTTCCGCACACAGCATTGGATAACAAATGAAGATAATCAAAGTCTTGAGAACTTAAACTTTGTCTTTATTAAAGATGTTATTAAAAATCACATGATAATAAAAAAACAAGTTCATATTTAAAAATATTATTGCAGAGCAATAATCCCAGAATTTTCACGGGGAGCAAGGGAGAGAGAGAGAGAGCTAAAAATTTAAACGTCTTAACTGCTTTAGAAAAAGAGCGAAAACTATGGGTCTGCTTTTTCGATGGCACGGGAAGAACCGCCCGGAAGGGAAGTCATATGTTTGCATTATCTTATTTTTGCCAAAATGAATGCCTACTTCAGTTCTTTGTTTTAGATAATAAACTAATGTTAATTTTTTGAATTTGTAATGACGGTTTATAATTGTATTAACCCTGTATTTGCCAACTTTATGCCAAGCGACAGTTTGACGAGAGAAAAGACCGTTATGAATTGAAATCATTAATATTGCGTAATTCGAAATAAATTACATCCGGTGTTGAAATAATATTAATTCTGACAATGTGTTTTCTTGTTTAATAATATCTGAGAACAGTTTTTTTATAATTATGTTTAATGTCAGAATTTCGTTAGATATTATTTTTTTTATTTTCTTTTTATATTCTTTTTATCCTATAAATAAAGTACTTTTCTATTTAAAAGAACACACATTCTATTTACGATCTAGATATAAAACGATATAAATTTAGATCACTGAATGATGTCTTATCATTTTATGTTAATATATAGTGTAGGTCGTATGTATAATTAAAATTGTGTAATTTTTTAATGACATTTAAAAACAATTCTTTCTTCAAATGCCTGAGAACAAATTATATGAATATAATATCTCACTTGAAATTTAATTATTTTTTTATTGTAATATTGCATTAATTTATCATTAGATTTTATTTTATTTAGAAATTCAATTAAAATTTAACCAAATATATGTGAACACCTTCACACAGATTCTATTACGTTGTGTTCTGCGTGCAATTTAGGATTGAGCCAAGTGTTAAAAACAAGATGCAATTGTTCAGAAAATTGTAATTTTAGAAAGTTTTTCAAAAAAGGAAAAGAATAAAGCAATTAATAATCAGGGTTGGGGTTTAGGACGTCTGAAACTGGTTTTGGACAGGACAGGTGGTTTTTACCGTCCTAAACTGTCTAAAACTGTCCTAAAGTGTCCAAAATCTAAAAGTATAAAAAATTTCACTTTCTACATTCTCAGTAGCAATTATAATTAGTAATTAAAAGTATTTTATATTGAAAATTTAGCTTTTTTATGGAATTGAAATTTACAATTTAACAATAGCTATATAAAAAGCAAATTTTAGTAACTTAAAAAAATTTTCTTACGATAAAAAATGTATGATAAAACATTAAAAAGAGATTTTTTTTTTTTTTTCGATACTTTTGTAAAAGACTTATTTATCCATTATTTTATAGAAATTCTGTTTAAAAACTATTTTAATATTTTTTTTTCATAAAATATATAGATTAGCAGATTCCAAAGATAAATAAAATACAAGTTATAATTAGGCAGTGAAGTCTATGCATTTTTAAAGAGGGCAAATATGTCCACACACCCCTTAAAAAAAAAAATGTTAAAATATGTAACATTTAATATTTTTGCATACATATTCCCTTAGTCGTTGGGAAAAAAAAAAAAAAAAAAAAAAAAAAAAAAAAAAAAAACATTTTTTTTTTTTTTTTTTTTTTTTTTAATTTATTTGAAGATTATTTTTTGCAAATATTTTTTTAAAGAATAAATATATAAATAAATAACAATTTGATATTATTTTGTTCTCTTTTATTGATTGTCTTGTTCGATTTTAAAGCAAATACGATATTTATTCATATTGTTTATGTGCATGTGTGTGTAAACATTACAAGTATCAATATCTGAAGTACGATTATCTACATTTTTCCATTAAAGCCTCAATAATAAATTTTTGCTTTTGTACAATTTATAATCGTTATATGCATCTCTCACTAAATATATTATTAGAACAATGGAAAATATTGGAAGAGGTTATAAAATAACAATTAATAATAATAATAATTTGGTATTTTTTTTTTTTTTTCAAATACTTGCATAATTTTATATTAAGACATTTTACATAAAAATATAGTTTTGGACAGTTTAGGACAGTTTAAGACACTTCTAGGGTTTTGGACAGTACGGTAAAAACCATGGTTTATACCGTGGTTTTTACAATAGTGTCCAAAACCTTTCCAACCCTGTTAATAATACCACAAAAAATATTAATTTTAGAGCGAAAATCAAAAAAATATTTTATATGTGGGATGTCAAACTGATTAATGTTAGCAAAATATTAGTGATCTGGGTTTTAGCAAGATATAATATTTTTTGGCTGTTTAACTGCACATTGTCCTTAGGCGGCCACGTTACTCATCCAGTCGAGACAGGGGCGCGCCAGCAGTGTCAGGCGCCTGTGTGCAGAGAGTCAGTCGGCGCCCTATGTTAGACAAGGTATCTACTAAAATCCTCCCCCCCCCCACCCCCCACACACACCCTTTTGCTGGAAGATAGCTCTCAAAATTTTATCTTTCAGGGAAGTATTGACTGTACGGAACATGGATGACATTGAAGCCACGACAGATTTTATATGCATAAATTATAGTGAATTAAATATACAAGGCGTTTTTTGCCTGGTCTGGGTATCGAACGTGAAATCTTCCAGATCCCAGCTCAATGTTCTACTATCTATCTACCACGACTTCTCAAAGATATTATTATTCTATCCGAACATAATTTTATTATTGCTACAAAATGCCAAAGATGACTTCCGCTAGTACCAACAGGCTCGTTTAAAAGAATTTTATTTTAACGGTATTTTCAATTTTTTTTTTTTTTTTCAACAACGCAAAGCTTTATGGCACGTTCAAAAGCTACTTTACATTGTATGATATATTTATAAAAATTTTAGATATTTCTGTTCAAATGAAATAATCAAGTTGCGATTTCTATTTCTTTCTTTCTTTCATTTTTTTTTTTAATAAATGCAGAATATATTGCGACATAGCTAATTCCCCTTGTTCTTTTTCCCCCGATTCCATTTAATCCGAGATAACGGCTTAATATGTTTTAATTTTCATAAAATTTTCAAAAAAAATCATTCGACATAGAAAATAAAACATTAATAAATTACAATGAATATCAACATGAATAAAAATACAGGTAAATATCACATAGTTACATATTCACTATTAAAAATAACATTGTGAATTTATCAGAAAATGGAGAATTTAGTATTAAGAACAATCTTAAAAAGTTAACAGAACTGATTTTCAATTAATATAGATGCATATTTAATAGGTAAGAATTCAGATTAATCTTAATTCGATAAATTAATCCAAACTTTAGAAAGAGCAAAAGTACAAAAAATTAATTTTTCCTAACAACTATAGTAAGTTGTAATATGTATTTAGCTTAATTTGTAAAAATACTATTATTCATTGTAATACTTATGTTTTATTATTATTTACAATTTTACTATTGTTTATCATAGTAAATAATAAATATTTTTTAACATTTCTCAGAATACATCAAAAATGCATGTGACTGATGTTGGTTTATATAACTGCCCGTGCTCCAGGACTCGTAAATAGTATCTGATAAAAGAAATTAAGTTTATTGAAATTTATTGTAATATGTTCGCATGAAAATAGTGTGCATTGCTTTTATACTTCTTTCATAGGAGCATTCTAAAAAACTGGATGCATTATGGTTTGTGGGAGTAATAGTTTAAAATAAATTTTAATACTGATGTTATTAGTACACATTACTGATGTTTACTTCAGCATCTACCTCCAAGAATATGGTGTTATAATATTCATAGCTATTTAAAGGCGTGTGCAAAAGACAAATTTACAACCGTAACTTTAGTGTGTATTCCGAGGACACATTAGACTGCATTATTAAAATGTTATAATATTTTATTAGTAATTATTATATGTGCTGTTCATTCACGGATGACAGTCATAAAAAAGGGAGACGACTACTCCGAAAAAAGGGGTAACCTCTGAATCTAGCTGGCACTGAAGGATTGCACAGCTGAAAATAATAAACATTCTTTCTCTCCTTTCATCACTATACTGATAAAATCAAATTTGATACAGACTTGACGCATGGATATAACTCCGACATGAAAATAAACAGCATAATTATTAAATGTTCATCTTTTGTGCATCCCAGTGTATTATGAGTTAAAGTTTTATACGCACTAAATAATATACAAAACTTATTCATGTAGAATTCCCGAACACAAACAGAACAAGCGCACTTTGATCTTTCCCCCATAACCTGCAATGTACCAATTTATATTCTACAGATTTATAGGTACTTTGTAGACTTTATACAAAGTAACATAAAAAAGTAAAATTTAGATCAGCTTGGAGTTATATAATTAAAATGCTTACTTAAAAAAATTCCAAAAATTATACCACAATCAAAAATGTTTAAAATCTCTTTTATAAGTTTATTTAAAAGATATATAATTATTCCCTGCAACTTTTATTTTTTAAAATATGTAATAAAAAAAATTCAATTACATAAATCAATCACTTTTATTATGTTTCAAATGTCTTTGCCAAACATTAAACATATTATAAATTTTCATCGTTAATAATTCATAATAGGATTAAATATTATTAAAAAATAAAATTATAACTATATTTTTATTTTTTATATTACCCGGTAAATAAACAATAATTGGCAAATACAAATATTTTATGCGAAATATGTCTTAACTTAATTTGATAGCTTATGTAAATTTCCCTTAATCTGAAATGTTTTTACATTAATTATTAAACTGAATTTAATTTTTTTATATTCATAGATTTTGAAGTACCTGATTTTTTATTTTTTTTTTTTTTTTTTTAGGACTGAGGGCCTAATCTGGGATTTTTGCGTTGTCGTTTTCGATAGTTGGACATTTGTCGAAATCTAAAATTTATCGAAAATATAATTGAATAATTTGAAAGCGGTGTGAAATTGAAAGCGAAGAAAAAAAAAAATAACTAATAGTCCTCCGTCCTAAACTAAATTCTGCTTTTGCCAGAATTTCATCAAAATCTTTTATTATTATTATTATTGAAAGAAAAAGAAAAGAAAATTAATAATAATCAGTATCGTTACAAGCGATATCGAAAAAATATTTTTTTTTTTTTAAATAATTTTGAATTAGGAAATAAGAAGTGCGCGAGCAATATGAAATAAAAACAAGTAAAAAAATGAATTTAATGGTTTAATTTTTATATAAAACAAGATCGCGTGCTATCTTAAAAAGTAGATGTAAAATTTAAAGTTTAATTTTTTTGGCAACAATTATAAATTAAAATAAATAATTTAATGAAAGTTTAGAAGTTAGAATTTCTAATTTTATCTTATAATTATTTTTTTTTCTTTTCTCACGAACACAAGACCAACGAAACCAACTTGCATTTCAAATTTCATCAATTCTTTTGGTTAATAAACAAAAAAGTTACTTTTTTTTAAATTTTATTATATATATATATATATATTATGAAAGATTGAAATGTAATTTTATTGTAATTTTTGTTGTTTTTGAAAACAAAAATTTTTTATAGGAGAGTTGCAAAAACTTTTTATTTTTTAAAAGATTTTTTTTTCCCTGTGACGGACGCTGTTAACGAATGAGAACTGATACGAATTACTGATACGATTACGAATATGATATTTCACTAACCCATAATGAATCCTAATAATACAAATTAATTTTGTCATTTTGTAACATTTTTCATTGTTTATTTATGAAATTTAAAAGGTAATTCA
Organism: Salticus scenicus; assembly: GCA_963930645.1. Classification (NCBI taxonomy): domain Eukaryota; kingdom Metazoa; phylum Arthropoda; class Arachnida; order Araneae; family Salticidae; genus Salticus; species Salticus scenicus. The sequence goes on along the minus strand of OZ005651.1, from coordinate 218,054,598 downwards.
TCAAACGGATAAACAGGCAGATAATAATTAAATGTTTTTCAATAAGTGAATTGAACAATATTTGATTATTATTATTATCAAATATAAAAGCAAGAAATAACTAAACTTTGTACAAGGGTTGGAATATCATTTAACGTACAATCATCAATGCGGAATAATCAGTGAGTTATTTCAATTTCAGTAGTAAATTTGGTAAAGAAAAGAAATTTAGTAAAATTTGATAAAGTTGGTAAAGAAAAGAAATAATCTGGTGTGTCACTCACACGACTTTCTCTTACTCTGAAATTTAATACTATAAATACAGGTTGGAGATTAAGAGGTAAGATAATGATGTTATGTAAACCTCTGTTAAACAATTCAAATTAGGCTTCGGGAGAGTTTTGTATGATAATTAGTTGTGTGTGAGGGGGGCTACCACCCCCCTCAACCCCCCGTTTCATTAATGCACCTACATTTATACACAATTTAATTTGGTTATTAAAAAATAATTGTGTTTAAAAAAAAAACTTACTAAAATTATTATTTAAAAAAATTATCTTTTATGATAATGCAGACGATTTCCATATTAGAGAAGTAGTATAACACTAAATATCCAAAAAAAGTCCATTTTATTCTCAAAAAAAAAAAAAAAAAAAAAGTACGATTTTTTTTTTCAAAGTTTTTTTTTCGTTAAAAGTGAAAAAAAAAATCGATAACTTTCTTTTAAATTATCGCAGATCGATGGTTCAACCATTCGTTTTAAAGGTATTGGCGAGCTCTTTTGAAAGATACCCATCATGAAAATTTACTCCCCTCGAGGGGGGACTTCCCCCCAGGGGGAGAGGCGAGGCTCCTACATACACAATTTTTTTTTTCCCAGTTGACTATCTCTATTACAAAAAATATATATTCGTTTCATTTGGTTTAGTGCAGTCTATAGACGTTAAACTCTACTTACCTGCGATTTCCCCCATAGACGTAATGTATTAGAATTCTCTTGATTGTCCCTGTACACGAACCATTTGCTTGATCTTAACGAAAAGCTTACTGTAGCATTTATATATGATACACATTTAGAATACCAAGTTTGGAATGTCTGCTACTATTTGTTCTTGAGATATGCTGATAACAGACAGACACACAGACCATTTGCTAAAAACATGATTTTCGTATTCAGGGGACCTCAAAACGTGTAAATATAACAAAATCTCGCGTTCGAAAATTTGACCCAAAAACAATACTTTCTCTACCTTATGGGTAAGAGAAAGTAAAAAGAAACTTCAATATCTGTTTAAGATATTTGAAAAATTTGATAAAATCATGATTTAAAAAAAAAAAAAAAAATCAGATGCGCAACAGCTACAAGGTTCCCATTACCCACTACTACACATATGCTGTTTTTGGGAAATAGTGTGGACGTTGTGAAGGGATACAAAAAGATTATTTACATATCGAATTTATAAAAAAAAAAAAAAAAAAAAAAAAAAAAAAACGTTAGATCTGTTTTTTGAAATACTCATTTCTGAGATTTATGACTGGCCTATCTAATCAGAAAACCTGTCAGTTTTCCTGTAGTAACCAAGTAACATACACTAAAGGGTATATAAATATGAGTTTGTGTAGTAAATTTGAAGAAAATCGTTAGACACGTTTTTGAGAAACCGACTTTTGGTTTTACTGCCGATTTTCACCAAAACATGGCAAACTGGTCTTCTCACCCAAACCTAACACTTATATACGAAAGGATATATCTATAAGGATGTTAATATGGCAAATTAGAAGAAAATGCGTAAAACTGCTTTTTTTTTTTTTTTTTTAATAAAAGACGTTTGTCAGGTGTTTATACAGCAAATTTGAAGAAAATCGTTAAAGCCTTTTTTGAGATACTTACCTCTACGGCAACACTTCTGTTTTTCCAATTTTCACCAAAAGTAAGGAAAACCATACGTACATTATTAAACCTGACATTATTTATACATGACATTTACATACATTATTTTGAAGTTTCATCGTTCTATCTGTATTATATTTAAAGAAGTGATAGTCAAAATATTCCACACATACACACGTACATATGCACTTACACAACGGCCAATTTGCCAAAATCAACATTTTTTTCTTCACTCAGGAAACCTTAAAACAGGTGAAAACTCGATATCGAAATTTTTGGCCAAATATAATACCAGTTATAAAATTTAGAATAGTAATTACTTAATTTAATAATTTTAAGCTGTACGCTTTTAATATTACAACGTTTTGATACATTTATTCCATGCTGTGGCCCGATCATATATATATATATATATATATATATTCAGAAGGCATAGTTACGTAAATACTCTTACATTACCTATAAATGAAATATTCCATTGTATCTATGCGCTTTTTCTTTCTTTCTTTCTTTTTTTTTTTTTTTTTAATGTAGTACAAAGAAAGGGATAACAATCAAAATATAGTGTGGTAATATATTATTATATCAGGAAATCAAAACAATTAAACTAATGGATGTACAATGCCTTTTTCTAATACTAATTTAAAAAAAAAAGAAAGAAAGAATCACATTTGGCAAAAAATTGAAAAGGATACGCTTTTAGTTCTGGGATCATTTATGTAGAAATTGATCGATTATAATCGTTTAATTTATCTCTATATATATAATGTAAAATTTGCATCAAGAATGCTTTCGAAATACTAAAATAATTCAAACCATAATTAGACATGAACAGTGGACTTATGTTAGAAATATCTCGGACAAGTTCTTTAGCTAGACTGATCCGCCATCTTTGTTTCAAAATGGCAGGCATTTCAAAAATTTGAACCGTGTATTTATGAACAGATATTCTTGAAACTCGATAAATACATAGCTCGTATCAAGGTCTAAATTAAGTGTATTAAATCAATTCGATCTGCTACTTTATTTCAAAATAGCCTGCTTGAAAAGGTAACAAAATCATTCTACTCTTTCGACTAAGTTGGAAGTACTTTTTTTTTAATTTAAAGGAAAGTGGGATTTCATAAGAACAGGTCTATCAAAGATAACCAAGATTACTGTACATTAAAATAAATGTAAAAATAATATCTTACCAATCTTGGAATAAGATAAATCTTCTCCCTGTTCATTTTTCTGAAAATATGATTTGTTTCTTTTTTGTTTTTTATGACATATTAAAATATTTAAAACATTAAAATAGTTAAAATCTAAGCAAAAGAATGATTGAATGTGCAAGCACATATTAATTGTAGACTACCAAACCTGTATCTGACAAGCTAAGCATTAAATGTAAAAGTTTTGCTCGCTGCGGCTGCAGGTGCAAATTTAAACACAAAACGCTGACTTAGTAATTTCTCAGCGATAACAGAAAAGATGGGAGGAAAGAAAGAGAAAACAGGAAATACTTTTATTGCGGTTATTTATTAACTATGTTAGATAATTACTTAAAATCATTTCTTTGAAAATGCTATTCATTCGCTTCGATACGAATTTCAAGAGTTGTCATTAATTTAAATTTTTGTGATTTATTTTTTGGGGACAGAGGTTTGAGTTCCTTAGCCCCACTCCCCCAGGTCTGCCGAATTCAGTTTTAATTTTTAGGCCGAACACTCTCGATTTTAGTGAAGCTAAATAACACAAATTTTCGATTTACAGGCAGACACATTTTTATTAATTTACGTGAGTTTTTGGCGCCCCCCTCTCCCTTATGACAATGAATCTACAATAAAGTAAAACATAAAACTGATTTATAATGTGTGATACAAGGCCGTAGCCAGAAAATTTTTTGAGAAGCGCTTTTTACTTAAATACGTAATGCTGAGACTTAAAAATGACGATTAGCTCAAAAATTTTTTTTTGCCAAAAAAGCTTTTTCTTTAAGGGGGGGGGGGGGTGAACTCCTTCCAGATGGGGGAAGGGGTTGTAGGGATCCGGTGGTGGCGGGGGGCGCCCTCCCCCCTCACCACCACCACCTAGTTACGAAACATCATTCACATTGCCTAGCATTGACATTATAAAAGTTTTTTTTTTTTTTAGTAATTAGTTCTTGGTAGGCGCCTTTAGTTGCCTGGCGCCTGTGTGCGCCGCACACATTGCACACTGGGTCGGCGCGCCCCTGAGTCGAGATGACCGCAAGTTAAAAAACCAGCGCTTAAACAATCAGTTTGTATTACATTTATAACATAGCAGGGATTCAGAAAAAGTGTTTAGTAACATAATTTATCTAAATAGAGTGAAATAACAACTAAACAAAGCAGGTTTAGTTGCCAGAAAATCTGAAAAAAATTCATTCTTAACAAAAATTAGAAAACCAAGACATTAGAGGGTTAAAAAGATTAAAAAAGGATCAATTAATTATTGAGCTGAAGTTGTTTACTCTGATGAGTCAAATTTAACTTATTTCAAACTGACGGAAACAAGCAGATCTGATCACAAAAATGTGACTGACTTAATGAAAATCACACTTTTAAAACAATGACATATTCCACATACATTATGATACGAAAATGCATAATTTTTCTGGCAAAAGTAGATGCTGATTATTTCATGGCTACAAGTGGGTTTTCTATATATGGCAATGAAATAATCAACAACTTTAGCAAAACTCCATATAACTACAAAATTAATGCCATCAGATCGCACATTAACCGTGCAATCTTAGTTTGTTCCACCCCCAAAACCTTCAAAAAAACTTAAACTTTACTCAACAAATCACTACTAATGCAGGTTATCCGAAAAATTTAGTTTATAAATTATACCACAAACGTATTTAGAAAATGAATCATATCCCCAACTGGTAAAAAATTCCCCTTAAATTTAGCTACAGCATCCCGTATGACCGGGGAGTTTCAAAAATTAAGAACGAAGCCACGAAACAATATAAAAATACCGATCAAACTTAAATGTAATATCTATCAACTCATCTGCAATGGATAAAGATCCTATTGACCCACATGAAACCACAGGTACATTCCTTTCTCCCAGCAGGAAAATAGTAACGGGTGCCACATCGGGGTTACAAAAAGAGAAAGATCAAAAATCGTGTCAAGGAACACGCTTCAGATATAAAATTTAACAGGAGTACTACTGCACTTGCTAAAACCACGCAAAATGAGGAAATTGATATCCATTTCGATAAAGTTACGAAGGTTGCAAATTACGAAAATGCCACTTACGCACATTACCGAGAAACAGTCGAAATAATTAGTAACTTAAATTTTTGCAATGGCAACGAGCCCTGTGCTGACATCAATCGAGTTTGGAGCCACCTGCTGAGGGAATGGCCAACTAACCCCAGAAAACAAGATATGGGTGCCTTGGGTGCCATATTTATTTAAACAAACTTTTAGTTTTTTATTTATAAAAAGTAATGTTAATGGAATACTTTTATATATTTAATATATTAAGAATTTAACATAATAGTATCTAAAAATATGGCATAGGCCTTGTTTTCACTGCTCCAGAGCAACTGCAAGTGAATTTCAAAAAGTAAACAATATAATGTAAAGTGATTAAATCACAATGATCACTGCTACAAGATACTGATCTGCTTTGTCAGAGTGGAGACAACAAGAATGAATTTTTGCAGATGTTATTAGTTTTTTTTTTTTTTTTTTTTTTTTTTTTATAGGCATCAGTCAAGATGTAAACTGTTTACAGGTAAAGACTATAAATGTAGAGTGTTTTGAGCAAGTCAGTCTCATGCCTGTCAACTTGTTGGCACTTTGTTTTTTTGTTTAGTTATGTTTATTTTTACAGCAGAGTTTGCTGGATATGAAGGTAGTTTTATTTGAATGTAACTTTAATTATGATTAATTAAAAATAAGTTCATTTTTAAATATGTGTTATTTTTGAAGTCTTCCACACACTTAGACCACTGCAATGCTGAAATAGAACTTAATTTTCTAATAGTGGTTATGGGCCCAGGCCCCTCTAACCTAATTAAGCTTATGTGGTAGAAGTGAAGATGTATTTCTGCTGGCTATGTACCTGTGTTTTTCTGGGACTGTTTTTAAGAGTGGACTTTTGTTTTTGGAAAGTTTTCTACTTCACTTTTCTATTTGAATAGTGCAGACCAGAATTAAAAAGATGAATTCTGAAACTCCATTTCTGTTGACTGCTAGCAATTGGGAAATATGGAAAGTAGAAATGAAAGTGCTATTAATGCACCATGAAGACTGGTGTTTTATAGAGAAACCTGAACTTGCTGAACTTATTCAAAGTAAGGATGCCACAGATAAAGCAGTTGTACTTGCACATGAAAAGGATCCTACTTCAGATAAAGATGCTACAGCCGCAAAAGCTGTGCTCCCGGTTTCTGAACAGTTGACATGGAAGGAAAGGAGTGACTTAATCTTTTAAAGAGGCAATAAACTCACCTGAATCGTTTAAGTGGGAAGAGGCAATGAAACAAGAAATGCAGGTCATATATGACTGCAATGTTTGGGAACTTGTCGAACTATCAAATGATGTAAAAATTTTAGGTAACAGGTGGGTTTATACCCTTAAAAGGAATGAGAAAAATGAAATAATTAGATATAAAGCTTGTTTAGTAGCACAAGGTTTTGACCAAATAAAAGGTGAAGTTTTGAAGTTTTTAGCCCAGTTGTTAACTTTTCTATAATAAGATTGTTTCTTTACTATTTTTCTATGTTTTTTTAAAATGGTATAATGCAGGGCGCGAAATTTCCGCTCGCCAGCGGCGAGTGGAAATTTTACTGTGGTGAGTAAAATTTTGGTCTAAATGTATATAGAATTCTCACAATATACAGTGCTACCAAAAAAAAAATAAATAAATAATAGCGATTTTAAAATGTAAAATCATGCTAATCTTAGGTAAGGTGACCAGACATCCTCTTTTTAAGAGGACAGTCTTCTTTTTCAATGCTCTGCCTTCTTAAACGAAAAACACATTACAGGACTAAAAAGTCCTCTTTTTTATGTTTTTTGTCTTCTGTCCTCTTTTTCAAATGAAAAGGATTTAGTCCTTAATTTCAAAAATTTTGCAAAACTGGAAAGCTCAATCGGCTGTTGGCTGTACCGAACGGTGAACACTAACTTTTTTCTGTGTTAGGTTTGGAAAAGAAGAACTTTCTAATAAACTTGCCAAAGCATATTATGGTTTATGCCGATTCAGATTCTTCGAATCACAAAGAAATAAAAATATTACCTATATTTGTACGGTTCTTTGATCCAGAACAAGGAATCACTAATGAAATTGTCATGAAATCATTAAGAAGGTGGTGCTCCGGTTGATACGCTGTGGGTTGGCATGTGTTCTCACTTTTGAATGACTAATATTTCTCATAAAAAATGCTTACCTGTGAACGAGAGGTTCTGTCCTCGAAGCTGGTATACATGAGTCGCTGGGTTCGATACCCGGTTGTGTTCGTTGGCTTAGCCGTTAGAAGTTTTCTATGGTTTTCTCCTAAACTAGTGTAAATACGGGCTAGGACCTCTTAGAAAGACCCCATGGAGGCTCAGGCCTAGAGCCTTAGTGAGACAATTGGCCTTAATGATACCACTACCACCACCTCACAAAAATATGCAAAAGTTAGTTGAATTCATTTTATATGTCCTCCTGGCAAAAACGCCTCTACAAACTGTTTTCTTCAATGAACAAAATGTAGACATGTGAAAAACACCCCCTTTATATACTTTAAAAACTTATTAACTACTAAGAATAATTTAGGTTTATACTTCTGAGAACTTTTATAAAATATTGATAAAGAATTACTGTTCGTTAAAACATTCATCTGCCGAATATTAATTTTATTTTTTCATTTGCCAATTTTATTTTTTCTTTTATGATTATGATTTTAATAAAAAAAAAAAAAAAAAAAAAAGGTCGTCTAACTTTTTTTTATGTAACTGCATAAAAGTAACAGAAAAAAAAAAGTTTTTGTCTTAGAAAAAATTAATAATTTTTAAAAAATATCTATTTTGTCCAGTGACACCTCTAAAAATTAGGGATTTTTCCTCTCGTATCCATATATTATTAATTTAAATTAAAGTGGACTGATCCAAATTCATCATTTGAGATTAAAATGTTTCCACCACTTGTGTAAAGTACCTTTTGAATCCGTTTTTATAATCGTTTTCATTAAATTTTGTGTCCTCTAAATTGAACTTTTTTTCAAAATTGAATGTCTTCTATTTTCTTATATAATAAAAGACATTGCTTAGTGTCTCCTCTTTTTTCAATAAAAAGTTCTGGTCACCTTATACGTAAAAAATAGAGTAAGTTAATCTTACGAAGGCACGGTGCTTCTGAAAAACTTATTGTTACATTACCTAAGATTGTGTTGATGCGGCTCATATGCGAATGCGGCCGATCTGCCGGTTTTTACGGTAAATTGTTTACAGGTAAAGACTATAAATGTACAGTGTTTTGAGCAAGTCAGTCTCATGCCTGCCAACTTGTTGGTACTTTGTTTTTTTTTGTTTAGTTATGTTTATTTTTACAGCAGAGTTTGCTGGATATGAAGATAGTTTTATTTAAATGTAACTTTAATTATGATTAATTAAAAATAAGTTCGTTTTTAAATCTATGTTATTTTTGAAGTCTTCCACACACTTAGACCACTGCAACGCTGAAACAGAACTTAATTTTCTAATAGATCACTTTCTGCCAAAAGTGCTGCTGCTGAATGTTGCACTCTGAAGATGCCGGGGGCCTCCGGTGAAAGTGACTAACAAGGAAACATTCATAAGGTGTCCTCTTCATAAAATCCAGAAAGTGAGAAAATTATTGGCTGAAATGAATTGGCAAAACACGGTTCTCTCAAACTTTTCGCCTAACAGCGCTAAATCACCAAAAATGCTGAATCTTGATAATTTTTTTGTGGTCGCTGTAATTTATTTCAGCCGATAATTTTTTCACTTTCTGGTATTTTATGAAGAGAAGAATCACATATTTTTTTTCAATATTTTTTGAAGACGACACCTTTTAAATGTTTCCTTGTAAGATAAAGCCTAGAGTAAGGTTTTTGTCATTTATTAAATAGTTTGAAGGCTTCATGTTTTTTATATTTTAAAGCAATGAAATTAACTAACAAAATTTTTAAGGTTATAATTCTTATATACTACATAATCTATAATAATAAAAGAAGATGTCTGTCTGTCTGAGCATCTATACGTTCAGCCCCTACTGAACGCAGAAGTATAAAATTTGACATACGGGTACCTAGAAGCCTTCCCAAGGGGATAGTGAAAACAGAATTTAAAAATTTTAATTAGTTGCGGCGATATTAATTAAAATATAGACCTATGTCTAATCAAAAAGCGATCTTAATCACTGAGAATTCACCGCGATTGCATAAAAATAGATATTTTAACGGAGTTAAAAGCAGAAAAAATGGAAAATAAATTATAAATATTAGTCCGATCATTACAAATTTGGTACCAAATGAAAGGGGATTTTTTTCCGAATCTAAGAGTGCAAGCAGCTTATTGATACATCAATTAGATTTTTTAAAATTAACTAAAGTATGAAATTTAGTTGGAAACAGGCAGACGACTGTCTGTGATGAAAACTGAAATGGTTGTAATCAATTAAGATATCACGTGCTTTAATACTGGGGGGAAAAATTGCAATTTTCAAACTTTTTCAAATTTTCATTTACCTTACATTTGAATGAATATTCGGCTTAGACAGCATATTATAAAGCTACTGTTCAATTTTTATGAAAAAATAAAAAAAATGACATATTTATTGGAAAAAGATTAAGTTTTCTTTTTCATTTTTTGAAAATTCGTAGTATTTGGTTTTAATGCCCGATAATTCGATTGTGAATATTTTGGAAAGAGTACGATTATTAGGGAGGGCTTGAGAGAGGGGGAAAAGGAGCAAAAAAAAAAAAAAAAAAAAGAGTTACAGCGTTTGAAATTGGTTGGCATATTTAGATTTTAAGGAAAGGTAAATCGATTGCGGATATTTTCGAGTGTAAAATTATTATTATCGACAGAGAGGAGGTGGGGGGGGGGGGGGGGGGGGAGAGCGAAGAGGCAAAGATGTAGAAAAAGAACGGGAGTTTCGGAGAAAACCACGGAACACCCAAAACACCTTTATTCTTTAATATTTTGCAGAGATTCAAATTCCAATTTCTGCTCACATATCGTACTAAGGATTTTTAACATTATATTGCCCGAAATTATGCAAGTTTAGGAGAAAACCATGGATAAGTCGGACACAAATCTTTTTATACAAAATGTCTATATTAGCTTTGTATCTCAGCTTCTAATTAACATAATTTCATAAGTAATACATCATTTAAAAAGTTATTTGAATTACAATTGATGAGTATGTGTTGCAAATCTCTGTCGCCAGAGGGCACTTTGATATTTTAATAATTCAATATCTAGAATTCTACTTATAACACATCATTTGAAATATTACGGAAGTTTTAAACTGATGTAAGCAGTTAAATTCCGTATGGGAGTTTCAGAGAAAACCACAGAAAAGCCAGAACACCTTTATTACAATATCTCCAATTCTAATTATGATGCAGGCTTTCGAATTCCGATACTCCGTTCACATTTCGTATTAAGGATTTTTAACATGCAAGTTTCAAAGAAAAAAAAAAAAAAACGAAAAAATCAGACACAAATTTTGCTATAACAATGTTTATATTACCTTTGTATCTCAGCATCTAATTGACATAATTTCATAGGTAAAATATCATTCTAAGCCTTTTAAACTGAAATTGAGGAGTACATATTGCAAATCCCTGTCGCCAGAGGGCACTTTGTCATTTTAATAATTCAATATCTTCAATTCTGATTATCAGTAAATTACTTATAGGGAGAAGATTGGGAGACCGTAGGCCCCACCGGGTTCCGGATTTGCCACGATCAGAATTTTCAAGGTCCTTTATATGGTGAGTGAACAGGCTATTTCAAATCGTGAAACGTAAAGCGGTGCCTTAGTCGCCACAGAGCGAAAATTTGCTACAGTTAAAATTTTCAAATATATTTGTGGTATGAGCGTGGAAGCTGTTGTAAGTTCTAAAACAGGGATAAGGCGCCGCAGGTGCCACCGAGCTGGACTTTGCTGAAGTCAAAATTTTGAAAGATCGTAACACGGTGAGCCAACAGGCTGTTTCAGATATTGAAACGAGAAGAGGGCGCCGCATGCGCTACAGAGTGGTAATTTACTGCGATTAAATTTTTCAATAAAGTTATTTTCACTATATGTCAATGAGCTGTTGAAGGACCTGAAATGGGAAAAAGGCACCACCAAGCGGGAGTTTCGTAAAGTCAAACTTTTCAAGGATCGCGAACCAGCTGGTCGCCGAAGGCGGCTAGTTATAAATAAATTAATGCTGCTTTCTTTTACTGCACTTTGCAATATTTGAAAATTTAAAATACCTTTTATTATTACAGAATTTCAAAATCAAGAACAGTGAGTAAAAAGCATTGTGTTTTGAGACAAACATTAAATTTTATTATGAACGTGATTTTTTAATATAGTATACACTATGTCACTATGTGAAAGTACCCTTTCTGTGAAATAATTTACCCTTCTAAGCACAAAATTGCTCTTATTCTGCAGTGTGTCCCCTGCCCTTTTTTTATGTTCTAGAGTGATCCCTGGATACTATGTGTTATTTAGCTACCATATGACTAATTTCTTGATTTGTACAATTTATTGCTATTGTTCCGTGAATTTTAATTTATTACATCTCAGTATATGGCTCTAATGTGACAAATAGAGGGATATGGGGTTCTTTACTTTTGATCAGTAGAGGTGAGATACACTGCATGTTGTAAACATACCTACCCTTTCCCTTGTATTTTCCACTGAAAGCTTAAAATTTTAGATATTGTACTACTAGTTCATGAATTTATAATATTGCATTATGAAAGAATAATTTAATTTTGAAACAGAAACTGGAAAAATTTTACAATATTTAATGAGCGTACAGAAATCAAAAATTGGGCCTTTTGTACTGTGCTATAAGTATACCTACTGCGCTAATTTTTACAGTTTTTGTGTTCGTAAAAAGCCTATCGTGATTTATTTCGACGATGCCACATGGCAAGGATCTTATTATAGTTGAAAAAATCTCAAATTGAAGGTCTGCATACTGCAAGTAAAAGTTATACCTTTATTGCACACCAGCTACATTGACCTAAAGAATGTATTCAAGATTTTGTTACAAAAAGGCAATCATATGGCGTAAAAAGATGAAAAGGTCATCTTAAAAACTGACTGAATAAGGAAAAAGGCACGTTTCGAGAATTGCATCGAATTCAACAAAATCTGCCAATGTAATTAAAGGAGAATGCCAATTGCAAGTGAGTAAAGAAACCATAATCCAAGCTATAAATCGAAAACCTAATCTGAAGAGAGAAAATATCTGCTCCAAAATGGAACACAAATTTTAGAGACTGGAATTTGCTAAAAAGAACATTCCCACACACTGGGATATAGTTCGAACGATATTTTCTCTTTTCATTAATCACTTGTATAATATGTAGAATATCTTACTTTTTTTTTTTTTTTTTTTTCCCGTACAGATCATATTTAGCGATGAAAAAAAAATTATCTAGATGGACCTGATGGGTTTAAACAGTATTGGAAAGATCTGAGGAAAGAAACACTATATTTCTCCAGAAGAAATTTTGGTGGTGGAAGTGTTATTGTATGGGACATTTTCTGTAGACGAAGGATGCTTCCAATTTCTTTCACTTCATCAAAGATTAACAGTAACGACTTTGTTAGTGTACTAAACACACATTTATTGTCATTTATAAGGATATTTCACCTCAAAAAGTACACTTTTCAATTAGGAAATACAAGCACCCATACTAGTTCCATCACTTTTCAACTGTGTTCAGCCAAGCATATTCAAAAATTAGAATGACCAGCCTGCTCGCCTGACCTGAATCCTACGGAAAATCTTTGGGTAATGCTTGTATGTAAAATATATGAAAATAACAAAAAATTTCAATCTACAGATAAACTTAAAACCATAATATTGAATGCCTGGTCCAAAACTGATGCAAAAACTACAAGTAACCTCGTGCAAAGTATGAAATATCACATTTTTCAATTAATTCGGAGAAATGGAAATGTAATTGACTGTTAAAGATATGCTACTTTTTATATAATCTGCGTTTCTCTTTGGGGCATATCTTTGACACGCTGCAAATACATTTGTTACTTTTTTGTACTTTTGACTAGAATACATCTGATTAGTTTTCATGTTATGCATTTTTTAGAGGGCGCTGCACCCTGCTCTTTCTTGAAGTGAAAAATGCACCCTGACCCTTTTTTTCAAGTGAAAATGCACCTTTCAATTTTTCTAAATGAAAATATGCCCTGTATTTTCCCATCTGCTATATCGTTATTTTTTAAAGATATTTTACCGTTTTTGCTGAGAAACATACATTTATAATATATTTTTATCTGATGTGAAATCGGACATCACATACCTTCGAACAAATGTGATCTGAAAATTCTATAAGAAGTCACTTTTGGGCGCGATCTACGTGTCATCTGTCTGTATATTCCGGTGGTCGACGAAAAGAAATTGTCATTAGTTGCAGTTTCTCTGATGTTTTTGTTCACACCATTGCTCGAAACCTGCGTATTGGGGATCTTTTCTGCATATACAAGAGTAGAAATGACTGTTACGGAAACAATATAATAAAATAAAGAACCACAGAAATTATGTTAAAGTATTAAAAATCGGCACCCAATTCTCATATGCAGGATTTCAAATATTCTGCATATTTTGTATTTTGTGCTGAAGCTAAAATTTTTTCCTTAAAATCAGCATTTATAATTATTTTGTCAACTTCGCGCTAAAACTAATTTACTTAAAAAGAAATCAGCAAACAAAACAGACCTTTGACAAAAGTTTTTTCATAATATTCGGACAAGGAAATTGCATATATTTCAGTAATCTGACGCAAAAATTATGGATATTTCAGCAAATATACGCGAAAAAAAGGTAGGAATTAGAAATCTTTGATTTTTTACTCAATATATATGTATATGTATTGAATATTTGTGATATCAATTTTCTGAAATAGCACGAATTTTGTCGATTATAGCTGCGAAAATAGTTGCCTATCTTTATTTAGAGAAACAGAGAAACAATCACTTATTTGCGCAGTTAGCCGTGATGAAGGTAAATTTTGTTAATAAGACGTAAAATGGTAAATTTCGACAATCCACCACAAAATTTTTCTGTAGTGAATAGATGGCTTATTTCAGCACATAATTTAAATGATTAAAAGTAAATTTTATCGAAAAAATGATCCCGTATTTAGATAGACTTTCGTATTGCATATTTCTGCAATCATGCATAAAAAAAGTAATTTTATTATTAGGTATTATTATTTGTGAAATAATCACATATTTTGGTATTAATTTTTTTGAAAAACATACAAAATTTAAAAATTAACGGTAAAAAAATAGACTATATTAGCAATTAGTTATTACATAAATTTCAAAAAATCTGTATGATTAATTCCGTATTTCGGAAAATTTATTGTGTACATCGGTTATAGTCTTTGCAAAAAAGCATGGATTTCATGAATTAATATAGAGATAAAGCCTATTTCAGCAAATAATTAGGATTAAAGTAGCTTTATTAAGTAGCGGCAATATGATTACATGTTTCAACAATCAGACACAAAACATCGCGAATTTTGGAAATCACCTTTGAACACAGTGCAAATCTGATTGATTAACGCCGAAATAATATCAGATTTTAGTAATTAGTTGTGTTTAAACATAACTTTTTGACAGTTAATAGTGAAATGATCCCATATTTCTGAATTAGGCCGCAAAATTATTGCGTATTTTGGGATTCAACTTTGAAAAAAGCATACATTTCATCGATTAGTGGCGAAATATTTGAGTATTTGAAGATTCAACATTATAAAGAACATGATTTTCATCGATTAGGGGCAAAATAATAGCAAGTTTCAGCAATCAGGCACAAAAATATCATTAATTTCAGGAACAGCTTTAAGGGAGAAAAATCACGAAATTTCCTCAATTAACGGCGAAATAATAGCAGAATTTGGGAATTACTTGTGATTAAATGTAAGTTTTGACTATAAGAATTGACAGCAGGGAAAAAAATCCTGTATTTTTTAAATCGGCTGCAAATCTATTTCGTATTTCGGTATTCAGCTTTGAGAAAAAAAGCTCAAATTTCATCTCTTAGCAATGAAATAATTGAGTATTTGGGAATTTAACGTCAAAAACCACAGAAATTCCATTGATTAACAATGAAAAAAATTATGCATTTCGGCGATTGATCATAAAAACATCAGGAATTTTGGGAATCAGTCTTGAATTTTATCAATTAGTGATGAAATTATAGCATATTTAACAATCAGGTATGACTATAAATATAAATATTGCTAATTTCATATTTATTTTCCACATGCTGCATAGTTTTTTTTTTTGTTTTTTTTTTTTAAGTTTTGAAAAAGCTAGGTGCATTTTTTTTTTTTTTTTTTTTTTTTTTTTTTAAATAATAATGTAGACTTAAAAAAAAAAAACACTTATCTATCTGATCGAGCATATATCAGAGAGAGATAAATAGATACCTACAATTCCTTATAAAATTATGTGTAATATAATTATTTATGGGAAACAATGCTTAAGGCATTTAAGCATTAAAGCCTGCACTAACTTTTAAAATATTTGTAGATTACTATTTAAAAATTTTTAAATAAACTTATCTCAAAAATAAATATTTTGAAATTATTTAAGTAAAAATTGTTGAATTGTAAATTAGAAATATTTTACTACAAATATTTTACCGGGCCCTAATTATTTTAATTATAATATTTATGAAATTTCAGCTCTTTTGGACAAATAGATTTTGAGATACATCTAAAAAAACTATTGCCACCAGTAGACCAGGTTTAAGATTGAAAAATACCAAATTACTTTAAATTTACTAATCGGAGGTAAAATTTTCTCTAGAACTTATAAAGTCAAAATTGTGCGTTCGTTGAAAATATAAATTTTAACATCGTTGCATGTTTACATCTGTAAATGGCTGCTAAGCTTACAATTTTAATAAATAATTAAAATAGACATGAATCCAAGAAGGATGGTGCCTGCTGTGTTTGTGTTAATTAGGTGATGAGATAGATAAGTGTTTTCCTTTTATTTGTATTTATTTTATTTTCTGGACTGTACATTTTATAAACCATTTAGTGAGTGGTGAAGTACCCTTTTGTCAATCAATATGTGCCCTTTTACTCACAAAAAAGTGCCCTTTTTTTGAAAAAATGTGAACACTACATCTCATACTATTTAGTTTAATTGCTTTTATTTATCAATTATTGATGTACAATTTACAAAATTAAAACCAATTAAAAAGATTTAATGTCAAGGCAACAAAACTAAAATATCAATGTAGGTATATTTATGACAAATGCACTGTATACCATTAATCACCAGATTTAGATTCACTTTTTGAAATATTTCTGTAAATACTTTTTGAAATTTTCCTATCAAAGCAATGAGGTTCACTTCTTTTTCCTTTTTTTATTCACTCACATAACTGTCTCGTCAAAGTGTCAGTCAAGCTCAAAAGGTGACAAAAGTAGACAACACTTTGTAATTCATTTCCAATGCTTTAAATGACTGGTTTCCGCTTAGCAGAAAAATTCTTCAGACAAGACAAATCAATGTTTCTCTTCAAAATTAAATAAAATTTCTAAAGTTCGTTTTTTTTTTTTTTTTTTTTTTTTTTTTCTGCTCTCATTGAATTTTCTCTTACAGTCACATGTCATTATTTCTTTAGAAATAGTATTTAAAAAAAGATATTGAAGCTTACCTCATCTTTTGTCCCTTCAGCATTTTGGTTTGGACGGCGAGCTAGTTTAGGGGCCATAACACTGGATAAGGCTAATGTTTTTTCTTTACCAGATGTTACATTCCGAAGAACAACAGTATCACCAGATATAACCTAAAAATACATTTAAAGATGACATCAAACATCAGATGCAGGAAAGGTTTTATTATAATTATTTTATTTTTGCAAGACAGATTTTTAGGAATAATATAAAAATTCAACTAGCTCTGCTGTGCACTCACACAGGCGATGGGTGATTCTTGGGCTCTGCTGCCTTTGGCAGCACTGAAGTGTGGTGACAGAGATATATATACATACAGTTCCCGCTGCTTATTAAAATCGCATTCGATCTGAGCCAAACGGATTTTATTAAGCGGCTGATTTTTATATCCGGTGAACGTTCCTGCACTTAAGGAAAAGGTATTACTTCCCTGAATTTCAAAAGAAACTTCAAAAGGTAATGAATAATATAATTAGTAAACAATATTAATTAATTTTTGATAGATAATTAAATAATTGTTTCTTCGATATAAGTAAATTAAACGCATTGTAAGTTCCCGTGCACTTTTGTTAAAGGAAAATCATCATTATATTTTACCAAAAGTTCACGCTCTTCTTATAAATTTAAAATCTTTCCGTTTAAACCTCATGAATTATAGTAATTTTAAAATAAGAACTAGAAATTGCCTTCTAATAATTAGACAAAAAAAAATCAGATTTGTATTTTCTTACTGCACTTTGAAAAATATGTTCATTGAAATTGTTACGGATATAAGTTGCGGGACGTATTTAATTTGTAACTGTGCTGCAAGTATAAAATCTTGAACAATGAGCGATAACGGAGGGTTTGTTGTGCTTTAATTTCTTTTACTATTTAAAAAAAAAAATCACAATGTAAATTTAAAAAATTTTTTAGTGTGCATAAATGATATTTTTGGCTGCTGAGGATATTTTTGAGTTTATTAACCAGCGATGCTCATTTTATTAAGCAGCAGCTTTAAAAGTAGTTTGTATTCATTTGATTCCAGTCCTGGTGATTTGATCAGATTAAGCGGTTGATTTTATTAACCAGTGATATTAATAAGTGGCGGTTACTGTACAGGGTGTCCAAAAAATTCTCATACAGTATTTTGAATGTGGTCTTATTAAAAACTATTAATTCTAGGTTATCAAAAGTTTTTTAACATTGTTTTACAATGTGTCTTTAAAGAATATATGTAATAGAATTAATTGTAATATTTTTCATTTTGTTTCAGAAACCATGAAAGAATATAGAAAGGTAATCATGAAAAAATATTTAGAAGGACAGAAAGCAGGCAAAATCTTCAGAGACCTGAAAAACTTAGGCGTCAAACGTGATTTTGTTTATAGGACAATACGAAGGTATAATGAAACTTCATCTGTGCAGGACAGGTATAGATCTGGCAGACCTCACACTGCACGGACTGAAAAAGTCATCAAAGCAGTAAGAGAGCGCATCTGGAGAAATGGACAGACCTCTCTTAGAAAGTCATCACGAGGTTGCAAGATTTCAAAATCATCTGTCCACAATCTTCTAAAAAATGATCTAAGATATAAAGCTTACAAAAAAGCAAGAACACATGGAATTTCAAAGGCCTCAAAAGCAAAGAGGTATGAAAGAGTTAACACCTTGCTCTCTTGGCACACAGGTAATGAATTCATCTTCTCTGATGAGAAACTTTTTGTTCTACAACAATCCCACAATCCCCAGAATGATCGAGTATGGTCGGCATCCATTGAAGATATACCTGACAATCAAGCAACTATGCCAAGATTTCAAAATGTTTCATCATTAATGGTATGGGGGGCTTTTTCCGAGGGAAACTTCCTTTGGTTTTTATTGAAAAGGGAGTAAAGATTAATGCAGAAATGTATCGGAAGGAAGTTTTGGAGAAAGTTTTATTACCAAATCTTCAAAACATGTATGGGAGACTTATTATTGCTTCCAGCAAGACGGTGCGCCATCCCACACAGCTAATAAGGTGCAACAATGGTGCCGAGAAAATTTGACCGACTTTTTGCCAAAAGAAGAATAGCCTCCCAGCTCCCCCCGACCTAAACCCCTTAGATTATTTTGCATGGGGTTATATGTTGTTGAAGCTTAAAGATGTGAAATGCAGCAATTTAACACAATTCAAAAACATTATACTTCAAGTATGGGATGAAATCCCAATACAAGCCATACGTGAAAGACGCATGTGATAGCTTCGAAAAAAGACTAAAGCTAGTAAAAAAAACAAAAAGGTGGAAGTATCCCTAAATATTTATTATGATGGTTTTCTGAATGTTTGTTTTGTAATTTGCTTTAAATAAAAGTCTTATTTTCTTTAACTTTTGTGTATTTTAAGTTTTAAATTGTATGAGAACTTATTGGACACCCTGTATATATATTTTAAGCCAAATATCAGCACATAAAATTAAAATGGAAAATTACTGTAACAGTGCAAGTGAGTAAATGCTATTATTAATAAGTAAAAGAAGAAAACAGTGATCAATTTAAAATATATATATATAAAAAAAAAAAAGAGTAAACTTAAAAAAGTTTGAGGGGGGGGGGATATCTAGATTTAAAAAATACAGAGGCTGTTCACACATTTTTTAGACGATTTTATTTCGCAGTAAGAAAAAATCGTTTGCATGGAGAATTTTATTTTCACAACAGTTATATTTTTGGAAGTTTTATTTATCTTCTGATATTTATAATTTTTGTTTAGATGCAAAAATGCGCTTTTAAAATGGCAGTGGATGGAAGGATAGGTTTCCACTCTTTCCAAAGATAGTTTTTAGTGAAATCGTTATGAAAAGCATTTATCAGGAGAAAAATGGAAAAATGTTGCAACAACAGATGAATCTTGGGTCTATTTAAGTGGTTGCAATAAAAAAAGGTCAATTTATTATCACAAAAGTGGAGAAAAAAAAAAATTGCTACATGGCTCAAAGCATCAAAAGAGAGTTTTTCTAAAGGATTTATGATTGCCACTGGTTTTTTCATACAAGCGCAAGATAAAAGCAAAAAAATGTGACAAAAATATCAAAATCAACTAATACTCTCAAGAACATATTTTAATTCCAATTTTTAAAAATGAAAATCCAGATCTTTATCCACAATGCTATCAATCCATTGAACTGAATCAAGACAAAACAAGCAGCCACACATCGCAATCCGCAATTGCTTTTCTAGAAAAAAATGGAACAAAAATCGGGAATTAAAACCATACCCTTCACTGACATTCCTGCTAAATCTTCTGATGTATCACTGTTGGATTTTTGTGTTTTTCGACTCTTAAAATCAACATTATCCAAACACCGACCTACAACGCTTTGTGGACTCTGGAAAGCCGTTCAAGAGGAGTAGAAAAATATACCTCTTCCGATATTATAAAAAGCATTATTATCATAGAAATTATGATGTAGAATGTTAGTTAAGAACAAGGGCTATCAAACTGAACAAATAAAACACGAAATATGAGAGAAATTGCTTCAGTACAAAAATCATCTAAAATCGTCTAAAAAATGTGCGAACAGCCTCTGTATTTAATTCCCTAAAATGATAAATTTTGTGTACATTCAATTAAATTATGCTTTTTATTTTGTTTGACCAATTAAGAACCTTATTAGATAGTTTGGTGATTAATATTAATCTTTGGAATGAATTATTTAAAGTATTTCACTTTATAATCCAGTCTCTTAATTTTACGTATACCATGTTCTCACAAAAATATATTAGTTTTGAAAGTTATTTCAAAAGTAACATTTGTACCACTTTTTTTAAAATTAATTTTTAATTAAAAACGGCTGACTTTCATTCAAGAAACGAGAGGACAGGAATTGTTATCCTGGCTTCTTATTAGATTTTGGAAGGACTTTTTGTTTCATTACTAATTATTATAACTCAAATTATCCAAGGTGAATATATATGGTTATCGCCCCCCCCCCCCACACACACACACACACACAATTTTTATCCATTGAAATAACAGAAAATACAGTATATGTTAACCACAAGAAAAAGAGCATGTACCAAAAAAAAGGAGGAAGTTTTTCTTTTTACCAGAAAAATTTTCAGCTATACTCATGAGAAAAAAAAAGACCTTTTTTAAAACCAACAGTATATTATCAGTTAATATATATATATATAAACTGATATTTATATATATATATATATAGTAACATAAAAATTTAACATAGAAATACAGACATATGTATTCATTTTCAATATTTTGTGACTTATTTAAATACTTGTTTTACAATTCGATTTTTTTATCTGTTGTGCTTTTTTTGCAGAGAGTCTTAATTGATATTTTGTGGTCATTTAACTATTTTCATTTTATCTAAGTCTGCTTGCGATAAAACCGATTTTTAACTTCTAATAAGTTTTGCATGCTAAAAGTAACCAAAATAACAAATATATATGTAGTTTTAATGTTATGGTTTCCTTTTCTGATCATAGTTAAAAAGCAAAAATTAGTTAAATTCAGAGAATTTCAGTTTTCGACCAAATCTAACGATTTTAATTTATTGCACTATTATTTCAATTGTTAATTCTTGAAAAGCAATAATAAGGGAGAATTAGCTAAAAAAAATTCGAATGCCGACAGGTGATATATCATATATGTAGACGAGTTACAATGGAATAGCAGTATGAAGTCATGATCAGCTTCAACTTTACCTCCTAATTTATTTTACATCAAAATTCAATAAGACTTTTTCATTGCAAATTTTGCTGATTTTTAGAATTTTAATATCCATAAAGTTTTTTTTTTCCTTCTTTCTTTTTCAAAATACCAATATTTTTGGAAAGATTCTTTCAAAATTTAGGAGGGGTGAGTTCCTACACAGAGGATCTTTGGTGAGAAATTAAAAATTCAACTATCCCAAAAGCTTAAAGTAAGCCAATTTCCAGATTTACCATGGAATTTGAGATAAGATTTGGGTCTTTATTACCTGCAATTAAAACGCTAAGTCGAACAATGACGAAATAATCCAGCATTTCGAAAACTGGCTGAAAAAATGGTAGATTTGAGAAATCAGAAAGAAAAAAGCAGCAATTTGCGATGGTATAATCGCACATTTCATGAATAGCTTCCGAAAATCTCGCAAATTCTGAATATTAGTGACTAAATAATTGCGTATTTCTATCAGTTTTCCTGGCGAATTAAACAGTACAGGTCTCCACTCCACTAACTGGGAAATTCAGAGAAAGGATACATTATGTTCTAAGCACTCAGTAGCAAAATTCTTTCGTCATACCTGACAACATTCTAAATAATATTCCATAATATTGTTAATACCCGCCTTTTTTTCCCCCACACCATTTTTTTTTTTTCTTGGGGGGTGGGGGGGGGGAGTTCTTTTCTTCGTTATTTAATCGTAATTACATTTGGAGAAAATTATTCTAGAAAAAGAAAGTGATGTGGAAAAAGGGCGAGTTCTAAAAAAATACTATTTAGTATTAAAATGTTGGCAGGTCTGCCTTAGTCTGGCGATTACTTAAAAAATCGGTAGTGAAAAAACTATCCATAGAAGCAATTAGCTGTGATTTAAAAACAAATAAAGTCAAACAGCGTCAAAATTATTCGCATTTCGAAAAAAAAGGGTGAAATCTTTATTTCGGCAATCTGATATTTTAAAAAAAGCAAAAATTAGGCCGATTTGCGCCTAAATAACATATTTCAAGGTGAGGCTTTTCTAAAAGTATTCACGCTATTTTTAGAGAAATTTTCAATAAGCTCTGAACAGCTAGATCATCGTGCGCGACCTGGGATCGAACCCGACACCTCCCGTCTACAAGCTTCGAAAGATTAACCCTACCAGTAGACTCTCTCGACTACTGGTAAGGGCCGAAATGAAAAATATCAAAAAGAAATTTTTGATTGACAAAAAATGGGAAAAATGAAAAAATTCGATAAAGAAAAAGTAAGTTTGAGCGCTTAAAAAAAATAAAACAGAGTAAGAATAGTGCGACCCCAGCTTGTTATTTTTCTTGAATTTATTTGGATTGCTACTATTTTCTTAAGCCGTGTCTTAAATACTGGTATAGTTTCGGCCATCGCAAATTTTTCTTCTATATCATTCTAATATATTGATTAGAATAGCGCAGTAGTTGCTGCGTAATGCATCGAAAAACTAGTGTAGAATATTTTCTTATTCTTTGCGCAGCTGTGTTGTTTTTTGTTATGAAGGCAAATAATGGATTTTGCTACAATTTGAAATACAGCTATGATATTTATGAAAAACTACAGTATAACTCCCTGCCCTATTAAAAAATCAATACTAAAAATGAATAAATATATTTAAAAGCTATATTCATCATTCCATTGATCCCATTTACACATTTAAACTTAAAAGCAATTTTGAGAGACAGATGATATTCACGTCAATGAATTTCGTAAACTTTAAAATTATAGAGGATATGATCGCTTAACATTTAAATTCTTCGTTCTATTTTCAATAAGATCTTGGTCTTTGAAATAGGATAGTTAAAATTTAAATGATCTTGATAATATTGGGGAAGGGGGTGGGGTGGGGATAACTAAAGATAGATTAAAAAGAAAAAAAAAATTGCAAAATAATCATGTTGCTATCATCATATGTTAAATGTTACATCTTATCACACAGCAATCCGATACGTATGATGAAACTTAGCAGTTAAATAAAATAAAATAAAAATGTTTTAAGAGTGTTAATAATACATAGATAGCTCAATTTATTTAGCCACCATGCCTAAACAGCACAACCCTATATGCAATTATCCATTCCTTGATATGTATATATAGATGGTAAAATTTAAAAAGCAAGAAAAACGTGCAATTTTTCATTATATTAAATTTTGAATCTAGTAAAATGTATAGCTTTAGTAAATTTGCACAATTCAGTGTCACATATGTTTAAAAATACATAAACAGTGTTCGAAAAACTTTCAGTTCAGGTTTAATTTTTTAGATATTTAGTTTTGGGGTGGGACTGTAAGGTCATTCTTTTGCACATTAACGCCGATTAGACCGGGACCTACAGCTTAAAATGGATTCCAAATTACTACAAACACCCACGTCTGCATCGGGATACGAACACAGTACTTGGAAATCGAAGGCCAGAGAGCTAACGATTCTGCTGTCAAGTGGGCTCTGTAAATATTTATCT
The DNA here is from genome assembly GCA_963930645.1 of Salticus scenicus. Lineage (NCBI taxonomy): Eukaryota > Metazoa > Arthropoda > Arachnida > Araneae > Salticidae > Salticus > Salticus scenicus. The sequence continues at coordinate 218,030,631 of OZ005651.1, read as the reverse complement.
TAGACATTTATTATACATTTTAAGGTCGTGTATGTAGAATTTTATGAAATCATTTGGGTTGTTACTCTACAATCTTTTTTGCATATTAAGATTATAAAAAATAAAATAAAATAAAATTAAGAATTCAATTTTTAAAATAAAATTTGAATTTGTAATACGCCACCCCAAGCAATACATATGTACATATATATTCAGGTGAGTAAACATTAGGTGTCAGGTATCCCCGAAGCACTGATAAAATGATGCACAAAATTTCAGCATTATATCATAACATATGTAAAACCAGTTTTATAAAAATAAAAAAAAACATTGAATTAAGTATTTTTCTATAAAATCTGCAATTTTCAGTTGAAAGCTAGTTCGCAAATTATCAAGTGTCAATGCATGGCAGGCCTTGAATTTAATTAAATATTTTTCTTTAAAAAATTTCATGAATTTATAAATCATTTTTGGACTTTTTTTTTTTAAATAGTTTTTTCTTGAAAAAAAAATAATAATATGCTAGCTAACATAGGTTGGAAGGTAGCATTGTTATTTTAAAATACGCAAAATGTTACATTCACAAAAAAAAAAAAAAAAAAAATCCTATTTTAATTTTTTTAAATTTCTATAGAATTCTTAATTTGCAACCGAATTTAGAGATTTGTGAACTCATATAATCACTATTTATAGCCAATTTTTAATTTTTGTCAAAAACAGTTTGAACTTCGCGATTTAAGAAAAAAAAAAAAAGCGTTTTATGCTCTTATCTTAAAAACCAAGTGACTTATTAACCTGATTTCGAAGTGGCAAGATTGCCAGCACGTTAATTTTATTTGAAATTTGAACTATTGCCAGCTTTTTTTTTTTTTCTAAATATCAATGCAAAGTAGTCAAAAAAAAAAAAAAAAATCTTTTAATTAAAACAAATCAAACATTTTTTTATCAAATATAGCTCAGAACTATTCGAATTAATTCAGTTTAAAAAAAAAAAAAAAAAAAAAAAAAACGGTCTATTAGTTTTGCAGTTATAGTGGACACAGACAAACTCGCAAAGACCTCAAAAACTTGACACTTATTTTTGGTCGGGGGTTAAAAAATCTTAGAAATAACGTAAAACAAAAAAGCTGACACACTTTTCAGGGCACCCATAATATACTATGGATGCCCTTATAATTTATAAATTATCCAAATGAAAAAATTGAGTTTCCAGATAGCGTTTTAGGAATCTTACACAAGGTGAAAATAATAATATAAAATTAGACATTTATATTTTTATTTGTGATTAATTTTTAAAAACTTGTTTACAATATCTTTAGGATCTTTTTTATGATAGAATGCAGAAATTTTACAAATTGCTTTACGCTATAAGGACACATTCTATCTGTGGAGTTTGTATATATAACATGCTGTTTATTAACATTAAATGACCAAGAAATAAACATTAACAGTGGATGAATACATGTGTGAAATCATAAAGGAAAACATAATTAATGTGAGAGTCTGTCCATGGACATAAGTTCGAGATACAAGCCAGTACATCATGTGACATCAAGAGAACATATATATACATATAGTTGCCACAAAAACTAAAGAAATCTTGATCAACATTCTCGTTGCCACACATCTAAGACATTCAGACTGCTGTACCAAGGAGAAAAGGTTAAATAGTTCACTACAGTACTCCTCTATTCCCCCACCCCCCTATATGCTGCAGGCACTGAAGTCAAAGGTACTGTGCACTGAAGTGTACATGTCAATCAAAGCATATGATCACAGAAGACTTCGAGGCAGGTATATTGCACACTAATGGATGATTTGGAGTTGATACTAACTCCTGATGATTGCTCCATCCTAGGAAAAGGAATGGGAGATGGCTCATCAGAAGAGCTTTTGGTGTGTGTGCGTGGGGGGGGGGGGATTCAGTTCCCTCCAAAAAAGCTGGTTTCAGATAATCTATGCTTATCACAATTTGCCTACCCTTCTTGTCTATAGTGAAGGTGTTGCTTCAATGCACAACTTTAAAAGGACAACCCTAGGGATTTTAAAGAGGTTTTTTTTTTTTTTTTTTTTACTACATCATGTTGCACAAATACATGGGAATATGTCATGAGAAATGGGGGACAAAAACATTTCTTTCAGCATGTGAAAAGTTGGCACTGGTCAGATAGATTGCATAGTTTCACATAGTGTCTGCATGAGCTCGAAGTTTTTTGTACAGTCGGGGAAAAAAAAAACGCAACACTCAACGTAACTTCGTTGCTAATCGATGTAGAAAAATGTAGTAGATATCATTCGACGGGGAATTGTGAGTAGTTTCAGAAAATGAACTGAAATTTTGAATTGGAGGTCGTCTACATATTAAAACGCGTACCAACTTTGATTTTTTCAATGGTAATGCCCCATTTTTTTTTTATATTCGAATTCCTGGGATCGCGACAACGCGAAAAAGTATGTTGCTTGTATATTTTACTTATTTTTTCACAGAGTTATAAGCGTTCAAAGTTTGAAGGTGCTAATGTTAAATTCATATTTCAAACTTTTATTAATATCTTCACAAAAAATAACTTGATAGATATCATTTTTTTTTTTACGAGATACAGTGAAGAAACCCAAATATAATCCATCATTACTTTTGATTCTGAAAAATATTTTTAATTCTGAAAAATATTAATAAATTCATATTCATAAAAATTATGAATTATGACCTATATTAATTTTTACATAAAATGAATCCCAATGCTGAAAAATATGGGTGTGCAAATTTGCAGCTCATTCCAGTTATTAGTTTTCGAGATATAAATAAATCTTTCTTTTGGAGTGGTTTAGGGGGCCGTCTCTTATAAAGTTTTGCATGAGATAACGAATCAAATCTTAAAAAATAACAAAGAAAATTAAACAAAATATTTTTATTTTTTATTTACGGGTCAAATTATATAACAACAACGTCAAACGCAAAGAAATGAAACAAAAATAATGATTTTTAGACATTAGTGTTCGTATCAAGAATTCCTGTTTTCTAAAGAAGACCAGCTCCGCCTTCATCGTTCTTCAAAACAAAACAATACAGAAAAAAAAAAGTAAATGTGACATTGAGTATTCGTGATAAACCCCTTATTTTATGTTGACTAAAATACGCACAAGTAGTATTTACTTCATTCATTAATTGGTGATAAATTTTGAATATTTTAAACGAACAATAGAAGAAAAAAAATTAACTAAATAGGCGGGGTTTACTGTTTTAAATAGAAAAATAGGTTTAATGTGAAATTGTCAAATATAAATAACGAATGGAATTGGAATGCAAGACAGACTTGTAAAATCGTTTCTTAACTACCGTCATAGTTTAAAAAAGCTTAATCATTTGCTTCATATATTGCTTTATTTTATTTTATTTATTTACTTATTTATTTATTTTGTAGGGGGGGAGGATTATTATTTTAAGGACACTTTATTTATTAATATATTTTAACTTTATACATTTTTAAAAACATACTTTAACTTTTATAAATATATTTTGACACTTTTTGCGACCGCAGGATTTTGTCTTTTTGACAGTAAGGCTCAAACTAAAGTACTCTCAAAATAAAATATTTCAGAAAAAAAATTCTGTATTCACGGTTATATTACAAATGGATATACATTATAATTATATTCTTTCTAATCAATATATTTCTATCCATAGTATATTTTATTGCAAAAATATGAACACTGGGTACACACTTAAGAAATATGTAACACACAAATTACGAAAGAAACGCCCACTGACAGAGTTACAGATTTTCAAATGGTGTGAATCTACGTCAGCAGTCGCGAAAGGATTAATTAAGAAATTATATTTTCATAGAAATTATAAAACGAATCATACAGTTCCAAAGAGTTCAACTGACCCAAAACTGGTAAGTGCGATTAAAATTGTTTAATATTTACTTCATGAACCCTTACAATAATTTATCCGAAAAGATTTATTTTATGCGTTGCTGTATATATATATTATTTAATTTCGCATATTATGTTACCTACGAATTAAAATTTAAGCTTTATTGGTGATCAGTACAGCCATAATAGACACTTTTACTTGATAAATATTGCACTTTTTTCAAAGAGCACTGTATGAACTAATCGCAAGTATAATTGATTTAAATAGACCTAAAATTATCTAAAAAAGTACTAAAGTATACACAAATCTAAAAAAAATGAATTTAAGATAATTAAAGAACTGGAAAAGACGCAACGTTTTATTAATTTTTATAATTCTTTTTTTTTTTTCCTGAAAGATTTCCGGTGTGAAACTTTAAAATTTTGTATATTTCTTATAGGATCTTAATTTTATTTTTCTACATTTACAGATAACCCCCTAACACATTTTTGATTATAACTCTATAAATACTTAAGATAAAGTATAGAAACAGTATACTTTTCCGCACTGCCAGACTCTCAGAAATTCGAAAATGAAGTCATAATTGCGTGTTGCTATTGAAAAAATTAAAGTTGGCACTCATTTCACTATGTAGATGACCCCTAATTCAAAATTTGACGACATATTCAGAAAGTGCTTTTAATTTCCTGTTGAATTATGTCTATTAGATGTTCCTGCGTCAATTAATAGCGAAATTACAGCGGGTGTTGCGTTTTTTTTTCCCCGACTGTACATATGGGAACTGTTCATAAACTCGCTAGGGAGATGAAGAGGGATGCCATAAATAAGTTCAGCAGTGGTGCAGGTAAGGTCTATTTTGCATGAGGATCAAAGTCCCAGTAACACAAAAGGAAGCAATTCAATCTATTTCAAATCATAGCATCTAAGTGCTTAAGGGAATGGTGAAATTGCTCCACCAATTCATTGCAAGCAGGGTGGTATGGAGATGTTCAGTTGTTGCACACTTGACTCATCTGAAAATAAGATCCTACTCCACTGCTGTACTGTCCAATTCTGATATTATTGTCTGGTGAAAGTCAGTCATTTCTTTTCCATACTTGGAGTAAGTCTAGGTTTCCTTGCAGGTTTATGGGATGATAAACAAAAGTCTTTGGCCAAACGTCTTGAAACATTACTCAAACTGACAGTGTTGCCTTTTGCAACCAGAGAATGTGTAGTCATATTGCAGGAGGTTCTTGGATCTCGTACAACCATCATTCTTATCACATGATCATCGCATGCACTCGTTTTTCTAGGGTGACCGCTTCTCTTAAGGTCCACAAACTTTTCCAAAATTTTAAATTTTCTAATAGCTTGATGCACAGCTGTCTTGCTCACGTTTACCCTCGAGCTTATTTGACGTTCAGAAAATCCAATTTTATGCAGGGTCAGTAATTCTGACCTTTTTGTAACAGTAAGTGAAGGTTTTTTACTCATTACAATAATTACACAACAGCAATACCTACGACAAAATCCAATAAACAACTGATGATAAACATGCTGGCCACCTTTATTTATAGCAGTAAAATATGTCTGACGCAATCAGCATATGAGATGATGCAATAATCTTCGCAAATGATGCAATGTGTTAAAATACTGAAAATTGGTTACTGGTCTTAAACTTTTGCAAATGACTGTAGAAATGTCATTTTGCTTTTAAGCAAGGGTGAGAAATTTGCACCCAATTTTTACTTCTGATGAAAACCCTGTTTATATTCTTAGTCACCACATCCTTTTCTTTTTATAATGAATTTATCCACAAGTAGTCTCTTGACATTCCGCCTCCACCCCCCCCCACCCCCCCACCCCAAAAAAATAAAGTAAAATAAATGTCAAGTAACTTTTTAATTTTATTAATGTACTAATATTATGGAATTAAAAGATTAAAGCATCAAAAAATACATTAGTCAATTTAATATGGATTCTTTGAGAAAAAAAGCATTTTTAATTTAATGACAAATTGACATTTCTTTCCTTTTTCAATCTTTAAACAACTCACTGATTTCAGCATTTCTTCCTCTTATGTTTTTCTTGGATTCATTTAAGAAATTCTAAAGAAGATACAAATTTTGACAGTGAATTACAAAAAAAATTAATTCTGCCAATTTTTTACTATGTAATATTAAACCGTCTGAACACATCTTACTTAAAACAGGGTCCAAAGTGCACAATAAATTTTGAAATGTACTGTTCAAATTATATCAATTTAAAACTAAGTACTTGCAATACATTTTCTCCCTACATATTCCATGCATCCCAGCAAGAAAACTGATACAAAACAAGAATAGCATTTTTCAGCTTTTGTCATTGAAAAACATGAATGAAGTGCCCCAACGTGCATAAAAAGCATTATAAGTCTCTCAACTTATTGATCTGAGAGACAGTTTTGTTAATTTCATTGTATGATAACACAGGCTTACAAAATTGATGTTGACAAAATTTGATTTGATGATTGTAGCTGATCTTTATGTTTTTTTTACGTGTTGAAACCGAAAATGCAGCCCATTTTTCTCTATCACGTATAGATTTAAGTCAATACAGGGTGCTTTTCGACACAATTTCTTATGTATACCATCATAACAATAGGTTGGCTGGTATGGTTTTACGTTGCACTAGTGCTGCACAATTACAACAATAGGTATCCATGATTAATTAATCATGAAAACATACTATAAAACTTACCGTATAATTATATTGGTGGAAGAGTGGTGGAAGAAATTATATAGGTAGACATCCTGTATTGACAAAAATCTATACGTGATAGAGAAAAACTGACTTCATTTTTGGTTTCAGCACACCAAAAAACATAAATATCAGTCAAAATTATAAAATCAAAATTTTACATGTCGGCCAGTGTAATCAATGTGCAATCATAAGCTTTGTTGATTATATTCAAATACTATATTTTTGGGTTATGCTACTTTTATTGCATAGGTGCAATATGAAGACAATTCAGAGAATTTTTAAATAATATTTATAGACAACTTTATTGTACATTGATCCACTGGCAAACACAGAACAAAATCCATAAAAGGTGTAAAGCAACGGAATAAGCACCGCAAATTCCTAGCTTTTCTCTTACTAAATTAAACTGTATAAAGGCGGACGCCAAGACTACTTATTTACACTTTAAAATTATTAAAGTAGCATCTTTTATGCTCATATAATAATTCCCTAGAACATTAAACATAAGAAAATTATTCCTACGGTAAAAAGTAGTTCACTAAAATTAAGAACTCAAACTATATAAAAAAAATGCAACCAACATCGTTGCTAACTTTATTCTATTCTATTTCTTGAATTAAAAAAAAAACAAAACTGTGGATGCCACGCGCATCACATAATCTTTACATTTTAACAAATTTTGAAGATAGCACGCGCTCATATTTTACATAAAAATTAAAAGCATTAAATTCATTTAACTCTTTTTTTCTTTGACATGTTGTTCAGCACGTGAACTTACAAAAAATAGAGGATAAATAATAAACGAATTTATACACTGAAATTGAAAATGGTTCAGTTATAACATCCTCCCACCTTTTGATTATAGGTTATAATCAAAACCAAATGTTGCAGGTGTAGTTCTCAATACATTAGTCTTTCAGGGACTTTAATTCTCCTTCCCGCTTTGCTATATCTGACTGGTTCCTCTTCTGAAGTTACAACGGGTTTAACAGTTTGAGCAGAGGTTTCCTTTGAATGGTATGCTTCTTTCAGTTTTGAACTATTATTTGATGATGTTACTTCTAAAGGATATAATCTTTGAATAGGTCGTAAAAGTTCATGTTGCGAAGTTTGAACCTTTACAAGTCGAACTTTCTTATCTTTGCCAGGAATAAGTTCTGTGATACGGCCTAGTGGCCAGTGGATTCGTTTCTTGTTGTCAGATCCAATTAATACAATATCTCCGACAGCGATACCCTTTTCTGGCTGTTTTCTATTTGCTCGCTGTATGAGAGCACCCAAATATTCGGATCTGAATCGATCTCTCAAAGCTCTGAGTAGGGACTGCCTGTATCTGAGCCTCTTTGATAGAGAATCTTGTTCAACTGCATCAACATCTGGAAGCTGAATTTCGTGAACATCTTGAAGAAACATAGATGGGGAGATAGGCTTTACAGTCGCATCTTCAGAAAGGTATGTTAGAGGCCTTGAATTCACTACACTTTCAACATCAGCTAAAAGAGTTGTCATTTCTTCGTACGTAAGACAGGCGCGTCCTAAGACTCTTTTAAGAAGATCTTTTATTACCCTAATCAGCCTCTCCCAGAAGCCACCCCACCACGCCGCCGTTGGCGGGTTAAACTTCCAGTCTATGGAGTTGACAGACCCATATTTTTGTATACATTGCCAATCTAAGCTTCTCAATAAATTAGCTGCGCCAACAAAATTTGTTCCGTTATCACAGTAGATAACAGAGCATCTTCCTCTGCGAGCCACAAATCTTCTCAAACCCATCAAAAATGCATCTGTGGAAGCAGAGGTCACTAGCTCTAGATGAACAGCTCTATATATAGCACATGTGAAAATCAAAATCCAACTCTTCTTATCGTTCTTAAGATACAAAGGACCAGCCATATCTATGCCTGTAACTTGAAATACGGCAGAATCTTTTACTCGGTTTTCAGGTAGAGGAGCACTAGATGTCCATAAAGCCCTTGAATTAAACCTTTTACAAATCACACAGCTGGCTAACACAAGCTTTACACTCTTTCTTCCGTTGAGGATCCAATACCTTTCTCTAAGCAAATTTAAGAGGATTTGTAACCCCGCATGACAGTTCTTTACATGAATATAAAAAATAAGTCGCTTAACAACTTCATGCCTTGAAGGGAGAATTATGGGATGGAGAAAATCTTCACTATCTTTCCTGTAAGTTATTTTAGTTTTCAAACGAATGACATCTTGCTCATCCTTACAGGTTTGTAATGTCTTCAATCTTTCATCACTTTCCGAAGAGAAAGATTCTTTTTGAACCATACGTAGAGTTTTTATCTCAGCTTCCCGAAATTCAGTAGCCGTCAATTCGCCTTTACTCTTCTTATCAGGATTTAAACAATTATGCTTAAAGCGAAGAATCCAAGCAACTAAACGTATGATTTTTTCATAACTTGAAAAGTAGCGGTAATACCAGTTATTGTTGGATGGAAATTCAGGTTTCGTCAACATACAAGTAGACTTTGACCTTTCTTTCTGAATTTCTTCCTCATTCCAATCTTCATCGGAAGTGTTCATGTGGTTTCTAAATTCTGCTGAATCTTTCATCCAATGTGGGCCCTCCCACCATCTGATTAAAGCTAATTGCTTAGCCTTACAGCCTCTAGACGGCAAGTCTGCTGGATTCTTCTCACTTGGTATATGTTTCCATGATGAAGGACTGCTTAATTTCTGAATCTCTTGAACCCGATTTCGGACAAACACAGACCAGCTCTCATTTCTTGATATCCAAGCAAGCACTGTTGAGGAATCGCTCCAGTAATATCTCTTCATTTCCTGCCAATCCAAAGCATCCACAACAGTTTTCGCCAAACGAGCGCCAATAGTAGCTGCTAATAGCTCCATCCTTGGTACAGTCGTATTCTTTAAAGGCGCAACTCGGGACTTGGCAGCAAGCAGAATTATTTCCCCTTGATCTTCCTTTTCTATCCTCAAGAATACTACTGCTGCGTAAGCATCTTTACTTCCATCAACGAAAGTATGAATTGTGCATGCATGTAAGTTTTCTGGAGTGATCTGGATATGTCTTGGTATCTTAACATCGTTTAAATATTTAAGTTCTTGGAACCATAATAGGAATTCTTTTTGTAATTCACCAGTTATTTCGTCATCCCAATTAATTCCTAATTTCCAAGCTTTCTGTAACATCAATTTAGGATAAAGCATCACCGGAGCAGTAAAACCAAAAGGATCGAAAATTTTATGAACTGCTGATAACATACTTCGCTTGGTAATCCTTTCTGTGTTGAAATCGTTTAGCCATTTCATGTTGACTTTTAATGTATCGGAAACCTTATCCCAAATCAGACCCAATACTTGAGTTTCCTTCTGGTTCGACGTTTCATCGTGATCACCAGTGTATTCCCACTGTCTTAAATCAAAACCACCATTTGCCATTATTTTCTTTGAGTCCGAGATAAATTTCTTTAGATCTTCTTCACTGTGCACACTAGTGGCGACATTGTCTACATAGAAACTATGCAAAAGCCTTTGCTTGAAATTTTCCTCAAAACTTGCACTATTTTTGATGTGATATTCAATTACTGATGATAAAAGAAAAGGGCTACACTTTACACCGAAAACGACTCGTGCATGCCTGAATACTTTAAGTTTCTTCTCTTTTAGATCTTTCCACCATAGAAATCGTAGGAAATCTCTATCCTTTTCACAAATGCTAATTTGAAGAAACGCTTTTCTAATATCAGCGGTTACACCAAATTTTCTTTCTCTGAAACGTAGAAGAATATCTGGGATAAGCTCAATCAAATTTGGGCCACACTGCAGACACTGATTTAAAGATGGATGGTTAGTCAACTTTGCTGAAGCGTCGAAAACCGGACGGATAGGTGTTGTAGTACTGGTCTCTTTAATAACTGGGTGATGAGGTAAATAATTACCATAAGAGTTCACTTTGGTAGCAGGAACTTCTTCTATGATCCCCTCATTCAACCAGTCCATAAATATATTTTCATATTTTCCGTACATGTTCTTAGATAATAACTTAGAAGTTGTACTTTCCAAACGTCTTACAGCCAAACTCAAGTTATCTGGTAATGCAGATGTGTCGTCAGCCCAAGGAAGACAAATTTCGTAACGACCATCCTTGTTAATTTTTACTGTCTCTAAGAAATGTTCCTTTGTTTGACGGTCAATCTCATTTTTAGATTTCTTTTCTATAGTATCTGTTATTCCGATCAAGTCCAATCTCCATAAGTTTGAGATATCAGCTTCATTTACGAACAAAGACGTCACCATCATTGCTAAATTATCTGTTGAGACCTCGGTGTGAGGCGCTTTGCCCATCAATGTCCAACCAAGGTATGTTTCTATGGCAACAAGACCAGATGTCAATACTTTTCTTTTGCCAGTTAACATCTTTCCCATAATATCAGCCCCAATCAATATTTCGATAACTTCACGGCAATGACTTACATCAGATAATTCGATTCCATATTCTTTCAACTCTTTAATCCACGGACCATTAGTGACCGGTTGAATGTTTTCACATATAGTAATTTGATCCATCACTTCAAAATTACAGGTGAACTTCTCCTTCATATCCTTAACCTTTATTCTATAACAATTATGTTGGCATTCCTTTGTTGTAACTCCGCCAAACAATGAATGCATCATTTTTTCTTGACGAATGGGAGTATAATTCATCTCTTCTGCTATACTTTTCAAAATATAAGATTTTTGGGATGCTGAATCTAACAATAAACGAACTGTTTTTTGCTTGTTTTCGGAGATGAGTTTCACTTTTAAGGTTTGAAGGAATACTTTAGCACTTTGCTTATTAAAATTTGCCATGTTTACTTCGCTACTGACTGAATTTTCTTCAACCTTTTCTTGTGCAGTTTTACCTTGAGAATCACGCAAATCGCACATCAAAGGCACATGCTTCTTAGAACAGATAATGCATCTTAAAACTGCTCGACATTTTTTAGCTGTATGATTAGGTAACAAACAAGCGAAGCAGCAATTCTTATCCTTTATAATCTTTTGTATCTCAGATAAACTCAATTTTCGAGCTGAAAAGCATTCCGAGCTCAAATGCTTGCCTTGGCAAAAAATGCATACCCTTTTGAAATCTAAAGTAGAAGACGTTGTCAATAAACCTGCAGCTGTCGATAACTTATTTCGCATATAGTCTGCACTTGCACCGTTTTTCCTTTTAGAATATCTATTATCTTCACGCTTTGTCAAACCGAAGCCCGCTACAGCTAAAGATATTCTCTCTTCACCTTCTACTTCCGTTTTCAAAAAATACATCAGATTATTCAACCTTCCTTTAGCATCCGTATTAGAAGAAGAGAGATTCGAGCGATTCCAGGCCTTCAAAAAGTCTGCTGGGAAACAAGACTCAACCATAGGGTATAGAATGGAGGCGTATTTATCAGTGGTAACACCTAATGTTTCTAGCGCCCGTAAATATGACTCAAGCTTATCATATAATGAAGTTAATGCAAATCTACCTTTTGTTTGCACAGATATTATCAATTTCAATAACTCTCGTACATACACTTCTACTAGAATATCTTCCCTGCCAAAACGAGCCTTTAAACTTTCCACTGCCTTTGAATAATTGGCGCCAGTTGGCGGGAAACTTTCAACAACTTCTCTTGCGCGTGAACCAGCGATTGTTGCTTGTACTAAATACTGGAACTTGTCCTCTGGGGCAATTTCATCATCTTTATCGATTTGTTCAAATTGGCTCCAAAAAGGCAACCAATCCTTAATTTCTCCGCCAAATTTCCTGAATTCCAGCTTAGGTAAAGTAAATTTTCGTCTCATAGTACTATTTTCATAATTACTTAAAATAGCATCAGTTTGAATTTGCCCAGATGATTGTATTCTCGCCAATTCTAAATCATGGTTCAATCTTAATTTCTCTTTCTCCAGTTCTGCTTCTTTTTCCAGCTTTAATGCCTCAGCTTCTTTTTCTAGCTTTAACTTCTCAAGTTCTTTTTCTTTTTCAGCTTGTTTTTCTTCTTTCAGAGCTTGTTCTTGTTTTTCTTCTTTCAAAGCTTGTTTTTCTTCTTTCAAAGCTTGTTTTTCTTCTTTCAATTTTCTTTCCGCTATAGCATTTTCTAAGATATCCTGAACAAATTCGGGATCCTTTTCATACTCTTTACTATTTAAAATCAGCTCCTTTAAGCTTGCTATTGTGAACGTCGAAGGCAAAGTCTCTCCAATCTCTTCGGCTACCCACTTCAAATCTTCTTTTTTAAACCCTTTAACGGTTTTAAACATCTTTTTAATCTTAATATAATCAAAATAATTTTACTTCACTTGAACGGTCCTGTCGCTATGGACTCCAATAATTTTTATGTAAAGCAACGGAATAAGCACCGCAAATTCCTAGCTTTTCTCTTACTAAATTAAACTGTATAAAGGCGGACGCCAAGACTACTTATTTACACTTTAAAATTATTAAAGTAGCATCTTTTATGCTCATATAATAATTCCCTAGAACATTAAACATAAGAAAATTATTCCTACGGTAAAAAGTAGTTCACTAAAATTAAGAACTCAAACTATATAAAAAAAATGCAACCAACATCGTTGCTAACTTTATTCTATTCTATTTCTTGAATTAAAAAAAAAACAAAACTGTGGATGCCACGCGCATCACATAATCTTTACATTTTAACAAATTTTGAAGATAGCACGCGCTCATATTTTACATAAAAATTAAAAGCATTAAATTCATTTAACTCTTTTTTTCTTTGACATGTTGTTCAGCACGTGAACTTACAAAAAATAGAGGATAAATAATAAACGAATTTATACACTGAAATTGAAAATGGTTCAGTTATAACAAAAGGACTAGTCTCTAACAAATTTTTCTTTAAAGGATGGAGGGAGAGAAAGGATCATACTTTCATTTAAAAAAAATATATATATATATATATATATATATATATATGAAAAACAGACAATTTAGATCAGACAGAAGATATTAAAAATCTAGATCAACCTTCCCATTCCCTTACCCATAGCTTCCAGCACTCATGTATTATAGAAAAAAATAATAATAATTAAAAATCTAACACATAATTTTCTTTCCTTCCTTTTAATCGGTTAAATCTTTCTCTAAAATTTTAGAATCTTCAAGAAAAGTGTCACCTATTTACAAACACATTCTATTGCTTTAAAAAAAAAAAAAAAAAAAAAAAAGTATTGGTTAAAGAAGCAAATTGTCAAAGAGTTTATAAATTTTTGTCAATGGTTCATGGTATGATTTTTTAAAAGTTACCTTTTTTAACTGATTTCTAATTATTATAAAAGCATCTGAGCTAAATTAAAATAATTATATTTTTACCAAAAAAGATCAGATTAGAAACAAATTACATATTTATATATTCAAATTTAAAAAGCTTAATATACTTTTAAAAAATAAATAATAAAACCAGTGGCGGCTCGTGGACCAAAAATAGGTGAAGAGGCACTTCACCTAATTTTTTACACTGTATTCAATTATAGAGTATAAATTTATATTTAAATAAAATGAGTATTTTTAGTGGAAATTATGCTTAATAAAAGTTAGGCATTAAAATTACTTAAATTTTACTTTTTAGCTCTTCACCTGTTTACGGTCGACGAACAGCCACTTAACGAAACTTAAAACATATATCGTTTTATAGTTTTTGAGTTTATATGCAATGTATGCATTTCAACTGAAGATATAATGCAACCATGTTCTTCACGCCTAGCATTGAGGATGATTCCAAAAGCTTGAAGGGGTGCCAAACTGACCGAAAGGTTAGGATTTGGTAAATATCCAGTCATTCGACATTCCCTTATCCCTTATTTTTTCTCTGCCACAAGGATTATCACTCCTATTTTTATTTTAACAATGAACTCACTGAGACTTAACATTTGCATAGAGGTTCCAACAGTCACAAGAAATGTGGTTAAAGAATAAAGGTTTATTTGGCTTTCAAAACAATTGGGAAACTTTATTTTGTGATATTATACAGGATTAGTATAGACTCGTCTTTTTACAAGGACTCTTCCCCCCACTATTATCAAACAAACTTTCAAATTTACAGGCTTATTTTATGACATAGCTTCTTTTAAAAATTAGTTGAAAAAAAAATAACGGTTGTAGGAACCTTGTTGTAGTTAAAAATTTAATGACTGCTACTTGCTGGTTTTAGACAAGATCTACAAACTGAAAATTTTATTTAAACAAAATTTATTTTTTTTCTTATTTCATTTATATTTAAATTTACAAAATTTTTATTAAAATAAAAAACACTCTCCTCGATCTAAGAAAAAAAAAAAATCATACTTCTAAGTGAAAATCTCACTGAGTTGTTGCAATTTGAAAATGATGACTCATGCCACTTTATTTTCAATTTTGGCATCTATTTTTCGACACCAAAATGCTCACTTTAGGGGGTTATCTATAAGATGATAAAAATTTTTAAAAGATCCTTTATTTTAAAATAGCAACTAAAATCATTCAAACACGTGATATCAATAGTTTTAAGAACTTAATGCAAATTTATATTATTCTGTATTCTTAAAAAATTTAATAGTTAAATTTCTTAGGGGTCACCTGCAAATTAAAACACGTTGAGAGAAAGAAAATTAAAAGACTAGCAAAACCATGTGAAATTTTCGAAGTTTATTTCTCTTTAACACTTTCCAACATGGTTGAAGAATTTTAATGACTTTGACTGTTTAAGAATTTCCAACAAGATTGAAAAGTGTTAATGACTTCGGTTTGTCCGTCTGTCCGCACTCTAACTTCCGTGAATATTTATGGAATTTCTTGAAACTGACATATGTTATTTGAGTTCACTATTGGATGTTCCTTATTCAAAATGGAGTGAATATCTCTGCTAGTTTGTGTACAGGGACACCCAAAAGTATTCCAAACCATTATTTTCTATGAGAGGTATTTCTATAAACCATATTTTAATACTTTTAATTTACACAAATATTAATAAAATTGAAATATGTTATTCAAGTTCACTATCGGATATTTTCTATACAAAATGGAGTAAATACCACCACTGGTTTGTAAACAAGGACACCCAAAAGTATTCCAAAGCATTGCGTTCTATGAGAGATAATTCTATAAACTAAATTTTAATTACTTTGCATAAAACTTAATGAAATTGAAATATGTTATTCATATGCACAAAAGAATGCTTTCTATAGAAAGCATTCTTTAAAGACAGTGTTGTATGATTAGAGATGGGAATGGTCTGAAAAAAAAACAAATTTTTTGGGGTGAAAATCTTGAAATTTCTAGCATAAAATAACGTATTCAGAAATTTATATTCAGATGCTTTTTTCTTGAAATATTTTTTCATGTTCAGTATCTTACATGAAAACACTGATTCTGATAATGTTCATATTTCAAAAATAAGGTTTTAACCATATAAACAAATGAAAATCCTGAAATATTTAAGCATTATAATGACCTCCCTCCCATCACATTCATTTCAAATTACTCATTCTTTACGAGTTTCTTTATATTTCAGTCTTTTACCTTAAATGTATATCCTTAGACTTATCTAACTGTAGTATTTAAATGTGTGTGGATATATATTATACACACACATATACTATATAAATGTATGTAACAGTTATATTAAAAAAAAAAAAAAAAAAAAAAAAAACTGTGCAATTACTTTGTCAAAAAATTTATTTCACAATTTAAAAAAATTATATGTGCAAAAACCTACTTGATTTATGTCCTTTACGTCTGAGTTAATGACTTTTATATTATAAAAATAATAATAAATCAATAAAATGTTATAAATTTCTGAAGTTCAATTAACTTTAAAATAGACTTTTATTTTTGTGATTAACTTCATTTTAAGTCAGAATCTGAATTAGAGTCCAGCATCAGGTCTGGTAAACCAATTTTACACGAGCCTGACCTGCAATCAAGTTTGGGTCTGGTTGACTAAATTTTTTCTCTTGCATGTGAAGTTTGGTTCAGGAGGTTATTGATTTATTTTTCTTATGGGTTTAGATGACTGATTTTTTTTTTTTTTTTTCCTGCTGGTTAGGTTAAGTTTTCAATGAGTCGGGTCAACTTCAGAAAATCTTTCAAGAAATTTTATAATAAGCAGAAATTTGTTTGATATAATTATAAATATACTACATATTCCCATGATTAAATATATGTGTACACAAATTATTACATATGTATCGCAAAAAGACAAACAAAGAAAAATCAAATATATATATACTAAACTTAAAGCATATTTTTACACTCTTGAAATACACCACACACATAAATGGTTAAATATTATTTATCCATTTTTCGGGTTTTTAAAATTTCAAATTAGTGTTATCAGTAACTCCATTAAAAAAAATAATTAATGATTTACTAGCTTTGTGACAATGAAAATAACTTTAAAAAGTTTTGCATGATTTTCAGATGAATCATTAAATTTCATCTAGTTTTTTTTGTTTTGGATATAAAGAAAGGTTCAGGCTGATTTTTTTTTTTTTTTTTTTTTTTTTTTTTTGTCGGTTTGATTCTAATCTAAATTCATTGTATCAATGCACTAGGAGATAAGCATTCCATAGAAATGCACACCCTACGCAAAATTAATGGTTGAATGATGATTTGACTAGTTTTTGGTGTTTTGTACAAGGATAGATACTGGCAGTTATGAAACAGAAAGGCTCATTTTTTAACAGTAAAATTTTTTTGTATATTTCTGTTAAGAAAAAATAATATGGATTGCATGTATTTTTAAATGTTTAACATTTTATATTTTCTAAGATATTATAACTATTAAGAAATCCTGTTTTTATCTGTAAAAATTCAATTTTTCCAGAAAAAAACTTTTTTCCACCGCCTCAAAATTTCCGGAAAGTTTACATCACTATTTATGATTAGCATTAGATTTACAGGGTACACAAAAGTATTCAGTTACATTAAAGGTTAGCATTGGAAATTTTCTGGAATTGTATTTTTGTTTACATTAAGTGTTTTTAATACTTTCTAACAATTTTTAACTATGAATATGATTTCAATTTGTGTATTTGTCTGTCTGACTGTCCATCTGCCTGCCCCCAGCGTCCGTAAATATTTTCAGAATTTTTAAAAATTGATATATGTTATTTAGATTTACTAACTATGGAATGTTCCCTCTTTAAAATGGCTTTAATAGGTCTTCTACAACTGGCTTCTGTTCAGGAATGTCCAAAAAATGTTAATGCATTGCGTTTCGGGACAGACATTCTTATAAATCACATTTAAATAACTTTATACTGTAAAAATCAAAGAAATTCACATTTATTGTTAATATTCTAAAATAATGTTTTGTATACAATATATGGTATGGTATTGATGTATAATTCTATGTCAGGGGGTTACCGCCCTCCTCAACTTCCATTTAATTATAGTGCCTACATTTATTAAAACAAAAATCAATTCTGTTATTAATTTCCTTGAAACTTGTAAATCTTGATCAACTTTTCAAGTGGCATCTAGATATGGAATCCAAAGTACCAAATTTGAATTTCCTGCAGTTATTTGTTGTTAAATTATGCTGATAATTCATGTATATACAGATCAACGACTGAAAATTTGACTTTCGTATTCAGGTGGCCTCAAAATGTGATATTATACAGAAAAAGATCGATCTCCAAAAACTACTTTGTTTACAGTATGGGTATGAGAAATTAATTTTCCGTCCTGCATCAGCACACAAAACATGCTTTTATGCACATATAAAAAATGTGTTCATTTCATTTTGTTTAGAGAGCAACCGCTAAAAACATGATTTTTGAATTCAGAGGATCTCAAAACGTGCAAATATAACAAAAGCTAAATTTTGGAAATTTGACTCAAAAACAATATTTTCTCTATATACAATGTATATGGGTAAGGGAATGTATAGAGAAAAAGGAAAAATGAATTTGAAAATTCACTTTTAGTACATAAATTATTCATAAATTTTATTTGTTAAATTATCGATGAGTATTCTCGTGTGTATTCACTCGGGGAAAGACAGACATTACAGGTTAAAATGACTGTCTTTCCCTGAATGAAAAAGAATCCCCTCCTCCACGCTGATCAGTCTATGCCTTATTACAAAATCTATCGTAATTACAATTTTTCACTTTTGATACAACCTCTTAAGACTTAGCTAAAAATGCTAGAATTTTCAAAATGCAATATCTCTGTGAAATTTTCACTGAGAAAGTTTTTTTTTTTTCTTAGAAGACTGAGTGGAATATTTTTCTAAATATAAGTCATAAGATAGCAGGGGTTGTATAAAAATTAAATTTCCTATTTTAATATGTATAAACAGCCCCTTGTACAAAAAATGCCATATCTGAAATCTACTCTTAACTTGCACCAATTTTGTAATTGGAAGTATGTTTCTATTTTTCCTAGTTTACAAGATAATCACTGTATCATCTATTTTGAATCACCTGGTATAGTTTTTTCCTCCCATTAGTGTCTTTTTAAGATATGGAAAAATATGAAGAACAGGTATGAAAAAAATTCTAAAATGAAGCAACTGGGAGACAAGAAGGAGGTACTGTCCAGTTGTAGTCAAGCGATGAGAAAATGGCTTTAAAAACCTTTCGGTAAACCTCTCAAGAAGAAACATCTTTCAACAATTAGTGGAATTTTCTTAAAGAGCATCCATCTGCAACCACTTGACAGATTCACTGATATGAAAGAAGAGAAAAAGAACGAAAAGAAGATTCATTGAGTTTTTGAATCCAGATGAAAATATAAATATTATGCCATCCTCTAGTTTGCTTTCCCCAAAATTTGGAAAGGGGGGGGGGGAGAGGATAGTTTTTAAGGCCTTACTCTCCTCTCTAACATCATGTCAACAGAGATGGTGACAGAAATTTCTCACCAAGAAACAATTTTTCAATAAAGAAATTACTTGTGTCATAAGTATAATCCACATCAGGGCTAAGAAAAAGCTAGTTTTAAAAGAAAAAGATAAACAGCCATTATTTTCCAGTATCCCGGGAAAAAAAGACATTTTCCCAAATCGCTACTTGTGAAACGCATTAAAAAATAAATAAGTAAATACTGTGTATTGGTATATGGAATTTATAAAATTCCATATACCAATAAACAAAATAACGAAATGTGCTATATAGGAAAAACAAAAAGAAAAATAAAAACACGAATTAAAGAACATAGCCATGACATAACTACAGGAAAAATAACAACCGCTCTAACCCAGGTAAATAAAAACGAAGACATAAACATAAAATTTGATCAAGTAAAAAAGTTGGCCAACTACCATAACCACAGTTACACTACAGTAAGAGAATCCGTAGAAATTCTAACAAGTTCGAATTGCTGCAATGGCAACGATGGGGCATTACTCAACCGCCAATGGCGAAGAGTCTATATAAGAGGGAAGAAACCAGAAACATCAGTTTCGAGCGACTTCACACACCAGGATGCCGGTGATCAAGCTGGGGCGCCCCAGAAGAAACTAGTTCGGCAATTTGAAACATGAAGTAATAAAAGGTTGTATATTTTATTAAAGTTTTAATTAAGTAAATACTGTTGATTTAGATTACCTGAAGGGATCTAAAGGAGCATAAGAAAAATATATATTTTTTTCTTTTTTCACATTTTCTACCTTTACTTATGGCACAGTTGAATTTTATTTTTATTATCTATAATTATTCATCAAACGATCACAGTATTGAAAATTCAATTTCATAATTTTCAATTTCAATTCAATTCAAGTGAAATTTTCTGAAAATTCAGAATTGATGGTTTTACTATGAATTGCTACAGCAGTAAAGGGCAAAACTGGAAAAATTCATTAGTGGCCAATGGCCAGTACTGTCCATTTCATTAGCAGCCACTTTTTTTTTAAAGTTAGTGGCCACTTTTTACATGATGAGACTTTCTTTCAGACAGCAAAGTGGTATACTGCTGCAAGAAAATTAATAAAATAAGAAATACAGATAAGAAAATTAACACACGGACAATGAAATTGAAATTTGTTACTGTACATATTTTTAAAATTATAAATGACACTTTCTAAATTAAAATTTATTTAGGAATGTAATAATAAAAGTTTTTACCTTTTAGTTAATTTGGTTATGCAGTACTTACTTTTATTCATTTAAATGAAATAAGCTGTTATCATTCACAATTCACATAGATATTTTCTAGTAAATGAATTAGTTTGGCATTATCACTAACTTTTACATGGTCACGTGTAAATACTCTTAGTAATTTTATATATTTTTTCTTATTTCTAAAGACACTTTTTTTAAATGATTTTATTTCAACAGAATTAAAGTATTTTCTCTTTAAAAAAGTGTAGATACGGGAACTTTAAATGACCTACTTAGCTACCAACTTCGCCGCTTTAAAAACAGGGAGATTTCTACATGAAAATGGGAAGGGAAAAAAATTTCTACCTCAAAGAAAGCAAATAGGAAAATTTAAAAATACGCATTTAAGCCAAATCAAGTTTTGATGCACACATTTGCCAAATAGCTGCAATAGGTAAAATATACACTAAATACTATGGAGAAAATAATAATGGAAAAACATTGCTCTCCGCAGAACATTTGATGGTTGATCACTAGTTGAAAATGAAGTGGTGTGTGTGTGTGTGCTAAAAATATATGTGAGTGAGAGATATTGAACAATACTATCCTTTTATAGGTTCTAGAAATCAGTAAAGCAAGTTCAAAATTAATATTTACATTTATGTTGTGGATGGAGAAAGATTGGAAATTACAAGGCTTCTTTTGGGAGGGGGGGGGGGTAAAAAAAATTATGAGCGAGAAATATTAAGCAATTCTACTTCTTAAAATGTTGTAGAATATAATAAAGCAAGCTTAAAATAAACATTGACATTTATGTTGTGGACAGAGAAAGATTGGAAATCATAATCGGCAATTGTCACTCGATTCTTAAAAATTTTTAATGATCACTGAAAGTGGCGACTATAGTGACGATCAATGCCTAATTTTTTTTAATCGCCATCTTTTTTTTATTTAGTCGCCACGTAGCCGGTGGCGACAGTTATTTTTGCCCTTTATACAGCAGAGATCTTTATTTGAAAATATAGAAGATTGGAAAGTATAAGTTCAAGTAGCTATTTATAATACATATTTATTATGCATTATTTAAATACATTCATAAAACTGTTTCAAAAGGTAAAATTTTAAGAAAACTTTTATGCTATCAAATAAATGTTTTTCTATACAATTTCTAGTAAATTTCTTTTCTAAAAGTTTTCTTTATGCAACACCAAGGGTTATGGTATAACTGAACAAGTTTTATGAATATGAATTAAAGCTTTTGCATTTCATTCCAACATTTAAAAGCACTCTTCTTTTTCTCAAAATTATATTTAAAGTCAAAATACTATACAATACCATACTATATCCATAGAAAATCCTCTCATGAGATGATTTTCTTCTATTCACAAAAAAGAATTTTAAATGTTTTTTTATATAAATATATTTATTTAAGAAACAAATAATCTGGTGTGGCACTCCCTACTTTCTTTTATCGACATTAATATAAACATAACATTACAGTTTAAGGTGCAAAATACAGTATTTCAACATTTTCCAACATACTTTAAAATAGCTTAATATAGTTTTAGAAACAGTTTTATTCGACCTGCATTTCTGCATGAGAGGGGCGTAAGCCTCTTTCAATCCACTCTTGGAGCTATATTTGTTAAACATTTAAGGCTCTTATTAATTTTTGAAAAATATTTAAATTATATATTATTTAAATTTAAAGAATTTTTACCGACACCACTCACTGAAACATATTCGACTAATTAAAAAAAAAAAAAATCTATTAATTTTATAAACTACTATACACATACCAAATAAGATACTTAAATTAAGCACTGCATACACACGTATATATAGTAACAAAGTAGTAGAGTGAAAAAAAGAAAAATGATGAAATGCCATCATAATCCAGAAGAATAAATAAAATAAAAATAATTAATATTTTTTAAAGATAATTTTTTTTAAATAAATATGAGAATAATTAATAATTTTAATATATATTGCAATCTAAAATGCACTTTGAGCTTTTGCAAATCATAGCCCTAATATGTCTGAATCCCTTTGTATGGCTCTGTAGACAAAGGATGTACACAAATTTTTTCATACATTTTTCTAAACAGAATTTGATTCACTAGAAAATATTCATTAATTCATTATATTTAGTGCAGTCTAAAAATGCTGTAAAGTATGAATGAGAAGTTTTGCCTATAGATATAATGTACATGAATTATTTTGCATGTCCCTCGACACGAACCATTAGTCTGATCTCAATAAAAAGTTTCAAGTAATATCCACATACTATACAAATTTTGAATATCAAATTTGAGTTTACTGTTAGCTTTTTATTATTATACCACTAACAGACTCTCATATACAGCTACAAACTCCTAAAAACTCTATATTCAGAATTGAGGGACCTTAAAAAGTCTAATTAATGCAAAAACTTAATTTTTGAAAATTTGACCCAAAATTCCTTCTCTATGAAATATGAATAAGAGGAAGTAAAATGTAATAAGCAAAAGTTGAGAGGTAGTGGAAGGGGGGGATTTTTAACCTTGACTGAATATTTGAAGAATAAGCAAAAATAACTTTCAGATTATTTTCATTAGAACTTAGATTGCGTTGATATAGTATGATTAGCTTGAATCTCAAAATAATTTAATTAGTAATAATGAAGGCATATTTGTACAGCCGTAGTTTAAAAAAAAAAAAAAATTGACACCTCTATTCATTATCTTCCTTTCTATGATCCAGTGGAATTTTAAAAAAATTATTTTAGACAAATTTATATTAATTATACAATTTTATTCATTTTTCTTTCTGAAATCTTTTAATAGCTCTAGAGCCTTGAAAAATTGTGATTTTGGATTTTTTGAGGTGAAGAATAAATTGCAGGGGTCTGTCCAGGTTTTTTTTCCAGGGTCCTATTTTTGTGAAAAATTTTCTTATTTTTGTGAAATTTTTTTTCTGACATAGTTATTATTTTTATTTTTGTGAAAATTTATTTCACAAATTTTATCTGCACACACACACACACACATATGTATATATGTTTCATCTAGAGCAGGCAGGAGGACGCTGTGCCCTGCCTGCCCTTTGTCTGAAAAAATGACACCCTTCTTGCCCTTAATCTAAAAAAGTTGCGCCTTTGCCTTTTATTGAAAATAACCATCGAATTAAGATATGTTATAAATATAAATAAATGTAATGTATTGTGCATAACAATCAACAGTCGTTCATATATCAGTAACAAGCAAAATTAAGTTGTAAAGAAAGTTAATGTTTGAAAGTTTTTCTTTTATTTGTACTTAAAATCGAAATTTTAAAATAAATGTCTGGATTTTAAATATTAAATGAGCCCTTAAGAATCCAAAACTGCCCACATGAATCTAGAAAACGCCTTTTCATTAGTTGCACATTGCCCTTTTTATAATCCCGGGGGACAATCCTAATATATATGCTTATACTTTTAATGGATGATTATAACTCATAGGTAAAAAACCCAAAAAAAATAGTGTTTCAGAAAAAAAAAAAAAACACCTCTGAATTTCAAATGATACTCAAATTATTTAGACAGAAGCCCTAATCTTTCTGTACCTTGTTATCAGTCAATCAATAAAAGAGGAGCATCGTAATTTGAACGTATTTTTTTAACGTAATAGTCCGAATAACGGGAATTTACTCCCGGGCCGGCCTCGCTTCATCTTTACTAAATGGAAGCGATCAAATTCCTGACAAAATTACGAAAATACAAAATCACACATCTATAGCTATGCTACTCTACAAACCACATACTAAAGAATTACAAACTCAACAAAAACAAACACAACGCGGCAAAAGATGTTGCCAAAATATTAATGTAATTTTCTACAGAAAAATTTCGTCACATCAAGAAAAGGTACACCACACCCATTATCGTGTTTGACGTCATTCCCTTACTAATCAGCGTGGACTCCGCGAGAAATGGAGGCGTGGTTTTATTGTCATGTAGTAACGATAGTGACTAGTACGAGAACATAAGAGAAAATTGATGGGATGCAATGTTTATATATTGCTGAGCAGATGTTTTTGCTCGGTATTATTTTATAAATGCTTTGTTTTTCCAAAAAAATTAGGGAAAAGTTTGTTTATCTCCGAATTGAATTTTGTGAAGGGTCCGTTTTATGAGTATAGAATTTTGTGAAGGGTCCGTTTTATGAGTATGGAATTTTGTGAAGGGTCCGTTTTATGAATATGGAATTTTGTGAAGGGTCCGTTTTTTTAGCCTGGAATTTTGTGAAAGGTCCGTAAACGGACTCAGTTTCCCCCCTAGACAGACCCCTGAATTGTGAATACTTTCGAGACAGTTTTAGGTGTCTGAAAAGGGAGAAGGGCGCTGCAGTCATCACAGAGCAGGAACTCGCTAAGATTAGAATTTTCAAGGATCGTTTGCATGATAAGCAAACATGCTACTGTAGGCTCTAGGTGCCTAAACTCTGAACAGGTGAAGGGCGCCACTCAGCAGGTGTTTGTTACTAATATATTTTATAAGAGTCTCGAATACAATCAATTTTTAACAGCCGTTTGCACAATGAGCAAACAAATTGTGTCTGAAAAAGGGAAAACTGCCATAGGAATGAGAATTTGCTACGGTCAGATTTTTTAAAGATCGTAAATATGGTCAGAATTTTCAAGGATAATTTTAATTTGTACGGTAAGCAAACAGGTGTTGTAAATGTCTGAAATGGGAAAAGGCTGCTGCAGACTCCACCGAATTAGCGACCTCTACACCAAGCAGGAATTTGCTACAGTCAAACTTTTTAATGGAACATTTTTTGCTAGTCTGTGAATCAGCTGGTTGCTAAAGGCAGCTATTGGTTCATAAATCATAACGTTTTTGATACATATCACTAATTAACAAAATTATGATCCACTTTAAAATGAACTTTAAAGATGCAAAACCCCCTAGAAAAGAATCCTCATATGCCGCCATATTTTTTAAAACATTAGGAGGGAAGGTAAGACTCCCCGTCCTCCCTCTTACACTATGCCCCTGAGCAGAACCACCAACAGCATTTTTTTAAAGTCGGCGCCCTTGTTTCATTGCAAACTATTGAAATTTCTGTTTATGCAATCGACTGCTCAAATACGTGATCATTTTGACACTAATTGACAGCATTTATGTATTTAATTACAAAAAATTTCTAGAAATAGGTGCTATTTACTTAGCCACTAGTACTTAAAAACCCTTTTAAAAATAAGGCTGATTTTCAAAGTATGCATTACTTTGTGATCAATCACCAATATAATATACACATGAATGGCCAAGCAGTTCTGCACACAAAGCTGGTATGGGAAAGTTGAGGGAAGTGATGGGTTTGTAGAGGTCAAGACTCACGGTCGCCACTCGCCACATGGCGACTTAATTTGAAAAAGTGGCGATAAAAAAAATTGGTATGATCGCCATTTTTTCCGCAAATTCGCGAAAATATTTCTTCCGTTTTTAAAAAAATCACGGATATCGTTCGTTTTAAAAAAAAAGAAATCCCATTAACGATTGGCGATCGTTAATGGGATTTCGA
This sequence comes from Salticus scenicus, assembly GCA_963930645.1. NCBI lineage: Eukaryota > Metazoa > Arthropoda > Arachnida > Araneae > Salticidae > Salticus > Salticus scenicus. The sequence continues at coordinate 218,004,429 of OZ005651.1, read as the reverse complement.
TGATGATTGCGCCTTCCGATTTACAATCTTTCTCCATCCACAACATAAATGTCAATATTCATTTAAAACTTGCTTTATGAGATTCTAGAACCTAGAAAGAAATAGAATTGCTAAATATTTCTTGTTCGTGTAATTATTTTTTGCCTCTCTTCCCCTTTTCTTATTTCTAACTAGCGATCGCCGATCAAATGTTCTGCAGTTGTTTCTCATTCTTTCTTCATCCATAATATAAATGGCAATATTCATTTTAAACATGCTTTATTAGATTCTAGAAGTAGAATTGATAATTTAATATTTCTTATTCATGTAATTATTTTTTTAATCCAGACCCCCTTTTCTCCATTTTCAGATAGTGATAAATGATCAATTCTAGAAATAATAAAGTGATAAGTGCTCAATATTTTTCACATACATAATTATTTTTAGACTTAACTTGATGAATATATTTATTTTTTCTCAATTAAATTATATATTTATATTTCATATCGATACCAAATGTGTAAACAGGGGGGATGAAAATAGATTTTTAGGTACAAACTTTTTTTTTTTTAATTAGTTTAAGAAAATTAATGCTCAGTTGATTTCATACATGTTTAAAACTGATAATTAAATACTGTATGTGTATATATGTGTATATATATATATATATATATATATACTAGCTGACCCGACAAACGTTGTTTTGTCATATAAATTATTTCTAGAGAATATTTTGCTAGAAAAAAATAACTAACTTATTGTAAGTGTGTAAGGATGTGGTATATAAGTGGAAGATGTATGGAGCGCTGTGAACGGTGAAAGAATATAAAAATAACAAAACACCAATCATTTATCTTTTTAATTTATTAAAATTGATTCTTTAAAATTATATACATATCGCTACTTATAACAATATTGCTAAAAAACAATATCAATCCCTTAATGCAACAGAGTGTACAATATTTTTTGTTATCCCATCTTTCGCCAATACAAACAAACTGGATGGTTTGCCCACTCGAGAGCCACGTATAATTGTCCGTGTGAAAAACATGATGTGCTCAAATCTAAGCCACAGACAGACATCGTTTGGCCCTGAGACTTATTGATAGTCATTGCAAATGCCAATCTAATTGGAAATTGAGGGCGTTTAAATTGAATTGGCACATCTGTGGGTATAATAGGGATTCGCAGTAGTAATATATTTTCACCTCGGAATTTGTCATTTAAAATGATGACTTTGATAACATTTTTCATTAATTTTTTTATGACTAATCGCGTGCTGTTGCACAACCGTTGTGGGTTCAAATTACGAAGCAAAATAACCGGAGATCCAACCTTCAGTTGTAAAATATGCGGTGGCATGCCTGGTAAATCCAATGAGTTTAAAAACTTTGTTGGATAATTTACAGTTCGGTGGCATCGCAAACTGTATCATTAGATTTGTATGACACCAAGTCTCCTGGTAACAAATGTTGTATCTTGAGATTCAATTCGTTGACGTCCACATTTTTTGCTGCTAAAATTGCTCTTTCTGCCAGCCACTCATGATTTGTGTATCGTCTGTGTACATCGGGAAATATCTGGTCAATAAGAGCATCTTGAGAATCAATGATTGTGCAGAAATCGGTCGGTAATTTTATGCATCCAGTTTCATCTGTAGTAACTTTTCCATCGCCGATATCTAACAATTGTTTTGAGAATGTTTCAGCGGATGGATCTTGAAGCTTTTGAACGCACAAATTTGCTTTCAGTTGCACTTTTTCAACATTACGCCACAATGACGATGATTTTAAGCACGCGTTGATCTCATCAGCGTATGTTGAACGCGGAATAATGGGAAGTGATTGTCTGAAATCACCTGAAAAGAGTAACAGAGTGCCCCCAAATAGTTTGTCGTTGTTTTTTATATCTTTCAATGTCCTGTTCGACGTCTCAATCGAATGTTTGTGTGCCATAGTGCATTCATCCCAGTTAAGAATTTTACACTATTTCAGCACTGTGGCCATGGACGATTGTTTTTTTATGTTTCACACTGTGTCTGGGTTATTTTGAATATTTAGTGGCAGTTTAAATAATGAATGAGCTGTTCTGCCTCCATCCAATAAAGTTGCCGCAATGCCAGATGATGCAACAGCCAATGTGATGCCATTATTTGATCGTATTTCGGCGAAAATTAGCGAAATAAGGAATGTTTTGCCAGTTCCACCTGGTGCCCCAAAAAAAAGAATCCACTTTGTCCTGCCAAAACTGCGAGCATGATGCGGTCGTAAATGGTTCTTTGTTCTTCATTCATTAGTGGGACATTGCGAGCAACAATCGCTGCCATTTCTACAGTATTGTATTGTAGTTCACGATTCAATTCAGTGCTTATTAAATTAGATGCATTTCGATTTGTTGAATGCATACCGAAATGACTGAGTGGTAAGTTGGCAATGATAAAGCAAAGATCTTCAATAGCAATCAATGCTTCATTGTACATAGCGTCACTGAATACTATCGTTAGATCGTTGCACCGTGAACGATGTTGATGCAGTATATCATCAGTCATTGAATCTTTGTGATTATCCCGTAATGTCTCTGCTCGGGCAGGGAAACATGTAGTCAACACTATAGCGAATAGTAGACGAATTTGTTTTGCTGTACAGTTCAGTCCTACTTCAGCAAGCATACACTCCCACTGATTGTCGTCTTCCAGCAAGCCGAGTGCAAGGCATGCAACTTTATACGTTGGATACTGTTGTCCATTCACTTTACGTAAATCTTGAAATGACAAAGGGCCGATGACATTAACCAATAACAGTCGAAGATAAAAGCACTCAGTCTGCCTTAGATTGACTGTAAATACTCGTCCCAAGGTGTTTGATTTGAATAAACCGGGACATGCATCAATCGGCGTGCCTTGCTTGCGGGGCATCCATTTTTTTGTTGGAGTCCATGTGAAATAGCGTGGTACTTCTGAATAGAGTAATGTCCGTGCAAAAGCACCAAAAGCATCCGCACGATTACACAATTAAAACAATTCGGTGAGTGTAGTTTTTGGTGGATTTATAGCACGATCAATCGCTGTCTCGCTCGTGAAATATACGCGCTGGCCATTTTCAAGATGGACGGCTAAATGAAGAACTGCTGGATCCCGTTCATGAATTGGGAAACCAAAGATACGCCAAACAGCTTCATTGGAGCTGACGTACCGGCCAATTTGGTAAAGTGTTATTTCATCGTTGTTATTCACCGGAGGAGCATTCACATTGGTATTTTCAACTCGAAATACAGCCATATCCCTGCCTTTATTCACATACTTGCAAATGTATTTGATGTTCTTCACTGAACTGCAGAACTGAACATTAATATGAGCACCAAAAATAAATTAAAAAAACTGGCGTACAGACAATAGCAAGAAATTCAAACTTCTTCACACACCATAAATTTTAAATCAGCACAACCGGTTTCGAAAGGACGTAGCCTTTCTTCATCAGGTGCAAACACGTGCAACTGCCTTGGAGGCAAAAGCAAGACTGAAAGCAGGACAAAATCCAGATTCCACTTTGCTGTCTACAGCCTGGAAAAATTTGTTTAATTCAATTAAATAATTTCCTTCATTATGTTTATAACATCATATTAGTTATAATAAAATAATTCTAATTTAAATAAAAATAATAATAATTAATGGATAAATTTTATTAAATTTACTTATTAGTTTAATATCATTGAAAAAAAAATAATAATTGTTTACTCCTTTCCTCCCTCCTCATTTTGTGGTGTGTGTGTACGTGTGTTCATCTCTGATTGGTCCTGTCCTGCATGTTGCTTCCTATTGTTTGTTTGTGTTGCTCCTCCCCCTCTGGATTTTGTCCTACTTTCAGTCTTGCTTTTGCCTCCAAGGCAGTTGCACGTGTTTGTACCTGATGAAGAAAGGCTACGTCCTTTCGAAACCGGTTGTGCTGATTTAAAATTTATGGTGTGTGAAGAAGTTTGAATTTCTTGCTATTAATATGAGCATTGAATGTTTTGCTCAGCAGAGGCGAATATGGGACCACCCAACGGTTATCAATGTCAATATCTATGTTGTTGACATAGATGACCGCCATAGATGATAAGATTGTCTGCCATTATCGGGATTTCCGTCAACATTTGTGATCGTGAAATTTTTCGGAAAACTTTTAGTACATTTTCCATCTGCACAAATAATAATGGCCTAAAAATTCATTTTTCCTTTTAACATAAAATAACTCCGTCGGATATTGACGAATTTTTTAAAAGAATATACCATTTTAACTAATTTTAACAATATTAACGTTGAAAAAATATTTTAAACACTTACGGTTAAAAATTCATTTTTCATTTCAACATTAAATAAATTCTGACATCGTGTTTACGATTCTAAAATATTAACTTTGAAAAAATATTTTAAACACTTCGTAAGATACGGTTAAAAATTCATTTTTCATTTCAACATTAAATAAATTCTGACATCGTGTTTACGACAACTCACGCCATCTAGGTGAAAAAGTAGTTGAAAGAGTTGGTTAAAAATTAATTAAGAAAGAACTAATTAAGTTACAACTTTCATTTGTAAATCTAAACCATTCTCGAATCCACCTGAAGACACACAAAAAATTTCATTAAACTCAGTCCAGCCGTTTAGGAGGAGTTCAGTGACATACACACGCACAAAAGAAATATATATATATATATATATGTTTTAATGTATGAGTAATGTACATACATAAAAATTTTATTCTATAAATGTTTGAAAAATTTGTTTTTCTGATGGTATGAAATTGTTATAAGGTTTTATGTGGATATAAAAGTAACTGCAGTTATATTAAATAATTTTTTTATGTTAATGAAATAATCCTGAAAATGTTTAAAGTAGATAAAAGCTATATGTAACTGTTTAGGTAGTCCTTTTATTGAAAGTGATGCTAATACTGTCCAATCAATCATGTTTTCTAAATTTCTAATTTTAGCAATCACATGCCAATTAATAAAATTGAACCTCTGATAATAGGCTAGTACAGATTCTTTGCCTCTCCACCCCCTCCTCAGACTCCAAATAATTTCATTTTCCTCTAATACTGATCATAATTATTTTCCATTTGCAGATGGAAGTGCCAGACTAGACGAAATTAATTAAATGAATCAAACTTTTGTATTTCTTTTGCAATAGGACATAAAATAAATATTCTTGTAAAACACAAATTGTGTATGAGAAATCACATTGTCAGATCATATCATATCATTATAGCCTGCTGTTTTCCCATAGCAAAATGCATGTTTTAATATTTATCTATGGAAGGTCCATATATTTTCCCTCATTACTAAAACTTTAGTCTTCTTTCTAAGTACTATAGTTATTAATAACATTTTTAAAAAGCTGGATTACATGCTATTATAACTACATGCTTATAGAACTCACTCTTAAAACACTAACAAGAATAAAATCATAAGCATTCAGTGGAAGTTCAAACGAGGTCATATCTTCCCTCAAAAATCGAATCACTTTTCAATGATTCAATTACTCAATCTATTTTGTCTTCCTCCTACCTCCTTTCATTTCAGATATTGAAAAATTTAAACTAGAGAAGTGCGTATTTTCTTTTTTTTCAAATAATACCAATTTATTTTTATTTTATTTTATTTTACTTTTTTTTATTGGCAGAAATACACGCATAGTATATTATATATACATGTTTATTGTATTATTAAATGACTAATAATACAATAGTCATTTAATAATAGTGACTATTGTATTATTAAAATACAATAAAGAGCACTATTTCTTAATTTAATTTTCCGACCATATCATTTGTGTTTTTATGCTTTTATGCACACACACATATATATATCATATATATATATTATGTGTATGAATCCGATGTATAACAACGACGACGACCCATGAGTGGCGACTGAGTTCATCATGTCCAGTGCCCACTTCTAAAAATTTTAAGTCTTGACCTCTATGGGTTTGATCGTTTGGGGTTTTCATACAAGTTGCTCAATACCTTTGGCTATTAAATTATGCAAATGAAATTTTTATAAAGCTTGTATATGCATAGTTAAAAATTTAGTAAAAGTGCTTGTATTTCGTAAGATATTTAACATTTTTTCATTTGATTGCTGTATGCTGTGTCTAATGCAGTATTACCATATTTCCTGAAAATGGCTTTGCATTGGGTCTAATACCCTACACATAATTAAAAAAGTGGAAAATGTTTTGCAATTTTTTTAAGAAACCGTTATATCTCCATGAATATATGTGGTAGCCTCGTAAAATTTTATACAGATAATGAGAAAAGTCCTCATAATCACATGCTACAGCCAAAAGGCATTTAAAGCATTACCTTTTACAGGGTGATCCAAAACATTTTGATTTTTGTTTAATTTTTTACTGGTCCCCTTTTCCTTTTAATGACATAACTTTTACTGAAAAATATGAAGTATAACATGTTCTTTACATCTTTATACTACCAAAGTTTCAAGATGATTCCTAAAGAACTTTTCAAGATATTTGACAAAACGTAAAAAAAAATGAAAATGTTTACATTATTTTGTCACCCATCTGTAGTTTATACGGGTGTACATGAGCTGATATTGTAATTCTCATACAAATACACATAATCTGAATGCTATAAGTACTTGTACTAGCTATGATTGGTTAATCCTGAAAAAACCTTTCAATCATGTTATAGATTGGGTTGATAAATGTCACACTAAAGCTGTACAGTGAGATATTAGCGACAGTCTGCAAATACATTCCTAGGGATTGACAGAAGACATGCCCTCACAAATTTTATCCTCCAAGAAGGTGATTACTTCCCTGATTTGATGAGCTCCCTGAGGTATTAACTTTAGGAAACATGGAGAATACAGAAGCCACGGAGGATTTTACATGCACCAACCATCGTAGTTGTTTGTTGGTCTGGAAAATGAACCTGCAATCACTGGATTACGATCTCGATATTTTTTTAACAGCTTACCACAGCTGTTCAAAGATATTATTTAATCTGACTATAATTTTATTATTACTGCAAAATGTCAAAATTGACTACCAAAATGTTTCTTTAGAAGGATTTTAATTTAATAATATTCTCAAATTCTTTTTATCTCAAGAACGAGGAATTTCCTGACACATTCAAAAACTCACTTTACATTACATATTTCTATAAAATGTTTAGATGTTTTCATTCAGATGACAAAGAATCGAGTAGCATTTTCTCTTTTCTTATAAATGTAGAATATATTGTGACATAGCTGATTCCCTTTTTTTTTTTTTTTTTTTATGCGATGTAGCCCGAGATAACGATTGCAAGATTTAATTTCCATGACAGTTTTAAAAAGATCCTTTGCTTGAAAAATAAAATGCTACTCAAATATCAATGTGAATAAAAATATAGGTAAATTTCAAATAGTTACCTATTCACTAATAAAATGACACCATAAATTTATCGGAAAGTAGCGAGTTTTCATTTAAGAACAGCCTTGAAATATTAATGGAACTGGTTTTCTATTAATATAAATAAGCAGATGCATCTTTAATTACACAAGAATTCAGGCAAACTTTAACCGGATAAATTAATCAAAACTTTTGCAAGAGCTAAAGTGCAGAAAAATATTTCTTCCTAATAACTATTAAATTACAACTAGTATTTAGCTTAAATTGTAAAAATATTATTATTAAGTACATGTTAGTAGTAACTGTTGTTTATTATTCTGCAATTTCACTATCGTTTGTGATAGTAAAAGAATAAATATTTTTTAACATTCTCCAATATAATTCAAAAATGCATATAACTTATCACTTATATGCTCATTTATCTATCTGTCTATGCTCCAGGTCTCATAAATATGCAAAGAAAGAAAATTATTCAGTTTATTGAAATGCACTATAATATGTTCGCACGAAAACATTGTATATAGCTTTTATACTTTTTTCCCGAGAGCACTCATAAAACTAGTATGTTGTGGCCACCACAAGACTTTCTTCTATATTTTCCTATACAAATTCACTCAGTAACAATAATTTAAAAAAATATATATATATATGTGTGGCACTCGAGGACTGCCGCGGTAAAGCTATTGCATAGCATTTTTTATCAACTTATGCAATTATAATTATTTATTTATTTTATTTATGCAGTATTTTATTTTCTTTCATATTAATTCAAGTTTTTTTTTTTTATATTAATTCAAGTTACACTTTTTGAGCGTGGTGACCGATAAGAAAACAAATTTTTTTCTTTTATTGAATAAATGAGAATATATCCGCAATGAGAATATATCAAAAATATCCGCAATCGAATTGTAGGTATCGAAAACCTCGATGTACCAAATTGGAATGATCTAACTCTATTTTTTGAGAAAAGGTATTTTAATAGGTTTTTAAAGGCCTGCAAGTCGAATGGGGATATTCAAGTTTTTTCTTTGATATTAATTCAAGTTACACTTTTTGAGCCTGGTGACCGATATGAAAACAAATTTTAATAGAGAAAAGGTATTTAATAGGTTTTAAAGGCCTGCAAGTCAAATGGGGATATTCAGGTTTTTTTCTTTGATATTAATTCAAGTTACACTTTTTGAGCGTGGTGACCGATAAGAAAACAAATTTTTTTCTTTTATTGAATAAATGAGAATGTATCCGCAATGAGAATATATCAAAAATATCCGCAATCGATTTGTAGGTATCGAAAATCTCGATGTATCAAAATTCAATGATCTAACTCTATTTTTTGAAAAAAGGTATTTTAATAGGTTTTTAAAGGCCTGCAAGTCGAATAGGGATATTCAAGTTTTTTCTTTCATATAATTTCAAGTTACACTTTTTGAGCGTGGTGACCGATTAGAAAACAAATTTTAATAGAGAAAAGGTATTTAATAGGTTTTAAAGGCCTGCAAGTCGAATGGGGATATTCAAGTTTTTTCTTTGATATTAATGAATAAGATAACAATAATAAGAAAACAAATTTTATTAGAGAAAAGGTATTTTAATAGGTTTTAAAGGCCTGCAAGTCGAATGGGGATATTAAAGTTTTTTCTTTGATATTAATTCAAGTTACACTTTTTGAGCGTGGTGACCGATAAGAAAACAAATTTTAATAGAGAAAAGGTATTTAATAGGTTTTAAAGGCCTGCAAGTTGAATGGGGATATTAAAGTTTTTTCTTTGATATTAATGAATAAGATAACAATAATGATAAGAAAACAAATTTTTATAGAGAAAACATATTTTAATAGGTTTTAAAGGCCTGCAAGTCGAATGGGGATATTCAATTTTTTTCTTTGATATTAATTCAAGTTAAACTTTTTGAGCGTGGTGACCGATAAGAAAACAAATTTTAATAGAGAAAACGTATTTAATAGGTTTTAAAGGCCTGCAAGTCAAATGGGGATATTCAAGTTTTTTCTTTGATATTAATGAATAAGATAACAATAATGATAAGAAAAGAAATTTTAGAGAAAAGGTATTTTAATAGGTTTTAAAGGCCTGCAAGTCGAATGGGGATATTCAAGTTTTTTCTTTGATATTAATTCAAGTTGCACTTTTTGAGCGTGGTGACCGATAAGAAAACAAATTTTAATAGAGAAAAGGTATTTAATAGGTTTTAAAGGCCTGCAAGTCGAATGGGGATATTCAAGGTTTTTCTTTGATATTAACCCCTTCCACTCCAGGGATGTACGTGCATACGTCCTAGTGTTAATGGCCATTAATACCATGGACGTACGTGCATACATCCAAAGAAAGTATACGATACAATAAGCCCAACGTTGTAGTGGTATCAGAGTTATTTTATTTGTCATATGGTATTTTGAAATCGTATTTTCATTACTGACAACTAGATTGCGTTAGTAGCCTCGGTGACCTATTAGTTTTGGTTACGCCAGTTGTTTCGTGACTTCTCGCGGCTGCGATTGTGTGTAATTTTCGCTCCTCGATTTTGTGTGTTTTGCCGGTGTTTGAAACTGGGAATAGTTTCTGATTCTAGTGATTCGGATAGTGATTATATCCCCGATTATGACGAACTTGAAGATTCCAATAATGACTTTACAACAAGTGAAGACGGCGAAACTGATGACAGATACTACATCATTGCTATAAATAATTGAAATACTTTTATGTGTATTCATATTTACTATCTTCATTAATTAAATATATTTACTTCACAACAAAATGCACATTGTTACTTCGTTATGTATTGCATTTGCATTATTTCAAAATTATAATCTGGTATTCACTTATTTACACTACAGCTAAGCCTGGAGCGGAAGGGGTTAATGGATAAGATAACAATAATGATAAGAAAACAAATTTTAATAGAGAAAAGGTATTTAATAGGTTTTAAAGGCCTGCAAGTCGAATGGGGATATTCAAGTTTTTTCTTTGATATTAATTCAAGTTACACTTTTTGAGCGTAGTGACCGAGAAGAAAACAAATTTTTTTCTTTTATTGAATAAATGAGAATATATCTGCAATGAGAATATATCAAAAATATCCGCAATCCATTTTTAGGTATCGAAAATCTCGATGTACCAAATTTCAATGATCTAACTCTATTTTTTGAAAAAAGGTATTTAATAGGTTTTTAAAGGCCTGCAAGTCGAATGGGGATATTCAAGTTTTTTCTTTGATATTAATGAATAAGATAACAATAATAAGAAAACAAATTTTAATAGAGAAAAGGTATTTTAATAGGTTTTAAAGGCCTGCAAGTCGAATGGGGATATTCAAGTTTTTTCTTTGATATTAATTCAAGTTACACTTTTTGAGCGTGGTGACCGATATAAAACAAATTTTAATAGAGAAATGGTATTTAATAGGTTTTAGAGGCCTGCAAGTCGAATGGGGATATTCAAGGTTTTTCTTTGATATTAATGAATAAGATAACAATAATGATAAGATAACAATAATGATAAGAAAACAAATTTTAATAGAGAAAAGGTATTTTAATAGGTTTTAAAGGCCTGCAAGTCGAATGGGGATATTCAATTTTTTTCTTTGATATTAATGAATAAGATAACAATAATGATAAGAAAACAAATTTTAATAGAGAAAAGGTATTTTAATAGGTTTTAAAGGCCTGCAAGTTGAATGGGGATATTCAAGTTTTTTCTTTGATATTAATGAATAAGATAACAATAATAAGAAAACAAATTTTAATAGAGAAAAGGTATTTTAATAGGTTTTAAAGGCCTGCAAGTCGAATGGGGATATTAAAGTTTTTTCTTTGATATTAATTCAAGTTACACTTTTTGAGCGTGGTGACCAATAAGAAAACGAATTTTAATAGAGAAAAGGTATTTAATAGGTTTTAAAGGCCTGCAAGTCGAATGGGGATATTCAATTTTTTTCTTTGATATTAATGAATAAGATAACAATAATGATAAGAAAACAAATTTTAATAGAGAAAAGGTATTTTAATAGGTTTTAAAGGCCTGCAAGTTGAATGGGGATATTCAAGTTTTTTCTTTGATATTAATGAATAAGATAATAATAAGAAAACAAATTTTAATAGAGAAAAGGTATTTTAATAGGTTTTAAAGGCCTGCAAGTCGAATGGGGATATTAAAGTTTTTTCTTTGATATTAATTCAAGTTACACTTTTTGAGCGTGGTGACCGATAAGAAAACAAATTTTTATAGAGAAAACGTATTTTAATAGGTTTTAAAGGCCTGCAAGTCGAATGGGGATATTCAATTTTTTTCTTTGATATTAATTCAAGTTACACTTTTTGAGCGTGGTGACCGATAAGAAAACAAATTTTAATAGAGAAAAGGTATTTAATAGGTTTTAAAGGCCTGCAAGTCGAATGGGGATATTAAAGTTTTTTCTTTGATATTAATTCAAGTTACACTTTTTGAGCGTGGTGACCGATAAGAAAAAAAATTTTAATAGAGAAAACGTATTTAATAGGTTTTAAAGGCCTGCAAGTCAAATGGGGATATTCAAGTTTTTTCTTTGATATTAATGAATAAGATAACAATAATGATAAGAAAAGAAATTTTAGAGAAAAGGTATTTTAATAGGTTTTAAAGGCCTGCAAGTCGAATGGGGATATTCAAGTTTTTTCTTTGATATTAATTCAAGTTGCACTTTTTGAGCGTGGTGACCGATAAGAAAACAAATTTTTATAGAGAAAACGTATTTTAATAGGTTTTAAAGGCCTGCAAGTCGAATGGGGATATTCAAGTTTTTTCTTTGATATTAATTCAAGTTGCACTTTTTGAGCGTGGTGACCGATAAGAAAACAAATTTTAATAGAGAAAAGGTATTTAATAGGTTTTAAAGGCCTGCAAGTCGAATGGGGATATTCAAGGTTTTTCTTTGATATTAACCCCTTCCACTCCAGGGACGTACGTGCGTACGTCCTAGTGTTAATGGCCATTAATACCATGGACGTACGTGCATACATCCAAAGAAAGTATACGATACAATAAGCCCAACGTTGTAGTGGTATCAGAGTTATTTTATTTGTCATATGGTATTTTGAAATCGTATTTTCATTACTAACAACTAGGTTGCGTTAGTAGCCTCGGTGACCTATTAGTTTTGGTTACGCCAGTTGTTTCGTGACTTCTCGCGGCTACGATTGTGTGTAATTTTCGCTCCTCGATTTTGTGTGTTTTGCCGGTGTTTGAAACTGTGAATAGTTTCTGATTCTAGTGATTCGGATAGTGATTATATCCCCGATTATGACGAACTTGAAGATTCCAATAATGACTTTACAAGTGAAGACGGCGAAACTGATGACAGATACTACATCATTGCTATAAATAATTGAAATACTTTTATGTGTATTCATATTTACTATCTTCATTAATTGAATATATTTACTTCACAACAAAATGCACATTGTTACTTCGTTATGTATTGCATTTGCATTATTTCAAAATTATAATCTGGTATTCACTTATTTACACTACAGCTAAGCCTGGAGCGGAAGGGGTTAATGGATAAGATAACAATAATGATAAGAAAACAAATTTTAATAGAGAAAAGGTATTTAATAGGTTTTAAAGGCCTGCAAGTCGAATGGGGATATTCAAGTTTTTTCTTTGATATTAATTCAAGTTACACTTTTTGAGCGTGGTGACCGAGAAGAAAACAAAATTTTTTCTTTTATTGAATAAATGAGAACATATCCGCAATGAGAATATATCAAAAATATCCGCAATCCATTTTTAGGTATCGAAAATCTCGATGTACCAAATTTCAATGATCTAACTCTATTTTTTGAAAAAAGGTATTTTAATAGGTTTTTAAAGGCCTGCAAGTCGAATGGGGATATTCAAGTTTTTTCTTTGATATTAATTCAAGTTACACTTTTTGAGCGTGGTGACCGATATAAAACAAATTTTAATAGAGAAATGGTATTTAATAGGTTTTAGAGGCCTGCAAGTCGAATGGGGATATTCAAGTTTTTTCTTTGATATTAATTTAAGTTACACTTTTTGAGCGTGGTGACCGATATAAAACAAATTTTAATAGAGAAATGGTATTTAATAGGTTTTAGAGGCCTGCAAGTCGAATGGGGATATTCAAGGTTTTTCTTTGATATTAATGAATAAGATAACAATAATGATAAGATAACAATAATGATAAGATAACAATAATGATAAGAAAACAAATTTTAATAGAGAAAAGGTATTTTAATAGGTTTTAAAGGCCTGCAAGTCGAATGGGGATATTCAATTTTTTTCTTTGATATTAATGAATCAGATAACAATAATGATAAGAAAACAAATTTTAATAGAGAAAAGGTATTTTAATAGGTTTTAAAGGCCTGCAAGTCGAATGGGGATATTCAATTTTTTTCTTTGATATTAATGAATAAGATAACAATAATGATAAGAAAACAAATTTTAATAGAGAAAAGGTATTTTAATAGGTTTTAAAGGCCTGCAAGTCGAATGGGATATTCAATTTTTTTCTTTGATATTAATTCAAGTTACACTTTTTGAGCGTGGTGACCGATAAGAAAACAAATTTTAATAGAGAAAAGGTATTTAATAGGTTTTAAAGGCCTGCAAGTCGAATGGGGATATTCAAGGTTTTTCTTTGATATTAATGAATAAGATAACAATAATGATAAGATAACAATAATGATAAGAAAACAAATTTTAATAGAGAAAAGGTATTTAATAGGTTTTAAAGGCCTGCAAGTCGAATGGAGATATTCAAGTTTTATCTGATCTACTTTATACACAAATTTTACGCGTACAGCTATTCACTGTTGTACATAGATGATAGATACCTTCCTATACACCTATATACTTTCTCACAAACAGCTGCTTATGTATTCGTCCGATTTCGGAGCAGCTCGTCTCGATCTGTGCGAGCTTCGTACAGCCAAAGTCTACCGAACTGTGTTAGGTTTTTTTTTCGTTACGAAATTTTTCGATTCGGTCGCCGCGCTCAAAGCCCGCGATAAAAGCTATACAATAGCTTAAAAAAAAAGTGGGACTTTGACAAAATTTTGGGTAAAATGTGAAAATTATTCTAAGTTTGTCAAAACACAGAAACTGTGGGACTTTGACAAAATTGGGAGAAAAATGCAAAAATATGTTAAAGTTTGTCAAGACACAAAAACCATAGGACTTTGACAAAATTAGGGGAAAAAAGCAAAAATTAGTTTAAGTTTGTCAGAACACGGAAACTGTGGGAGTTTGATAAAATTAAGGGGAGAGAAAAAAAAAAAATATTTTTGTTCTAAGTTTTTTTTCGTAAAAAGTATAAAAAATCGATAACTTTGTTTTAAATTATCACAGATTTATAGTTCAACCATTCGTTTTAAAGGTACTGACGAGACCTTTCCAAAGATACCCATCTTGAAAATTTTTGCCCTATATCACCGTTAAAAATTTAGAAAAAGCGGGATGGCAACGCAACCTGAAAGACGATTTTTACCAAAAGTTGATAGGCACTAATTTATGTCAAGGTGCAACTACATACCAATTTGTATGAAATTCTGTGCAGTAGTTCCAGAGATACAGTTGCCACAAAATTTTGTCACACACACACACACACAGACAGACATTTTCTAAAAATGGTAAAACCGTGTTCTACAGCTCTCAAAACGTGTAAATCCATCAAAAACCCGAAATCGAAAATTTTTATGAATCCAATACTTTCTTCTATTGAAAATAGAAGAAATAAAAAAAATCTAGATATATTGTGCTCTATTATGTGAGTTTAAAGCATGTTTTAATAGTGATGAAATTTATACATACTATTGAAGTTCACTTCAGCATCTACCTCCAAGAAAATGATGGTATAATATTCATAGCTATTTAAAGGACTGTGCAAAAGGCTAAAATACTGTCTATGGCAGGTGATATTTAGAATTGAACTTTTAATTGTGTTATGCGTTTCTATAGCTAAAA
The DNA here is from genome assembly GCA_963930645.1 of Salticus scenicus. NCBI lineage: Eukaryota > Metazoa > Arthropoda > Arachnida > Araneae > Salticidae > Salticus > Salticus scenicus. The sequence goes on along the minus strand of OZ005651.1, from coordinate 217,989,069 downwards.
TGCATTTTAACATCATAATGGTTACGAAATCTATATTTCTTACGCAGGGCTACACAAAAGAATACATCTGTACTTTTTTAAACAGGGCCATGCAAAAGGATTTCATGTATTGCTTTTCAAATTTTATGGGATGTTCTATATCATAATTTTTTATATTATTATAGAACAGATGAAGGAAATTTTGTCAGTACAAAATGCCGAAGATAACATGAACACAAGTTAACATGTTTATTTTCACCTTTCCTTTTATCTCTTAAAGAATGAATATTTCTTTTTTTTCCTCCTTTTTTGTATTGGAAATGCTATAATCCATGCATAAAACATGATTTTTCATTTTCTGATTTTCTTTGAAATTTCTTTAAAATATTCATTATGTAACATTTGACAATGCATGCAGATATGTAAATACATTTTAACAATGTCCCCTATACCTGTGTTATAATAATAGAGGGTGAAGATTTTAAGGGGCATCGGAATTTCTCTTTACCAAGGGGTGCCAAATACCCTTGCACCAGCCCTGTATTCTTGCAGTTCAATCAGCTACCTCTCATAGCAATGGCCATTATATGATTTAGTGGATGGAATGTGCTTTACCCCACTGCTTGGCGTCTTTTTTCCCCGATTGCCGATAAAGATACCAATCTTGGCACCCTCAACGTCTTCCCATCAGTGAACGATCGATGTATGAAACTAAATCTCACCTTGATGTTTTGAAGTTGTGTGATTTTCACGTATCTAATTGTTGCCAAACGAAATTTTGTGCCTTTTAAAGATTCATGGAGATTGAGGAAGAGATATCCAGTGATGTTTTTTTGGTTTTCATGTACGCAAAGTGTACAGACGTACGTATTACTGATTGCTGCAAACCGAAATATTGTGCATTTTGAAGATTCATAAAGATTGCGGGTGAGGTATTTGTGATTTTTTTTTTTCTTTTCCATGTACACGAAGTGCACTGATATATGTATTACTAATTGCTGTGAAACGAAATATTGTGCATTTTAAAGGTTCATGAAGATTGCAGGGTGAGGTATTTAGTGATGTTTTTTTGGTTTTCATGTACGCAAAACATAGATTCATGAAGATTGCGGGTGAGGTATTTAGTGATGCTTTTTTGGTTTGCATGTATGCAAGTCCCTGACTGCTGGGAAATAAAATTCCAAACAGTCACCAATAACCCATAGTGCAGTACTAGTATGACATGAAATCCAACCTACCTACCTTGGTAAGTAGCAGTTTATTTAATATGTTTGGATCAGTTTTTCTTTTTTAATAATGGCAACAGTAGGTATTTTTTGATTTTCATTTTACATGTGCCAGAAGTACGTTTCGAATGGAGCTGGTCACTCTTTTTTTAATGTAAAAAGTTTGTTAATGGTTTTGGAGTATGCAGTATTTATGATGAATATATTTGACAAAAACTTTGGAGTAGTATTTTAAATGGTGTTAATTTGTCTAGTGTAGATGGTTATTTAGAAGTTTTGATGGAGGATTAATTATTTTTTTATTCCAAGGGAAATGGTGTTTTCTACAAAGTTCAGAACAGGTACATGAAAAAACGTATTTTTTATTCATAATTTATTTGTTGTGTTTTTTTCAATTTATGGTATTTTACCATGTTTTTATTAACTTCGATTCTTGTGTGTTTGTGTGTTTGTCAGGGACAAATCTTGCAATCGATTTTTAACTAACTTCCCGACTAGCTAGATATTTGAAATTTTCAGGACAGCTCACAACACGGTGACAATACATTTTTCTAATAATTTTAGTCAACTATTTCAAGTCCCGCTGCCTTCGGCAGCGCTTATATGATTCGACAGAAAATTTATTTAACCAACTTCCCGACTAGCTAGACATTTGAAACTTTCAGAATAGTTCAGAACACGGTGAAAATGCATTTTCTTAAAACCTTTAGCCAACTGTTTCGGGTTCCTGCTGCCTTCGGCAGCGTTTTCAGTACAAAGCTTGCAATCGATTTTTCACTAACTTTCCGACTAGCTAGACATTTGAAACTTTTAGGACAGCTCACAACACGGTGACAATACATTTTTCTAATAATTTTAGTCAACTATTTCAGGTCCCGCTGCCTTCGGCAGCGCTTAAGTAATTCAACAGAACATTTATTTAACTAACTTCCCGACTAGCTAGACATTTAAAATTTTCAGAATAGTTCAGAACACGGTGAAAATGCCTTTTTTAAATACCTATAGCCAACTGTTTCGAGTTCCTGCTGCCTTCGGCAGCGTTATCAGTATAAAGTTTGCAATCTATCTTTCACTAACTTTCCGACTAGCTAGACATTTGAAACTTTTAGGACAGCTCACAACACGATGACAATACATTTTTCTAATAATTTTAGTCAACTATTTCAGGTCCCGCTGCCTTCAGCAGCGCTTATATAATTCGACAGAACATTTATTTAACTAACTTCCCGACTAGCTAGACATTTAAAATTTTCAGAATAGTTCAGAACACGGTGAAAATGCTTTTTTTTTAATACCTTTAGCCAACTGTTTCGGGTTCCTGCTGCCTTCGGCAGCGTTACCAGTACAAAGCTTGCAATCGATTTTTCACTAACTTCCCGACTAGCTAGATATTTGAAACTTTCAGGATAGCTCAGAACACGGTTGCAATATATTTTTTTTAATACTTTTAGTCAACTGTTTCAGATCGCTACTGCCTTCGGCAGCGTTCGTATGATTCAACAGAAAATTCATTTAACTAACTTCCCGAGTAACTAGACATTTGAAACTTTCGGAACAGTTCAGAATACGGTGAAAATGCTTTTTAAAAATATTTTTATCCAATTGCTTCGGGACCCTGCAGCCTTCGGCAGCGTTTCCAGTACAAAGCTTGCAATCAACTTTTAACTAACTTCCCGGCTAGATAGCCATTTGAAACTTTTATAATAGCTCAAAAGACGATAGCAAGGAATTTTTTTAATACTTTTATCCAATTGCTGGGGTTCCGGCTGCCTTCAGTAGCGTTTATATGATTCAACAGAAAATTAAAAAACATTGTTTATAAATTTTTTTTTATCTTATAATTATTTTGTTTTGTAATGTTTAAAATTACCCATAGCGCAATACTAGTGCGACATTAAACCTTACCTACCTACCTTGTAATGTTTAATATTTGATACTTTTCCTTTATGAAAATTGTGCAATATTTTAAAATTTGTACTTTTCTTTGTACTTTGTTTCTTTGCAATACATGGTGTCAAAACTAAAATGTTTAATAAATGCTCAGATATAGAGCCATCTGTAAAATCTTAATTCAAGAATAATAGCAGTGCCATCTGTCACCTGATAAATGCATGGGTAAGGTGTTGTTGCAGGCAGTGGGTTAAAGCACATTCTACCCAAATTCTGCTACTGGTGCTGCAGCACACATGTCAGCAATTGCTGATTGAGAAGTTAGAATTTCCCAAATGAAAAAAAGATTTTCAAAGATTTAACATAATATTCAGTTCTGAGGCCCATAAATATGGAATTCAAGTATTTTTTAAGGACTTTCAAGATTTGCAAGAACCTTACGAGTGTGCTTCTTTGCCAGTATCTTGAAAAACAGCAATCTTTTTCAATTATTGGCTGCAAACATAATAGATCTTTATAATACAAACCTAAAAACACAAGATTGTGCATTGTATAGAATTTTGCATTACATAGATCACATTTCATACCTCATTAAATTTACCATGTATACATAGCCAAATAAGTCTGAAACATATCAAAATAGAGTAGAGTATCTTTAAGTTACTTTCCTTGAAACAGAAATTGAACAGATTATAAATTTCATGGTTAAATTTACTTTATAACATAGTCCAAATATGTCCGTACCAAATTATTTATTATACTAATACTCATTTTTAAAAATAATAATAACAATAGTTCTTTTTTCATTAAAAGCTTCGAATTAGGGGATAAAGAAATACTAATGTATCACATTTAGTCCTCTAGAGAGTAATAGTTTTTTTTACAATGTAGGAATGCAAGTGCTTCTTAACTGCAAATTTATTGTTTATGTTTGAGAGGTTTTGCGTTATATGGTATTGCACCCAGTGTCAGAAAGTTTTGTAGCTGTCTGCAACAGGCTTTTAAAATTTTATAATCTGTCTGCAAAATTTGCATGTAATCAGGGGTTAAAATGGCTTACACTCAAAAAGCCTGAAAGCTGATAGCAACAATCTTGGGGCAAAGGGGGGCAGCTCAACAACAGTTTGGTGATCACGTGCAACAATACACAAATACAATTTTTTCTACAGAACAATATAGTACAAACAATTATAAAATAAGTTGAACTCATTCAATTAAATATTTTTATAGCAATGTTTGACACAACACAATATAAATAATTATAAATAATAAAAGTATTAGTTTTAGTTTTGATACAGAAATTTTTATAAGTGAATTTTGAAATGGAACAGAAGTTTTAGTGCAGTTTTAAATGAAATTAGCACTTTCGGAGCAGGTGTGTGACTTTTGTGTAATGCACTTTAGAATAGTTTAAATGAAAATAGCACTTTTGCAGCAGATTGGATTGTTTTCAATACAATGGCAGTTGTTCTTTGCGGGAGCAGAACACAAAGGGGAAGAATGAATGATGGCTGAAAAATGCTCAGAATCTGAAGAGAACGGGATTGAACGTGAAGGATCCGGTAGGTGTACGTTCCCGTAGAATCTCGGTAACAGGAGAAAAGAATACATGCATAACGCAACCTATCAAAGGAGATCTAGGCTCCCTAGGTCACCGTTGTTAAGCACTGTTTTACGTGTTCCTACCAAGGTACATATAGGGGGCTCTAGTGTTCCTATCAGAGAGCATCTAAGACGTCATACATCAGTAGCACATTGTCACAGGTGAAAAATATCCATAAATTGCAGACAATTTTTTATATGACTGCAGACAAAGACTATCCGAAAGTAGCAGCCAATTTTTTATTAGTGCAGACAAAGACTGTCCGAAAGTTGTGGACAAATTTTTTTTATTAGTGCAGGCAAAAACTGTCCTCAAGTTGTTTTTCTGTGTCTGTGACTATGTCGCCGTGTTTCTGCCACTGGGGTATTGTGTTATAAAGATCTTCTGCTGTAAGCACATTTCAAGATTTAAATTAATACATTTTACCTTTAGCCTTTAAAAATTTTCTAAATCAGTTGCCAGCTAAAATTAATATTGATAAAATTACATCACTCATATTTAAAATTTAGGTAAAATTGTATTTTAGATGATTTTGTTCGGAGAATACTTAAGGATCAAATTCATCAAGAACTATACTTGAACTTTTATACTCAAATACTATTTAAAAAATAATAATAAATAAATAAAAACTTCAGAACTCATGATTTGATCATGTAAACCACGAGAAAATACTCCATTAAGCAAGAAACCAAAGACAAAAATTTTGAACCTGATACCTTTAAAGTACTTACAATCTAAGTCATGTAAAGAACACAATTAGCTGAAAGACTAGTCAATATTGTCATATGTTTCTATAAGTTTAATAAATTCCGTTATATTTGATTTCGCTAGTAAAAAAGTAGATAAATGGAAACCATTTGAAAATCATACTATTTTACTTGAGAAATTTTAGAGTTTCAAGTATAAAAAGAAAAACTGAAATCTGATATTCAATGTAGTTACAGGGTCGCAGGTCTGATCAAATAAATCAGTAAAATCATAATTATAAGAAGTTTGTACGCAAAGCGCACGAGATAAATTATTATACTTTAAAGAGGTCAGTCACCATACTTTTAACTATAAATAATCCCCTTACCTGCTTAACAATCGCATGATTTAACTGAGCTGTAGGAGGTTGCTGAGCAGTCATGATGATTAGTATGAACAAGAAATAAAATGTAGAAAACCTAGAACGATCTCAAAAAATATGGTTGATGTAAACGGGTCAAGATTAATTAAACGTGAATTTTAGGAAGACGGCAATAAATGTTTTTAGAAATAGATAATTTCTACATAAAAAATCATATTTGTTTCTGATATAACAAGCTTTTGGTGATCTTTAAGTAAAAACAAACAAATAACACTGCTTTAAAAGGCAAAAATACGGAGAGCAGAAACGTTGACCCTCTCTACAAGCTAGTTACCATCAGCAGAATTTCAAACAGGCCAGATGATGTGGCGTATCTATTTTGGTTGGCTGGTTTACTCATTAGTAATGATAATCTTGGGAATTGGATGGATGGGTTTTACGTCACACTAGTGCTACGCAATGGGAGATTGGCGACGATCAGAGTGCGCAGTTGGGCAATTGGTGACGATCTGGGACACACACCTAGAGGTGATCCGGAGGCATGCCATCACAATTTTGATCCTCCACGGAAGGGATAGGCGACGGTCTGGAACTCACCCCTAGAGGTGGTCCGGAGACAGGCCATCACAATTTCCACCGAAGGGATGGCTCTTCCGCTAACAGGTATAATTTTTAATGGGAACATGGAGGACATTGCGGCCAAAGAATCTCTCCGGTTTAGAGATTCTTTGGATTTGGCTTTCGGCTAACACAATAGAGCAGGCGCATGTTTATAAACAAGCGACGATATTCCGCAACTTTTGCGCATGTAGGCAAAATATCTGCCTCTCGATTGGTGCTTTATCCCACCTTTTGCCTACATTCTAAAGTACGCGCGGAATCGTCTGTCACAGTGACGTCTCGTGCGCTTGCTCTATACATACCGTAGTAGTTCACGGGCACAGGAGAATTCTCGATGATGTTGGCCACACAAGGGGGTTGCCATTTCTCTTTCTACCTAAATTAAAGCTCGATGCTTTCAACGCTAGCGCTGATATCAAAGAGACTCTGATTGGAGTAAAGTCCCTAAATAAAATAATAGGCCGTCGCATCACCGCCATTTTTTGCCTCCGAAGAGGACAGCATTCCCGCTTGGCGTCCTTATCGCTTCCCAAATGATTTTAAGAAATCTTGATCTGTAGCTAATCCCGTCCTCAGGATGTCATTTTATTCTGAGGATATCCTATGGATGTACGATGTGTTGTTAGGGCGGTTTCTGTTTCTTTTACAAAACGTCGCCAAAACTCAAATACACAGTAATAGAAGGTCTATGAACACTTTATATTCACTTCTTGAATGATTATAACAGTTTATCGCTAAACAAACTTCCATATCATGGTTTACTTAGCTAAAATTATGAAATATAATAAAATAAGTTACTCTAAAGTAACGCAAGACAATAAAAAAAAAAAATGTTTGTGGTTTGTTTATCAGAGAAACTCGCTGGGTACATGTGGCAACCCTAAGGCAACAAAATGCCTGATGCGCCAGCTCGTATATATAGGAGCCTTAGATTGGAGCGTAGAAAACGTTGACGTTTGCTTCTGTGTTCTTAAAAACCAGGGCTTGATTCTTTCCACCAGACTTGTAGTCGATTACAGAATCCTTAAAAGATTACAATGGACAATTTGCACACATGAGGGATTTGAACAAAATTTTATTTTTCTGGTAGTTTTAGGCTCATAAATTTCAAAAAGTTTATTAAAAATGCAAATAAAGTTCTCAATAATTTCAAAAATAACTTTAAAACTAACCAAAAATCATGTGACTTCAAAACGCTGTCTGACGTCACACTTTATGATGGTTCAATGTTTACATTTGTTAGCCTAGTTAACAAGCAGCAATTTGTTTTAACTTTCGTAATTATCAATCATTTATGTGATTTCTGAGCATTTCTTTTTCATTTTATAATAATTTAATACCAGTATCACCATTTTTCCTTATCATTATTTTCAATTGTTTTCTTTTCATGGCGGTTGTCCAATGTTTTCGTTTAATAGGATCCTGTGGAATGCTAAAGAATAGCTTTTGAGAAGCATTTAGCCATTGTATTAGTGCAGAGTGGTACAATACAATATTTATACTATGATTTTTTAATATCCGTCATTATTATAAAATACAAAACCTATTTCACTGATTCAAGAAGCAATGCAAAGCACAAAATTGAATGTAAACAACGATTACTCCCGTTTGTTGTCATAAAGAGTGACGTCACGATATTTTATACTGCGTTTTCTCGATAGAGTAAATAGAACGATGTTAAAATTGTTATAAATCAGTCATTAGATTTCAAATAGAGAAAATGTTTGTATTTATTTTCTTACCTTTTCATATTCTATTATATAAGAATAAAATCAGAAAACGTGCAAATTCTCTATTACGATTATTTTTAATCTTTAAATGCCGATTACGAATACGTTTAGATTACGATTACAGTTTTGATTACGTTTCGATTAGACTCTAGAATACGATTACATTCAGATTACGATTACAGTTTTGATTACGTTTTGATTATACACTAGAATACGATTACATTCAGATTACGATTACAGTTTTGATTGCGTTTTGATTATACTCTAGAATACGATTATATTCAGATTACGATTACAGTTTTGATTACGTTTTGATTAGACTCTAGAATACGATTACATGAAAAATCGATTACAATTAAACTTCAATTATACAGATTTCTCAATCTCGATGTGATGAATATCGCTTGTATATAATCTTTCTTAGATATTTCTTCACATATATCCTTAAATATATCTTGTATATATACTCTCCTTATATTCTCTATATATTCTTTATTTTGATTGCTTTCAGATTAAGCTTTTAATATTACAGCAAGCAGATTAAAATTATCATATCAAGTAATTTAACATCTAAAGCGAGAGAAATTTCATATTTATACAAAATTCTATATTTTGACTTATCAAAGAAATGTAATCATTAAAATATTGAAAGAAGTTTTAAGTATGAGTCAGAAATTAAAATACTATCTGAAATATCTGTCACAAATTTAACTTCTTTATAATAACTTAGTAGACCAAAATTTATTTTCAAATCGACCGCTAGTTCCGAAGCATGAAATTCGTTTTATATTACTTTTGCATTTTCAGTAGAAAAGAAAGATTAAAAAATATATATATTATTTAGTAAAACATAAAAAGGAAAGAAGTAGAAGCTATGTAAATTTGGAGAACCCCTTAAATTATATCATATGTAAGTATGTACACTCATTGAATTACATTGGTAGCAATGTGTAAAGGTATAAGTAAGAAGTCTAAATGAAAATGCAATCAATTTAATTAAAAAAGAAGTTTCAAACATTCGCATTTGATTTAAATAAAACTGTCAGTTAAAAATGCATTTTTTTTTTTTTTTTTTACAAAAAAGAAATATCATATTGATATAAATTTAAAAATTGCAAATTAGATGTACAATTCTGTTGCCTATAATAAATAATGAGTTTAGTTATCTTTATATCTTCATAGATTATGATGACACCTGTATTAATTAAATGATTTTATTAAATGGTCTAGATAATATATTTATGTTTCTCAAATGAATATTAATAAACAAATATTTCTCGTCTGTAAAATTTAGCACTACTACCCCTCCCCTCCCAATAAATAAATAAAATCAATTAATAATCCAAAAATTTTTATTTTTTCTTACTTCTGAACATTGAACTTCATACATATACAAATAGAATGTAGGAGAGCTTTAAAATTCTTTTAAACATTTTTATTTAATTTAATCAAAATTAAATTTTTTAGTAGTTTCCCGCTTTTAGTAGAGTGGGGAACTCGTGTAGAATTTTCCAGCGACACTGAATAACTTCTTTACGGGTGCTGAAGATGCACAGATAGAGAGATATTTTGAACTAATTTTTGCAATTTTTGGCTATCTTTTGTCATTTTCCTTCCAAAAATTTAGAGGGCAAATATCTTCTCCTTTCAATGGCTCTTTTAAATACTCCGTTATTTCCGATTTTGCTATATAATTCTTGGCAAGTTTACTTGATATTTTCCCGCCCAAAAACGCAAACAGTTTAGTCTTTTTTTTTTTTTTTTTTTTTTTTAGGTTCAAGTGCGGCTTTTTCTTCTGGTTCTGTTATTTCTTCGACAAGAAAGTGATTCTTCATTTCTTTAATTATTATTTCACACACTTGCTCATTCGTCAAGTCCAGGCAACTATTCTTGAATCGTGGATCCAAAATTGTTGATATAATAAATGGTGTACTTTCCACATATTTTTTCATCCTTTTTTCTAAGGAAAATTTCAAAGCTTGGATGAGAAATCTTTCTTATAGATTTCAAATTATTTTACAACAATAAAATACAATAAATACAAATATATATAAAAAATATTTTATTAGGCCCCATAAATAACGGTAATCATTACAGAAATATGTTTGAAAAGAGAAATAACCTATATCGCAATATTTCGGCAATCAGAATGTTTTACTTAAATTTACTAGAGCATACGCAAATGGATAAATGAACGGAGAGACAGAAGAGGAAAAGACAATCAAAAATTAAATTTAAAATATTTCAAGAAATTAAATTAAAATTTCGTAAGTTCAAAAAATTATGAAATCATTAAAGCATATCTAAACTTTAAAGTTGCTTTTTAGTGGACAACTTAAGTTTTAAGACGGGTGAGTAACAATCATATTTCAGAGATTTCTTTTACTTTTTAATGGCAAAGCATCTTATTAAGTGGATTGTTAACATGTTTAATTTTGTGATTAAGCAAACCTCTTTATTCTCATAAAAATATTTTCGATTTGTTTGTTAACTTTTATTTTTATTTTTTTTAATTTCAATAAAGCGTTCTACTAAATATTTTTTGTAAATAAAACACCTTTAAAAGGTTTATAAAAATAAATACACCAATAAGTTCATATAAATTTGTAGATATAGAAAATGAAATAATCATTCTAAACAATAATCACTCTATAACGTTGCTAGGAAGTATTAAAAATGATAAAGGCAAACGAAAATGCAATTCCAGCAATTTTCAATTATAACCGTTATTGAAAGCGAAAATTTCTGTGTTGCTCTCTAAATCTTATTGCTAATGACATTATATTCTGCAGGAAGCATTTTCTTGCGAATATGTATTGTTAGTGTCTACTGCATTATGGTTTGTGCGAAATAAATGTTAAAATATGATCTATAGAAATACCTTTAAAATTCTTTCAAATTTCTCTGTAAACAAACCAGTGGTAATATTTACCATATTTTTAAAAGGGAACAATTCCATAGAGAACTTGAAGAACGTAACATATATTAGTTTCAAAAAATTCCATAAATATTTAAGAGAATAAGAGCGCGCGCGAAGAGACGAACCGAAGTCTTAAGCATAATGATAAAGAATTTTTCGTTGTGTCCCTGTAAAAACCCACAAATGCTAGATTCACCAAAATACTTATATTTAGTGCAACAGTGATTTATAATATTCATATAAATTTTCAGCTCAATTGAATAAAGCGTTTAGATACTATCGCACTTTTAAAAATTTGGTCCCATAGGCCATAATGATAAAGAATTTTTCTTTGTGTCCCTGTAAAAAAGCTGTAAGTGCTAAATTAACCAAAATCTATACAATTGGTGCAACTGTGACCTATAACATGTGTACAAATTTTTTGCTCAAATTAATAAGGCGTTTAGACGCTATCACACTTTTAAAAATTTGGCCCCATAGGCATAATGATAAAGAATTTTTCTTTGTGCCCCTGCAAAAAACCTGTAAGTGCTAAATTCACCAAAATCAATACAATTCGTGCAACTGTTACCTATAACATGTATACAAATTTTTACCTCAGAGTAATAAAGTGTTTAGACGCTATCGCACTTTTAAAAATTTGGTCCCACAGGCCATAATGATAAAGAATTTTTCCTCGTGTCCCTGTAAAAAAACTATGAGTGCTAGATTCACCAAAATCTATAGGGTTCGTATTATGGTGACTTACAATATACGTACCAACTTTCAGCTTATTCGAACAAAGCGTTTAAACGCTAGCGTGTTCACTCACAGACATACATACACACATACATACATCATCGTAAAAATAGTGGAAACGGACTCAGGGGACCTCGAAACGTATAGAAACATCAAAATCTCAAATTCGGATTTTTGACATGATTACAGTACTTTCCTCACTATAGTGTTCGGAAAGTAAAAAATAAAAATAATAAACACACACTATTTTTTTGGTCTATAGCATTTTTATATTACAATACATTACAGGAAAACAAGATTTTCCGAAATGATGCTGAGCTTCCCTTAGCTTCAAAGCTTAATCGGGCCCTGAAAACATGACCACTGAAATATTCCAGGGTGAGTAGGTAAGTTCAAAAATTAGCTTGTTAATAGGCTGACCAAATCAAAGTACCTTTATAAGAGAGAAGCATTAAAAATTGCTACAATTATCCAATTATGGATGTATTTTTTCATTCCTAATAAACAAGGACTAAAAATAAAGTGTTATTGATTAATAATTTAGTTTCTATAACTTTTTAAAACTTAGAAAAATGCCTTAAAAAACAAAGGCGTCCCCATTTTGTCCCCAGAAAATGGGGACGTTTAGTCAGTATACTTGTGATTGTGAAGCTAGAAAATTTTGAAAAAAGGGATAACAAAAAAATATAAATCGAGTAAAAATGGCAGCAAAGAAAAGAAAAATATAGTGCAATTTTATTTTAGAGATAGACACTGAGCTGAAGAACAACTGGAGGAAATGCTAGATCGGTTTTCGCGTGCCGTTTTTTGAAGGTTTGTCTTCCGAGCGTTGTATGGCAAAAAGCCTTTGATATATTTATATTTCAAAGTAAAATTGTGTAAAGGTTGTCTGTTCGAACAACCATATGCTAAACATGACATTACAATTTTAAATTTTAATTCTGTAAAGATTATAATAGTAATAGATGACCCGATAAATGTAGCTTGCCATACAAGGCAGGCGAACGATTGCAGAAAAACTGGCACGCACGAACACTGTGTAAAAGTATTGGAAGCATTTGCTCCAGTTGTTCTTCAGCTCAGTGGAGATAGATTACGTTTACATTGCTCCACGATACAGATTATTCTCTAGAAAAATATAATGAGATTACGATTAGATTACGATTATAATTTAAATATTTTTTTTGATTACGATTAGATTACGATTACAATTTAAATATTTTTTTGATTACGATTAGATTACGATTATAATTTGAATATTTTATTTTGATTACGATTAATCAGCGATTACGTTCCTTTTGTAATCGATTACAATCGATTACGATTACGCGATTAAGAGTACTACAAGTCTGCTTTCCACAAGCGGTTTCAGTTTCAGTCAACCCTATTTGTTTGGCAACTGTAAAAATTGTTTCGCCCGCATGCTAGTTTTTCTTTTTGAAAATATTTGTCCAACAGATGGCGATAGTTACGACTTTATAAGATTCCCATTTGGGTAGCTCTTGGCGTACCCTACGTGCACTCAACCATAACCATAGAGCTGTAAAGGGTGTCTACCTGTAACCATTAGCTCTGAAAGTTGTTTGTTGCTATAGCAACAATCCATGCCATTTCCTTAAGATAAGTATTTGAATTTGGAAATGAAATGCAGCCTTTAAACCAATAAACACATAAATAAAATGATTCCGAAATTAAATAATTTCTACAAATGAAGAAAATTTTCTGTTTTCACGGGGAATAAATGTAGATTGTGAAGATGTTTGTATTTTTTTTATATTTTCCCTTTAATACTTAATTTTCTTTGTTAATCAGCAATATTTTAATTCATGTTTTATATCAACTAAAGCTTTTTAAATCTAAATTTACTCGTATTTAATCTCATACTAGGTTTTTAAGAAGCAACTTTCTACGTTATTCAATTATTACTTACTTGCCAATTATTATAGCTGTGAAGAGATTTTATGATACTTCCTGTGCCATGTGAAATATATGCTGGAAGTGAACATGAGTTCTAGTAAAGGTAGATATAGTTTTTCAACTTGTTTATCACGAGGTCTTAAAATTTTTAATGTAATTTAGATTTATACTAAGCTGTTGGTTTTATTTTGAAGTTTTATTGTGTTTTGCTGGTGGTAGTTTACAGTTAATTGAAAGAATTTTTATGTGCTGAATTATTTTTCCTATTTTACTAAACTGAAATAATTTAATTGTATATTGTTCTTTACAAATAATCTTTTTTCCCTGTGTCATTATTAAAGTTCTATTTCAAGTTTTACATTTAAACTAGGGATGAAACGGATAGTGATTTTGCCGGATATCGGATATCCGGAGCTCCTTTGCCTGCCGGATACGGATATCCGGCATTAGTTTTGTTTTTTGTTGTGTTCTACATTTCTTTTCTTTTTCTTTGTTTTAAAAATATAAACATATTTCATATACTATTCTTTTAAACACATTTTAAATATAATTTACTTAAGCATATTTATTTAGCATTCTATTTATTTGTGCAATATTGCAATGAAGAATAAAACTTAAGTCTAACATACTTATTCCTACACTTGCAATTTGTCACAAAAATATAGGTTTTGTTCAGAATTATAAAACAAAAACTTATCATTTACACATTTTTTACAGTACTAAAAAAATGTGTGCTTGATATGTATTTAGAAAAAAAAAAGGAACAAAATATTTTACTAAATATAATCATAGTTGAAGGGTTGGTTATTTTCATAAGAAAACGTATATATTGTGGCCATCACACACACTTAATGTTTAAATTGTACAAAAGTTTAACCATAGTTTCACACAATAAATATTTTACATATGGAGTTTGGTGCAATTTTAATCAATAGATGCTGAGATATAGGCTTGTGAAAAATCATAATAGATAGCAGATCCACTTGTCGGCTGATATGCACCTAAATAAGGCCGACATCAGTTGAACGGAATTTTTGTCACACACAAATACAAACTTTTAAAAATTGATCAAACCAGGTTCTGGACCTCTTAAAATGTGTAAATCCAGCAAAAACCAAATGTAGAAAATTTTTAGGAATCCAATACCTTTGTTTCAGGCATTTATAAGAAAACATATAAGAAAGAAGCAAAAAGAAAAATCTAAAAGCTTCCATGGCTTAGTATGTTATGGCCATTACGAAACTTTCTTTTATATCACTCTACATAACAAAGCTACACACTGTTTAACATGCACAGTAGAAACTTAATAATAGCTTCGCACAATAAAGATTTTAGATATGGAGTTTAGTGCAATTTTAATCAAAAGATTGTGAGATGTAGCCAAGTAGAGAATCATAGAAGGTGAGGAACAATTGCGACATCTGTTGGTCAATATACACCCAGATTAAGCCAGCTTTCATTCTCCTATTATTTATCTTGCATATCAAGTTAAGAGTGCAGTTAAATGTTATAGATGTTGAGATTTAGCCTTCCTATTCACAGGGTAAATTGCAGCATAGTATAGTCACCTATCGACCAATATGCACCAAAATTGAATCAACATGATGTTTCATAAAAATGGTCCTCTCACGTACCAAATTTTGTGTAATTATACACATATAAATCCAAGATAATTTCTCCATTCACGGGAAAATTGCAGCATAACAGCATCGTCTATTGGCCGATATGGCACAGAAATTAAATAAACATATATTTCATAATAGCCCTGTGACATACTTAGTCTTTTTTTTAATTATACACAGTAGAAGAGATATAGTCCTCCTTTAAATGGGAGAAAGCACAGTATAACAATGCCACCTATTGAGTAATTTGCACCAAAAGTCGATGGGCACTTTTTTTTGGTTAATGCGCAACTATGTATAAATTTATATGATATTCTGTGCATTAACTCTTGAACTACAGCTGCTACACAACTTTTGTCAGACAGACATTTTCTAAAAAAGGTCAAATTCAAAATTCTGGTTCACTCAAAATGTGTAAAACCACCAAAAACGGGAAGTTGAAAATTTTACGAATAAAATGCTTTCTTCTATTGAATATAAAAGAAAGTAATGATTCAAAACAAATTTATATTTTTGTTTCTTTAAATGCTTTTTACTTATTTTATATTCTGTACTGATAAGAAAAAAAAAATTAGATTATTTATTAAAATTCTTTAATTAAAAGTAAGTTGTTTTTCTAATGTACAAAATCATAAACTTTAAATAATTGAGCTTTTTTTTTTTTTTATTATTTTATTCTTTAACAATCTGAAAATGAAAATACAGACGCAATGGGAAATTCTAAATTCAGGTATTTTTGCAAGATATTCCATTAAAAGTGAAAATTTATACAAATTGGAGTTTTTTTAAAATTCAAATCAAATAGGTAGATGACACGTTTAATTGAATAGGTAATAGCACAGACAATGATGCCAGAGGGTCTGCTAGTATAAATATATGTTCACAAAAATAATATATTCACTTTCTTGTGTAGGGAAAAGTGGATTGTAAATAATCAGGCAGGTTTTAGTCAATAAATGCACATTATTTGACTCATTCTCGAAACAATCTAACAACTTTTACTTTCAAGACTAACAATATTACTGAACATTCTCAACTTATTAAACAAAAGTCATGAAAACAGAGTTATATGCAGTGCAGAGGATGAATATTATTTGTTCAGGAACAACAATGAACAGCTCTTTTTATTGTTATGGGGAAGATTAGGGGGAATGTTATAGATCATTCTGGAAAATCCTAGCTAACTCCACAAAATTAAAATAGGCTTTCTATATCTCTTAAATCTGAAGCTACTTTTTGCTAAATTTATTTGCTAAAGTGGCCAAATTCGACTTTTGCAATTTTTTTTTTTTTTAACCTTTACAAGCTACAACTGATGTAGGAGAAAAAAAAAGAAAAAAGTTGCAAAATTTTCATCTGATTGGAATTTAAGCTTGAATTTTCACCTCCGGATATCCGGCTTGAAATTACCGGATATCCGTATCCGGACTGCTGATATCCGGTACCCTGTCGGATATTTAAAACTCAGCCGGATACCGGATAGTTACCGGATATCCGTTTCATCCCTAATTTAAACGTTTTACTTTGTTTATGTTTTGGACTTTATAACAACAATAATAATGAATTCTTGTGTTTATTCTATAAGCCTGGAGGCAGTTATTGGATTATTTATAGAATAATGGTGTTTCCCACGGTTTTAAGAAAGAGCATGGTGTTGCTAAAATTATAAGAATACATTTAATATCTGGACATTCATTCTGGACATTCATGTATGAAATTAGAAGTATGCATACAGTAAATTTTATTTCAATGAATTTCAAAACAAACACAAAAGTGAAACAATAATTTATTTTCTTAAAATGTATTTTTGATATGTTTTCTAATGATTCAGAGTATCGTTTTGCAATACTATTCGCAGTATCGACTCATCTTGTGAGCAGTACATCGGAAGCAGCAATAGGTGCCTTACAGTAAAGCTGTTCCATAATTTTGACTTTACTTTTGCTTAATACTATGTATAAATGAATTCTGATGATCATACACAACAGTTTTATTTATGTACAGTATATTCCTGATTATCTGCAAAATTGAGTGTCATGGGTTTTGCAGATGATGCAAATCATGGATAAGCCACAAAAATTAAAAGGGTTAAATTATATAAAAAACTTTCTATCCCAAAAACGCAACTGTATTGTATATAAGTGTATATTTTACATAATACAAACAATGAAAATTTTCTCAATATACTAAAAATATATTTTTTATATATACTAGGATATAAAAATAATAAACAAAAAAGTCTATGTATGCTGAAGCCAAGGTACAATCTGTAAGCTAATTCATGCACTAAATTAAACAGTAGATACTGCAAATATGCTACTACCCAGGAGCATTTTAAATACTTGCCTTTTTACACACCACTTTATTTTTAGTGAAATTATCGCCAATATGTAATTATGATTAAAAAGGAAGAAAAATACCCTTCAAGAAAAGTAGTGTGAAATAAAAAGGCAGTGCTTCGGAATAAGTTAAAATGTTGGCATGCACATTACTGTTCTGTACTGTACAAAAAATAAAACAAAAGCAGCATAGTTCTTTATATTTACAAATTTTTTTTAAAAGAATAATCATTTGGTTTTGTTTCTTGTTAAGAAAACCTCTCTCTTGATCCTGCCTTTTCTTTTTGCACCTGTGGATAATCCGCTCATAGATAATTGAGAGTTTACTATATATAGCATTTATGTATGTAGTATATATTATAAATTAACTTCAATACTCCATTATTTGTGCAAAATCTAGTTTGATGTGCCTCTTGGTGATTCGCCTGAAAATTGACAAGTATTGCATTCCGAATCTCATCTGCCATCATAACCTTCCGCTGCTGGTGTACAAAAGTAAACTTTTTGGCGATCTAAGCAAACAACTAAATACACTGAAAACAAGATTTTTGATCAAAATAATACTTCCGAAACAAACAAAATTAAATTATCATAGAATATAATTTTTAATAAGTTTCATTTAAAAAATTATAACTAGTCACAAATGAAAAAGTTTAAAAAATGTCACAAACACCAGTTTAAAAGTTTTTAAAAACACTTGTTGTACATTATTTAAAAACACTAGTTTAAAAGTTTTTAAAAGCACCTGTTATAAATTATTCAAAAATACCAGTTTAAAAATTTTTAAAAAGCACCTTTTATAAATTATAACATTAAACACATGCAATATACAATAATTTAATAGCACTTTTCCCCTCCCAAATCCTCACCTGTTTTACAAATTTCAAATGCACCTGTAATAAACTTTTTATAAATAGTAAATGCAGGCAGGCACTGAATCATAATTTTTAAAAAAAAGTTTAATTTCAAACATTGCATAATCCTCTTATTTTCATAACACTTCTGTTCCAAACATAATAAATTAAAATTCATAGAATATATTTCTGTTATATATGTAATATTTGCTTAGAAATTAATATTAGTTTGCTAAATTATCATTAAATTGGATATCAAACAAATTTAAATAAAGAAATTACCTCTAAATTACTTCATATTTACAACTCCCCTCATTATGTAAGGCTTGCCAAATTGCTTGCAGAAAACTCCATAACAACACAAATTAATATCCTTGAACTTCAATAAATTTCATTCCATTTTTGTTATTTACTTTCAATTTCATGTAATTCATCAAAAATAATATTTAAATTAAAGGAATTTATATATTTATTTTTTAATATTTGAATTCAAATGTTAAACACATAAGGTGCTACTTTCTTTGCTATTGCTAAGTTTTCTATGGGCATCGATGATGCAACACATGACATATGGACAGAAAACCAGAGAAAACAGTTCACTCAGGTTGCTAATCTTTGGTGATGTATACTGCACTTGTATCAACATGAAACATGCCAAACGGATGAGGCACATGAAACTGAATCTTACCCAACTAATTCTTTTGTTGCTTCAATTAAACTAACATAATTGAGCTTCTATTGTGGATAAACTGACACATTGTTGTTTAAAAGTTTTCCAAGAAATGGGGGTTTCATTTTACAAAAAGCTATAGTATAACCTCCTATTGAAACTGTCATCCCTATTAGAGGCAAAATCAGAATCTGAAAGCATTTTAAACTTAACTCAAACATTTTATTTTACACACACATTCAGTATGTTGCCGTTTTAGAATTGTTATAAATAAAGATTTAAATTTTCTTCCTCGGGGAAGGTCTACTGCTCCCTGAACCCTCCCTCCGCCCCAGTGTCATATTTAAAAAATATATATTAGTCTTTGTATCTATTCTACAAAGCCTTTATTTATATTTCTTTTAAAATATGTTCTTTTTAAAACATTTTTGTTTCAACATATTATACTTTTGCAAAAATATAAAAGAAACTAAACATTTAGCTTCCGGTGAGTGTTGTAGCACTTTCAGCAGGGATCCTTGCCATTCTCAATGACTTGGTTAGTGGTGAAACTGCTGTAACTACTGGTGATGTTTTTTCCCATCTGGCTCTTCCCTTGATGAGGTGGTGCCGGTATCGCGTCATAAAATCGCCGGAAAAAACATCAAGCCTCAAAACATAGACACCAAAACATTGCTGACTGATAAAGGGCAAAACTGAGAAAATTCATTAGTGGCCAGTGGCCGGTACTGTCAGTTTCATTAGTAGCCACTTTTTTAAGTTAGTGGCCACTTTTCACATGATAAGACTATTTCTTTCAGACTGCAAAAAGCATTGTCACCATTTTGCGGTATAATTATCACAAAAAAAATATGAAAATAAGAAATACATATAATAATAAAATTAACACAGGGACACTGAAATTGTAATTTGTAATTACGCTCTTTTTAAAAATCCTAAATTGCACATCCTAAATTAAAATCTGCTTAGGGCTGTAATAATAACAGCAAAAGTTTTCATCTTTCAGATAATTCAGTAGTACTTTTTTTTTTTTCAATTTATTTAAGTGAAATAAGCTGTTATCATTCACAGTTCATATTGATATTCTCTAGCAAATGAATCAGCTGATTCATCATCATCACAACCTTTTACATGGTCATGTGTAGATACAGTTAGCAGTTTTATTATTTTTTCTTATTTCTAAAGACACACTTATTTAAATGATTTAATTTCAATAGAGTTAAAATATTTCCTCTTAAAAAGTATAGATATGGAAACTTAGCTGCTTCATTAAAAATAATTTACTTAGCTGTCAAATTTGTAGCTTTAAAAATAGGGATATTTCTACTTTAAAATGGGAAGGAAAAAAGAAGATTTCTACTCAAAAGAAAGCAAATAGTACAAAAATTTTTGAAAAATACACATTTAAGCCAAATCAAATTTTGATACACACATTTGACAAATATCTTAAATGGGTTAAATATACACTGAATACTATGGAGAAAATAATGGAAAAAGATTGTGCTTTGCAGGACATTTGATCATTAACTGCTAGTTGAAATGGAGTGCACATGTGTGTGTGTGTGGGGGGGGGTGATACATCCATGTACTTCTTTATAGGTTCTAGAATCTAATCAAGAAAGTTTAAAATGAATATTTACATCTATGTTATGGATGGAGAAAGATTGTAAATCACAAGGCTTCAGTGGAGCATGTGATTGCCAATCGTTGGAGGGTAGGAGGGGGGATTACAAGAATTATGAGTAACACATATTAAACAATTCTACTTCTTTACAGATTCTAGAATCTAATAAAGTAAGTTTAAGATAGATATTTATATTTTTGCAGCAAATGGAGGATGATTAGAAATTATAAAGCTTTCTATAAGCTGTGTAATCACAGATCATTAGGGGAAGGGAAAGGGGGGGGGTCCACAAAATTATATGGGTGAGATATATTAAACAATTCTACTTCTTTATAGGTTGTAGCTTGTAGAATATAACAAAGCAAGTTTAAAATGAACATTGACATTTATGCCATGGATGGAAAAAGATTGAAAATCACAAGGCTTCGATTGCCTATCGTCACTCGATTTTTAGAATCTTTTAATGATCACAAAAAGTGGCGATCGATGCATAACTTTTAATCACCATCTTTTTTTATTTAGTCGCCACGTGGCCGGTGGCGACCGTTAATTTTGCCCTTTACTGACTGAATCACCAAAGAATAAGTTTTATTTTTATGTATAATAAAAAGTGTCTATTTTTTTGTGTGTAAGTCGATCGCTTTGTGTTGTGGACAAACGGATGCCAGCAAAAATATTTTTAAAAATTACATGGAAGTCTTTTTTGACCCCTTATGATGCACCTCTGAGCTTGATTTTCAAATTTTTTATTACAGTAATAAAAATTATTAAAATATGAAATTTGACTTCATTTTATGTTTTTCTGGTGATGTTATGACGCAGTACCTGTTGCCAATTCCCTCTCACAGATGATTCTCTTTCAATAACAGGCATCTTGTCTGGAATAAAAGATAATTACATTTTATTCTTTAAGGTATTGGGGTAAAATTAAGAACGCTGTAAATAGCATATAATTGTTCCCATTTTTTCAAAAATTTGTAAATCTGGCTATCTCTATGATTTGACCAAACGCTGTAAAAATCAAGTTTCTAAGTTAAAAATTACAGATATTACAATGTAAATATTTAGTTTTGAAGTTTTTTCATAGCCATTCTTTCTAAATACCAGTCAGTAAATCGAAATTTTACATTACTAAACTTAACATTAACTTAATATATATATAGAGACAGACGAAAACTCTGATTTGTTTGTTTTCTAATTTTTGTTTTTATGATTGTCAGCTATAATTTGCTGTCATATTTTTTATTTAAAGCATAATGCCTTACAGTTAACTGTAATTGACTGCTTATTTTTGAATTTTATGGATTTTTTACTTTTATCTCCATGTATAGAAAGAAAGCATAGGATTGGTAAAAACTTTCGATTTCTGATGAATTTACATGTTTTGAGTTGTCAAGAACAAGATTTGGCTAAATATAGGAAATGTGTGTCTGTATGTTTTAGCTAAATATTGTGTATACTGTATCTCCCGAAACAATGGTCAGAATTTAACCGAATTTAAATATAAGTTAAATTGGCGCTGATTGTTTTTTTTTTCAGATATATCACGCAACAGGTGGCGCAGCCATGTTGAAGAAAAGCTATAGATCAGCTTCTATAGTGTACCAAGCTTAGTGAATGAATTGCATATTGTGTAAGACTCTGTTGATTTAATTTGGGGCATATCAACTGACAGATGGCGTTGATATGCTACAATATAATCCCTTTTCAAGGAACACATATTAAAACAGTATATCTCAACTTCTATAATGGATGAATACACAACACTTGATATTTGAGATGAATATTATGTAAAATTATGCTGAATAATGGACGATAGATGATACGGCTGTGCTGTAATATTTCTTGTTTATGAGAAAACTATAATTCTGCTTCTATGATATATAATCGTGACAAACTTAGTGTATTAAATATATATTATGGAAAAACATGCTTACTGGATCTTGGTATATATCGGCTGGACGGTGGTTCTACTATCAATTTCTGCGATTTCTCAGTTGCCTATATATCTCAGCATCTATTGTTGAAAATTGTACCAAATTGTTTATGTAAAATGTTAATTGTGAGAAACTATGTTTATTAAATCTTTATGCATGTTAAACGTAATTGATGCTTTTATATAAAATGGTACAGAATAAGTTTTGAGATGGCATACTTACTTTCTTATATGTATATATCTCGTGTATATATATATATAAATTTTGTTTGTAGAAATTCTCATATTGTAGTTTTTGGTAATTTTACACATTTTTAAATGTTCTGAAAATGATTCGTCAAATTTTAGATATGTCTGTGGTATTTATAATATGATAGCAAACTTTGCATCTCCAGAATTAAAACACGAAATTTTAACGAAGCCTGGTATTTGGTTGGACCATAACATAATTGTTGCTGATTGGCTTTGAGATATATCACCTTTATAGGTAGCGTGGTTTGACTGCCATTTTCTTCATTTAAAGGAAGGCTATATCTCAGCTTCTGTGGTATACAAACGCAACAAACTTAGTATATGAGATAAATATTATGTAAAACTATATTGATTAAATTTCTGTGCATATCGGCAGTCAGGAGGCGATGCTGAGCTGCAATTTAATTCCGTTTATGAGAAGTAAATATTTCAGTTTCTATAATATTTAAATGCACCAAATTTCATATGTGAGGCAAATTATACGAAAAACTATGCTGATTCAGAATTCAGATTAAGTGCTTATTGCTGCAGGTGGTGTCGTTACACTTCCATTTAATTTCATTTGCAGAAAGGCTACATCTCAGTTTCTATATTATATAAATGCACGAAATTGGTATATGACACATAAATTATTCAAATTTGCCAATTCATTTTGGGTATATATCACCCTACAGATAGTGCTACTTTTAATTTCTGCAAATTTCCAAATGGTTGTAACTCAGCAACTGTTTGTAAAAATTGCACCAAATTTCATAGACAAAATTTTAATAGAGAGAAAAGTAACAGCAGCGCCACCTTTTGGCCGACATGCACCCAAATTCAGTCAGCGTAATTTTTCGTAATATATATGTCACACATATATCTCTTTGTCCTTTAATTGAATAGAAAATAATGCTGCATATCAGCACCATCTGACGACCGATATGCACCCAAATTCAATCAGCTTAGTTTTGCATATACATCTCACCTTCCAAGTTTGGTACATTTATATATCATAGAAGTTTAGATACTGCCTTCTTGTAAAAGGTATTAAGTTACAACATAGAAGCCCCACTTATCAGCCAATAGGTATTCAAATTTTATTTGTATAGTTTTACACAATATCCATACCACATGTCAAATTTAATGCATTTATATGCAATATAAGCTGAAATATACATTTTTTAAAGTAAGGAAATCATAACTTAACAGCACCACCTTTTGGGCGATATACCCTAAAAGCTAATCAGCATCAATTTAAGACAAGGGTTTTACTAAATATCAAGTTTACTTAAATTCCATCCACTGGTTCGTGCCATAGAGCGTCTATAAAATTTTGGTAACACACATGCATTTTTTGAAATGGTCAAAACATGTTCAGGATATCTAAAAACGTATAAATCCATTGAAAAACGAACATACAAAATTTTCACAAATCCAATATTTTCATTTTTAGCATACAGAAGAAACTAATGAAAAATGTGTTTGAAATAGTTTTGGCATGACCACACATTAATTTTCAACCTTTAAATCCATGTTGAAAAAAAAAAAAAGAGTTTAGAAAATATCTATTCCAATGTCAAGTCAAATCAGTATAAAAATTTTTGTTTTGCTATGTTTTTGCAGGCGATGTTATTGTCATGGCGATGTTTTGACGTAGACCCGGTGGCGCCATGTTGTATGGATGCCTGCAGTGGACTTGTTTTCCTTGCAAGAATTATAATTTCTATTGTTTCACTATAATGCATGCACCCCTGGTTATTCAGGGTGGTGACAATTAGGGAAAATCAAGAAATCATGCAAAAATCAGGGTACTTTATCAGTCTGGAAACATCAGGGAATTTTGTAAAAACACCCAAAATTCATAGATGTTTCCATTTTTTGCCCTGGAAACATGGCTGAAAGATCACCAAACAGATGGTCTTCATCATCTTAGCCATGATCGCACAGGACTGGCTGTTTTGTAGTTGAATCTCGCCAAGTTTACATTAAAAAAAAAAAAATTGTTAATTAAAAATTTTTAGTGCAATAACTTGAGGAATAATTTTATGTTTGGATATTACTATTTTGCACAGTTAAAATATTTTATATATTTATAATTTTGTTAGTTTCTCCCAAATTTTGTATTTTATTTTCCTTTTTATAAATGAACGAAAGAAAATAAAAAGATTGAACTAAAATTAACACGAGAACTGAGTCGACGGTCAGACGAATTACACCTTGATGAATGCATGAGTGGCAAAAAATAAAATAGCCCGCTTTACTATTTACTATGCATTTGAAAGTACCGGGTGCATAAAAAAAATGTATACACACTTTGAACCGTCATAGAAACTGTATTTCCCGTGCTACAAGGTTCAATTTCCAACAAGATGGCACCCTGCCGCACTATCATTGCGATGCACGAGCATACCTGGATCAAAATTTGCCAGGCCAGTGGATAGGACGCAGGGAGCCAATCGAGTTTCCTCCTTGCTCTCCAGACCTTACGCTGCTGGATTTCTTTTTATAGGGCACAGTAAAAGATGAGGTGTACAAACGTAAACCATGTAACCTAGACACACTTTGGAATGAGATTGAAGCGGTGTGCACTGAAATCCCATTGGACACATTGGTACGATGTACGGAATGAGTGGTAGCTCATACTCAGCAATATATTGGTGCTGAAGGCCGCCATTTTGAACAGTAATCACATTTGCATCTGAAAGTGCATTTATGTTTCAAATTGGACTTTAAGCTTTCCATTTCCAGCAATTGAACCTTGTAGAACGGAACATAAATTTTCTATGACGGTTCAAAGTGTGTATAAATATTTTTGACGCACCCGGTATTAATTCTGGTTATGGTAAATTATAAAATTATTTCATTTCAAAGAAATTTGACAAAATTACACAGTAAGCAAAGGAGGCAATATGAAATATCATTTGTTTTGCAATGCATGTGTATTTATACTGACTGCACCAGATAATGTTAAAGAATAGGAACTGAGCTCTTCTGTTACAGTGGAGCTCAGTGGAAAAGATTGAGATATTTTTACCCATCAGTATAGTTTTTTGGATTGCAGTGGTTTAGTATGTTACACAAGAGTGCAATATACACAAAATTAGGGAATATATAATAGGTAGCGGAAATCTGTCAAAATTAGTCAGGGAAAATTGAGGGAATTTTTTTTTTAATTTCTGTAGCCACCCTATTATTGTAGTTTGCGATTTTAACTGTATTATCAAAGTCAATATTAATTTTATTTTCATAATGGGTTTTGATCAAAGTGATAGTTACTTTTCTAAGTTTAATATCGTTGAAATGCTCTTTAATACAGGTTTTAATTTTTCTTTTAGTAATGCCTATATAACAACCTTTGGTCCCCCTCTCTCCCCTCCACACACACACCTGTTAACAACTGGCAATCAAATGTCTGTCTCGCAGAATCCTTGCAATTACCAATCTTCCTTCATCCACAACTTAAATACCAATGCTCTTTTTAAACTTTCTTTGCTAGATTCTAGAACCTATAAAAAAGGAATTTGTTCAATATCTCTCACTCATATAATTTTTTTACTCCCCTGCTCCTCCCACTATTAATTGCGTTCAAATGCCTGCAAGAAGCCTTGTGATTTTCAATCTTTCTTTGTTCACAACATAATTGTTGATGATATTAGATTCTAAAATCCATAAAGATCTAGAATTATTGAATATCTCATGTAATTTTTTTTGTTGTTGTTACCCTCCCTTTTCCCTGCTTAAGGAATGTTAAAAAAACTGTTTAAGGAGCAATTTGCATCGTTAAAATTATAATGAGTAATAATTAAAAATGATTTTATTATAATTAATCTAAGTATTGAACCCAGTGGCAGAAAGTTTTCTAGCTGTCTGCGACAGGCTTTTAATATTTCATAATCTGTCTGAGAAATTTGCATGAAATCAGGAGTGAAAATGGCTTACACTGAAAAAGCCTGAAAACTGATAGCAGCAATCTTGGGGAGGGGGGAGGAGCTTAACAACAGTGGTGATCTCGTGCAACAATACACAAATGCAGTTTTACTACAGTACAATATAGTACAAACAATTATAAAATAATAAGTTGAACTCATTCAATTAAATATTTATAGCAATGTTTGACACAACACAATATAAATAATAAAAGTATTAGTTTTAGTTTGGATACAGAAATTTTTATAAGTGAATTTTGTAGTGGAGGAGAAGTTTTGAAGCAGTTTTAAATGAAATTAGCACTTTTCTACGTTCTTGTAGAATCTCAGTAACAGGTAACAGGAGAAAAGAATGTACACATAACGCTGCCTATCAAGGGAGATCTAGGCTCCCTAGGTCGCAGTTGTTAAGCACTGTTTTGTGTGTTCTTACCAAGGCACCTATATGGGGGTTCTAGAGTTCCTGCCAGAGAGCGTCTAAGACGCCATACATCGGTAGCACATTGTTGCAGGCAAAAAATATCCGTAAATTGCAGATAGTTTTTTTATGACTGCAGACAGTCCGAAAATTGCAGGCAATTTTTTTTATTAGTACAGACAAACAGTGTCCGAAAGTTGTGGACTAATTTTTTTATTTGTGCAGACAAAAACTGTCTGCAAGCATTTTTTCTGTGTCCGCAACTATGTCGCTGTTTTTCTGCCACTGGGGTACTGAATAACTTTAAGTGTTGACAAACCTTTGCATGTGTCATATATATATATATATATATATATATATACATAAAAAAAGTCATGAATTCGCCCCTTGTGCAAAATGTTCCTATTTGGTGGGTTGACAGCTATGGTATGTGAGTGTGCAATTTATCACATGTCTTTATATGGAAGAAAAGAATAGAAAAAAATAAAAAAGAAAGTTTGTAATATGCAAAATAGTCCTCTTGTACTAAATTACATTCTGTTTCGAACAGATTACTTTTTTTTTTTTATTGACCTCATATTTCATTTTTTTTTTTTTTTTTTAAAGTAATGAAATAAAATTTAAATGATGAATATTGCAGAAAAAAAGGAAAGGATTGAAATATTTTTAGACTGAATTAACTGCTTCACTCATACTATAAGGAATCTGAAGCAAATATTTTGAGTATCTGCCCATTTTTGCCTCCTTCTTAGAAAAACATTTTTTAGATTAACCCTTTGCCGGTCCTATATAATTTCACTCCTCTGATCAGTGTTGAACTTTTTTATTTAATATCAATCATTAAATTTTAACGGTAACTGTTGTCTAATCACTTTGAAGATTATTCGTCTATTATATATTAAATATCACTCTTCAAAATTATTGGTGGTACTTGAATAAAAGAATCCCTTAATTTGGCAACACTGTTTAGAACATTATAGAGCGTTAGGGCCTGCAAAGGGTTAAAAAACAAGTATAAAATATTGAGATTTTATACATTTCACTCAAATTTAGGTTATATTAAGTTTTTTACCCCCAATATTGCTCTTAAGAATTTACCATAACACAATTTATAGAAACAAATTGGTTATAGAAAGAATTATATATTTATTTTTTAAGAGAAAATATTGAAACAAAAGTTTCTGTTGTATATTGTATATTATACATTATTAATAAAATAAATAAGTTTCTAATTAAAAAAAAAAAAGTATATGTAATATCACGCACATGAAGGAGTAAAAATAGCAAATACCTAATGATTTTTTCTGCAAAAATGTCACCACAATACCACATGATACAGAAGTGAAGTAAAAAAGGCATCTATTAAGCTGTTCAATCAGCCTATAACTATATGGGTGACTTGCTGCGGCTAGTTGCCTGTTAAATTGTTTATAAAAAGTATAAATATGTAGTGTTTGAGTTAATCAGTGCTCTTTTCTCATTTCTTGCCTTGGCAGTTATGATTAAATTATTTTATTTTCTCCAGCAGAGTTAGCTGAAAGTAATTTAAATTTTTATTCACTGTAACTTTAATTATGTTTAATTAAAAGTTTGTTTATTTTATATCTGAGTTGTTTTTTAAAAGTCTTCCACACGCTCTAGACAACTGTAGTTCTTCTTAAATATATGTATATATATATATATTTTTTTTTCCTAATACACACTACAATGATGCAAATAAAACAAAAAAACATTTCACCCACAGTCCACTATCTCTGGCAAACCAATGCATTCATGTAAACACAAAATATTCCAAGGAGAAGAAGATATAAACACTAGAAAATAGTCAAAACCATCATATTGCAGATTCCTTGTCTGTTTTCTGACTTCATATTGTGTAATGAAAACTTTGTTTTGGCAAATTCTAACCCCTTGCATTTAAGGTATGACCATCAGTTTTGTTAAACCCTGTGTATTTCAGCTTTTGCAAAATATAAGTAAAAAAAAATAAAAAAAATTTTTAAATTTTGTTAATAATAAAAATTTGCCGACCAAAAGCAAATGCAGTTATGAAAGCAATTTATGAAATATATATTAAAGGATGATATATACAAGATATGTTTTATATAATCTATGAAATGTAAGAAATATCTATATCCCTTATATATACACTCCTTCTCATAATTATAAGGACACCCGTTTTTCTATATTAACTAAACACTGAACACTTTTATTTAAACAAATATACTTTTTATTAATTTGAATTTCATTAATAGACGATATTTTAAAAGTTTTATCGTTTTTCTATCTTAAAAGACTTTAAATACGGTCAAAAAAAAGGACTTTTCAGGTGTTCACAATTATAAGGACAGCTCGAATCTTAGAATTTTTTTTCAATTATTCTTTAAATTAATATTTTTTGGGTCTCTTTTTAGGGTGAAACAGTCAGACATTCTCTCTGGTATATACATATATATTTTTCTTTAATATTCAGTTTCAATACCATTTCATACAGCATAGATGATATTCTGAATACATTTAAACTATTTAAAATTGCTTTCCACTTGCATGCACTTTTCTAATATGATAAGTTAAGGTTTTTTCAACTTTAAAGTCACGGGAAAGGCAACAATAAAGAAGTTTCTTTCTTCAAACTATTTCCTATTGCTCTAGAAGTAGAGCAAAAATGTAAGTCTTGATGAAAAAAATATTATTACCCCCCAAAATCTAACAAAAGTCTGAGAATTCCAAGTTTAAAATTTGCAGATATTCTTCTTGATGTTCATAATAATAGAAAAAATTACTAAATTCACTCTGCCTTCAGTAGAAACAGCTCCCCAGAGCACCATAGATCCACCTTTAAAAATCTGCCTTTAAAAAATCTGATCTGTCTTTCGCTATCTTCAGATCGTGCCAGTAACTGTTAAAACCGTTTGATTAATCAAGAACAATATGTTTTTCATCCAAAAATGCAACATTTTACCATTTAATATTGGCTTTATTCAGCTTTAACACAGACGTTCTTTTCCCCATTAAATGCTTATTGATTATTACAGGATTTTTATTCATTTTAACATATTATTAATTATTTTAAACATGCATAAATGTGGACCCCAACCTTTCATTAAAAATTAGGAGCAAATTCAGCAGCAGTCATTATGAGTAGAACAGTAAGAAGAATTATGAGTCTTTGATCTCTGTAAAACAACTCTGATTTAGCATCAGATCTCTCTCCTATAGAACCAGCAGTTCAACGTTTGATCACATTTCCTTCAGCAATTTTAGATCTTTGAATTTCATTAGAAATTCGGCGGATTGAAATTATCCTTCCACTTAAAAAACACATTTATCATACTTCACCACATGAACGTTCTTTTTTTTCGAGGAATTATCAGTAATGTCCGTCCAATAAAAATTGAAGGCTTATATAGGAATTAATCTAGCCCAGTAATTAACAAATTTGCATGTCAACTGTAATTTATCCGCTCGTAAGTTAAATAAAACGAAAAAATCTTGATTGTCCCTATAATTATGAACATCTAAAAACGTGGAGAAAAAATATTTTGCATAACTTTTTATTAATTTTGTTTCATATTAAAAAAATTATAGCAGTTTTGGTTTTTAGAATACTAGATATATTAAGTGCACTTAGTATAATCTTGTTCACAATTATTTTTAAGTTAGTTATTTCAAAATATAAAGTGTCCTTATAAATATGAGGAGGAGTGTATATATATATATATATATAACAAAATGTTGTATGTTTCAATATCAGAATTCTCAATTTTTTAGAAATATTTATTCATCTCTTTTTCTAGTTCTTCGTGTGATACTTGGTTTCATCTACTGCATTGTTTGAAAAGGCTTTCAATATATATATATAACGATATATATATATATATACAAATATTTGATTTTTTTTTTTTTTTTTTAACTAAATTTATACAGCTTCTTTTATGAAATCAAATCAGAGCTATTTTTAATACAGTATTGATACACACACACACACACACATTAAAAAAAAAGTGTTATTTAAATTCTCAATTAATAATAACTAACAAAATCAGAAAAAGAAGAATTTTAAGTAACCTTTACCATTATATCTTTACTATGATATAATGAGTTTTCTGGACCGTAGATATAGTAATATATATAGATCTATCATCCCCATGTTATCGAGCAAAAAATTTTGATGCCGAAAAAAAGTTCTAAAATCAGCCATTAGAGAGTATTGAAAAAAAGAATAAAAAGAAAAATGAATTTGAAACTGTGTCTGGAGTTTTTCATTCACCTTTAGTAAATACATTATTCATAAATTTTATTTACAAAATTATCCGTATGTATTCCAATGTGTGATTTACTCGGGGAAAGGCAGCCATTAGAGTGACTTTTCCCAAAAAAAAAAGGTAATCACTTTTTCCCTCTCGCTGATTAATCTATGTCTTATTACTATATCTCTGTTCTGGACATGCCACACATTTTAATTATATGAGCATTATTTCTAAAGTATTTTATGAATAATTATCCTGATAAATCTCAGTCTTTTTTTATATTTATAGTTTATTCTGTTGATCCTAAAAAAATATTACTGTGTTGATGTAGTTTATTTAATTAATTATTATTATTATTTTTTTTTTAGATGAATCAAGTAGTCCGGTATCCTTTATATAGTTCTCTTTTAAAAAGTATAGAATTAAAAAATAATTTAGAAAATATAAATTACAGTAAATATATTTAAAATAATATAATTAGTTTAAGCATTTACTGTTTGTGTGACATAATTTTATAGTTCTGACTCTAGACTAAATTTGCAACATCCAATGGCCTATTTAACACCTTTCAGTACCCAACAGCCCTTTTAAAAACCAATTAGCACTGGTGGCCCTTTCCAACAATTTGAAGTTTTCAGAGCTGTGTTGTCAGGTTGGGGATTTTTTTTATTCAATATCTACCACTAAATATTAATTGTGACGGTTGCTTAATCACTTCGAAGATTGATCATCTATTATGCATATAAATTATCACTTCTCAAATTTATTGGTGGCTATTGAATAAAAAAAGTCTCCAATCTGGCAACACAGTTTTAGAGATTGTTAAATATATTTTTTCCCTGGTATGCAGCTGTCTGCGGATAATTTAGAGCATTCCTGTGAGAACAAATTCGTATAGCCTACCTATATTCATTAGGTAAAAGTGAAAATTCACATTTGTCATGTACAAAATCGCAACTATAAAGACAATGATGTGAAAAATAATTGGTGTATGTGAAAGTGGGTAAGCAAATAATGCCTGTTTTAAAAACAAGTTGTTCTTTATTTAGTTACCCCTGTGGCCATTTTATTCTACAGTCAGCATTATTTTATTATATTGTAAAGTTGTGTAGTTAATGACAATTTTAATTATGACATAGATTGGGATATCTAAACAGAACATAGCAATTTTTGAGGAAAAACATTTTGTTTTAATAATATTTGACCAATATTTTCTGTTTAAATGTATGAACAAAAGATGAATTCTTCAAAAAAAAAAAAAAAATCTGCTTATTATTATAGCTACTAACAGTTATTCTAATAGAATTAGCTTAATGTTTGAAATCAACCACTAATGTAAGAATTGTGAGTATGTTTATTTGAATATACGAGGTTAATTTTTACACAGTTTTACTTTTGTCATACAAAATTGAATCATCCTCACCTGGTTATCTCCATATTCTGTCCCTTTGACCATAATGGATACACTCAACTAGAATGTAAGGAGTGATAACTCCCTACTGAATAATGTAGAAAGACAATGGTCTTTGCGAAAAAGATTAGTTTTGAACCAAGCAGGGCAAAAAGCTGTGCATTAACTTATTCTTGTTGATTGCACAACTATCTGAAGTTTGAATTTAATTATTTGTTGGTTTTGTTTTAGGTGAGCTGTGGGCATTCTTTTATGATTTTTTGGGTTTTGTGGGAACTGTCAAATAAAAACCCTCCTCATAATCTTGGCAGGAAGCTGAGGTTAAAAACTCTTCACCATGGAGAGGTTCTTTAGCCTTTAAACTATCATTAAAGAAGACCAAGCTATGCCAATTGATTCCATATCTAACTATGTCAACTAGTCCCACAGAGATATCCAACACGAGATGAATACTGTAGAATCCCAAACACCAGAAACAAAATATTATTATACATGCATGCAATAATATTTATTCTTTTGAAAACTGCCATGTAGCACCTCAATTTGATCTACAGGTTCACCAGAACAAAAATATTTACTCACCTATCAGAAAAACTATGAAACAGATTTTCTCTTTGTAACATTTCCAAGCAAACTGAAGATATGATCTTTCTGAAAATAAATTTTTTGTATAAATTAAATAAATAATGTAAGTAACAAATGTATCTTTATTCTCTTTTTAATCTCATTTTTTGTTAGACTTGGGGAAAACATTAATTTGGAATTATTAAATAAAGATTTAGTTGCCTTGTAACATTATTTCATGCATATATCTATGTGCATTTTATATCCTAAAATATTTCTATCAACTTTGATGTAAAAAATGTTCGGCATTTCCTGTTTTTACAATAAAAAATATTTTTCGTCTCTTCATCCTACATCCTTTTCATATGAGATAAAAGCAGAGCCTGATTTGTCTTGGGATAAATGGAACAAACATATAGGCATCCATTTTTTATAAAAGAGTTGTCAAATGAACGGTTTATCAAAATTTAAAGTTTATTACACATGTCTAAAATTTGTGCTCTGAATGGTAAATGGAGGCTCCCAATTAATGATTTTGCTTTGGCCCTCTATTTCTATAATTCAGTCCCTTTATGAGAGATTGTGGACTTCTAGATCCTGAGACAAGGGAAGAATAAAGGATAAATTGGAGAGTAAATGTAAACAATATAAAAGGTAAAAGTGTATACTTCTCCCTTCTATCATTAGTCCTACATAAAAATGCCATCGCATACCAGCAAGAAAAGTGACACAATTCATGAAATGGCAATTTTTGAGTTTATATCATTGAAAAATGTGTGTGAAGTTCCGCAACATAAGCAAAAATTGTCACATCTCTATCTTGAAAATTATCTACCAGTGGCGTCGCCAGAAAATTTTTCAGGAGGGGGCAAACTTCAAAATTCAAAATTTCAGCACGCTTTTACAAATTGAATTAGATTCAAATGACTGGTTGGTTGATTGAAGTGATTAAGTAAGCCAGTGTGTAAACATTTACTACAACAATTTTTTAGACATTTAGTTTAAGCTACGACATTTTACTTAAAGAAATTATACAACTTATTCTAAACCAACACTATTCCGGAAAACGCACTGTCGAGTTAATTTAAAATCTGTGTGCTGGGAAAGGTTAGAGACAACCTATAAATGTAGGTCGAGTCGGTTTGACTCTAATTGGGTCTGTGACAAATTTTATTTAGTTATTTAAATTCTAATGACACAGCCTTAAAGCTTTAATTGTAATTTTTTTAAAATAATTATTTATTTATTAGAATTTTCCAGGAGGGGGCAAGTGCCCCCCCTTGCCCCTATGTGCCGACGCCCATGCCTGATAGGCAGTTGAGTTAGTTTTGTCAATACTGTATCGTTATCCTTAAACTGATTTTTCTCAAAAACTGCTTTTTTGAGTTTTCACTTTATTTGTGGGGGTACGATATGCCCTTTCTGTTACAAATTCTATCTGAAGGTTTCCAAGTGTAATTTTTGCTAGAAAATAAAATGCAGATTTATCAATCCAAAGATTATAAAGTAAGACAATTTTTTTTTTCTAGAATTTCCCCCTATATAGACTATTATCTGGAATAATTTCGAAAAACAATTCTGAGTCATAGCTAAATTGCATTTCAGTTGATTGCAAGACTACCTGCAGCTGTTTTCCCTTTTAATACATTTGCACATTCTCTTTTGTATTTAGGAAAATGTTAGTGTAGTATATCAAATTTTTTAAGAAATTCATTGCATTGATTTGAAAAACCCCGCATTTTATGAACAAAAAATGTATAATTTAAAACATAATAATAACTTTACAAAAGAACCCTTTATATATCCATGAATATACATGCCATTGTCATACAAATGAATACAGGTTATTAAAAGAGGTCTTATAATCACTTGCTACAATTACAACACATTTCCAGCATTACTTTCACAGGGTACACCCAAATATAATTGTGTTTAATTTGTTACTAATCCATTATTTTCCTTCATGACTAAATCTTTGCTGATATATATTAATTATAACATATTCTTTATATCTATGAAATTTCAAGAGAATCTACCTAGGATTTCTCTAGATATTTAACAAAACACCTAAATTTCAAAGTGACACATTATTTTGTCTTCCATTTGTATCTATCTTATGTTTCAGATTAGATATTAGTTCTCCACTTTAGATACTTTATAAAAAATATTTTGCTCCTAGTCCCATATTTTATTTAAGAAAAAATATGGATATAGTTGTGAGTCTGTGTATAAGTAAAGCTTTTAAACGACTGGCTAAATATCTAATAATATCATTTTTAACCGACTTCAAAAAAGAAGGAAGGTTCTCAATTCAAACCGTATGTTTTTTTTATGTTTGTTAGCTCATAACTTCTGAACGGATGCTCCGATTTTGATACTTTTTGTTTTGTTGAAAAGGTCTTGGCCTGCAATAGGTCCCATTGTAATATTTTTACGATCTAAAGAAAATACAGGGTGCCCAAAAAAATCAGTCCCAACTCTTTTAACTGCTAAACGGCTGCAGCTATAGTGATAAAAATGGTATGTAAGTATGGCAAAGTGGCCATGCAGTACAAGGTTAAACAGCTTGCAGCGCCACCTGGTGGAAAACAACGAAGTTAGTGTTCCTATCTCGAAAACGGTTCTAAAGAAAAAGTGAATTACAAAGCTGAAGAGTATCACCGATTTAGTACAAAAAGATAGTTTAGACATTCATGCTAACGTTCCTATCTCGGAAACGGTTCAAGACAGGGGGGAAAAGTGAATTATAAAATTGCAGAGCATCATAGATTTAGTACGAAAAGATAGTTTTGACATTGATGCTAAAAATACAAGGCTAAAAACGTGCATTTTGTTGTTCGCAATTTCTTACACTATACACACTTAAGCTACGTTGCTCACGTTGTAGCGTAGCTGGTGAGACATACGCTATATAGTCCAACATAGGGTTACTTGATACTTTTTGTTTTGTTGTAGAGATCTTCGTCTGAAGTAGGTCCCATTATAACATCTTTACAATCTAAAGAAAATAAAGCGCCATCTGGTGAAAAACAGCGGAATTAGGTTCCTATCTCAAAAGCGAATGAAGATGGGAGAAAAGTTAATTCCGAAGTTGTAGAGCATCATCTATTTACTACAAAAAGACGGTTTTTAGACATTATTGAACGCTTAAAATGTGCAGTTGTTTGTTCGCAATTTCCTAAACTGTGCACACTTGAACTACGTTGCACATTTTGCAGCGTAGCGGATAACACGTATAGTCTGTGGTTCAAAGTACTGTTACTCTAAGCGGTCACATCGATTAGTGCAAAGTCGTTTTGAACCAACTTCAGAAAGGAAGGTGTTCTTAATTCGAGCTATGGGTTTTTGTTGGTGTTTGTAATCTTATAACTTCGTAAGAGATGCTCTAATTAACCGACTTCAAAAAGGAGGAGGTTCTCAAATCAAAGCGTATGCTTTTTTTGTGTTTTTGTTTCTTAGCTCATAACTTCTGAACGGATGATCCGATTTTGACACTTTTTGTTTTATTGTAAAGGTCTTGGTCTGAAATAGTCTGATTTGTAAGATCTTTACGATCAAACGAAAATACAGGGTGCCCAAAAAAGTCAGTCCCGACACTTTTAACTGCTGAACAGGTGCAGCAATAGTCATAAAAGTGGTATGTAGGTACAGTAAAGTGGACATGTGCTACGTGATTCAACTGCCTAAAGCGCCACCTGGTGGAAAAGAGTGGAGTTAGCGATTCTATCACGGAAACGTTTCAAGACAGGAGAAAAAATTGAATTATAAAATTGCAGAGCATCATCGATGTAGTACGCATAGATAGTTTAGACATTAATGCTACAAACAGAACGCTTAAAACGTGCATTTGTTTGTTCACAATTTCCTATTTTGTTCACACTTGAACGACATTGCATATGTTGTAGCGTAGAGGGTGACATTTATGCTATGAAAAATTCAAAGTATGGTTATTGTAAGCGGTCACATCGATTAACGCATAGACGTTTTAAACCGACTTCATAAAGGAAGAGGTTCTCAATACAAACCATGTTTCTCGTTGTTGTTGTTGAAATTTGTTAGCTTATAACTTCATAAGAGATGATTTAATTGTAATTTTTTTTTTTTTTTTTGTTGTCGTAATGATCTTGGCGTAAAATAGGTTTCATTATGATTTCATTAAAATATAAACAAATTACAGGATACTCACAAAAGTCTGTCCTCGCTCTAACTGCTGAACGCATGCAGCTACACTGGTAAAAGTAGTATGTAAGTATCGATGTTGAAACTTCTGTAAGTCAGCTGCAATGCATATTTAGCTCTTCGTTTGAACTTTACGCTGCGCAATGTCCAGCGCAGCGGGTGGCACGTATTCACTGTAAAGTTCAATATAGTATATGCCTAACAGAATTTTCGGTTACGAATACAGCGTATCCGTTCTTTACATTTCTAAAGACTTTTTAATTTAACGTATGTTCGTTCAATAGATAGTTTTTTGCTCATATCCGATAAAGGCAAGAATAAGTGACACAACTTAAAAATGCAGCATTTGAGAAAAATCAACTTAAAAATAACTTGACTAGAATAACATTGAGTGCATTTCCTGTATTTTTCAGTAACATAAACCATTTTTTGAGTAATGTCACTTTTCTTGGAAGTTGTGATTTGTGAAACTTCCGTCGAACATCTTCTGATGCACTGCTATATAAATGAGTTTTCACTGAAAAGAGAAAAATAAAATCTTTTTGTAAAAAAATAGAACCGATTCCAAAAAGGAACTACTATTCAAACAACTAAAAATGAAAGAAAATTGGCAGAAAATGGAACTGTAAATTGCGCCTAAAAGTATAAAATAATTTCCTTCGCCAAACAACCTATAACACTACAATTAATCATAACTTTTGAAGTCGGCGCAAAATTAAATAAAAATTTATACCTTTATTCAATACAAAAATCAAATCCTATTCAAAATTCACATCTCACATTGTTACCTGCAAAACGCAGCCGAAAACTACTTTGATTCAAGAAAACAAATAAGATTTCGTAAGCAGCAAAAGTTGGCGAAGATGCTGGTATCTGACGTCCTTGGTGAAAGAAAAATCGCAAAATTATCTGGCAAACATATTTAATTTCTTTGGCATATCATGATTATTTTAATAAGGCATATCAAGACAGTAATCAAGAATATGAAACAACGCATCGTACAATATATATTATGAAAATATACATCTTGCGTGTATATTTTTACCTTACGTTTTGATCGCCAAATCCAAAAGCCAACAAGGATCATAGTTATCAAAGATATACCGAATTTGCAAAGGAAACTCTAACTTCGTAGAAACATAAATACCGCATTGTGAAGAATGTTCACTGTTCTTTGTAGATGCTACTAATGGACCAATTGTATACAGTGATAAAATAATAAAGGAAACGTGAAAATGGGTCATTCGAGAAAACAGCATTTATTGCTTCCGATCTAAAGACAAACCTTTAAAAACTAATGAAATTTTATTTAATTTTGCGCCGACTTCAAAAGTTATGATTAATTGTAGTGTTATAGGTTGTTTGGCGAAGGAAATTATTTTATACTTTTAGGCGCAATTTACAGTTCCATTTTCTGCCAATTTTCTTTCATTTTTAGTTGTTTGAATAGTAGTTCCTTTTTGGAGTCGGTTCTATTTTTTTACAAAAAGATTTTATTTATTTATTTTAGTCAATTATATTGAATTTTTTTTATTTTTAAATTTAATTATAAGGACTTCGATCAATAAAAATTCTGTAAGCAAACAACAATTCCAAAAATATGCAAAAACTGTTTCACATAAAAATAGTTCAGTATGACTCTTCATCAGATAAAATAAAATTGACATGAGTACAGTATGAAAACAGTGATATATTAGTCCTTGTAACAGAAATGCACACATACATATTGGATTAATACTATTACTTATTGGAGCATAACAGGTTTTTTTTTATTTATTGGATAAAAAATTGAATTAACCCCTTACCTGTCGAAAAAAAATTACAAGATTATCTTCAAAGTGTCACTGTTCTCTTTACACTCTGAAATCAGTAAATATTTCAAAAACACTGTCGAGATCACTTTCAAGTTTATTTTATTGCACTGTCAAACCATGTCAGTAGTTTCACCTATAGCAGTACAGTACAAAGGATTGTACTTTGGAAAAACGTATATATATGCCTGGGCAGTTAAGGGGTTTATAGAGATATTAATGATTGATACAAATAAGCTAAATTTTAATTATTATTAAAACAAAATTTTATTATGACTGTAATAAAATGTAATAGAATGAGAAAAAAGCTGAATGTACTTCTATTGAAATAAATTTTAAAAATTCATGAAACTTATTACTGTTTGAAACATTAATTACTACATTTTGTTGTAGTTTAAATATCTCTGTAGAAAGAAATTTATACTGTTTATATACCT
This sequence comes from Salticus scenicus, assembly GCA_963930645.1. Lineage (NCBI taxonomy): Eukaryota > Metazoa > Arthropoda > Arachnida > Araneae > Salticidae > Salticus > Salticus scenicus. The sequence continues at coordinate 217,949,101 of OZ005651.1, read as the reverse complement.
GAAAATGTTTAATTTTATTTAACACTTCATTATAATTTAATTTTTCAAAGCATAAACACACAGTTCTAAAAAATAAATAAATAAATAAACAATAAAAAGCACTTTTTAGAATTTCTATTTAGTTAAAAATTTCCAATAAATGTATAAACTTTTTTTTTTTTTTTTTTTAAATAATGATTTCTAAAAATATGATCAGTCTTTTACTGACTCGCATTACTGGATGACCATCTTTTTTTTTTTTTTTTTTTTTTATAGCTGTATTAAAAAAATATTGAAATAAAACACTTTTTTTAACAGTATTTTTGAAAAGATAACTTATTCTGTAGAAATTATTTTAACAGAGTGTCAATATTGTAAGGGTTATAAATAGTATAAAGATAACATACTTTTCAGGCCTACTAAATTTCTGGGAAAAGAATAAGAGTATTTGAAATTTTATGCATATATTGCCAAAAGTTATTTCATTATCATTTCCAAAAATAGAGAATTTAGATTTTAGAAAATTAAAAAGATAATGCCAGGAAGTAGATCTAAGACATACCCATTTAGAAAATCCTTTTCAAGATACAGTCATCGACATATGTGAAGGCACACTTTCGAATCTAGATATTTTTGTCAAATATCTTAAGAAATACTTCATGGATTCTGTTGGAAATTCAAAGATAAAAAGAATATGTTATTCTCGTATATCTCAGTGAAAGTTTGAATTATGTTGATTGAAACATTCTATTCAGAGAATTATATGTGATAAAAAACATTTGCTCTTTATTGTCAAGTAAACCAGGTTTGAGTCCTGGCCTGACCAATTTTTACTTTCGTTAAAATTACTTTATTATTCCATCAAATATGTAATAAAGATTTCCTCTCAAAAAATTCATTTAATTTATCATAATTACAATCCAATTATTATATTAGAAAATAATCTAATTATTAATATTAGAAAAGGCAAAAAAGTTTCAGCAGCTTTAGTTTTGTTTAAATTTCAAAGAATATTTTTATTTGAAAATTATTTAAATTATCTTTTTATGTTCTAAAATAAAGTTGTGAGCACAATTTTTGAAATCTTAAAATAATCTTAAAAACCATAAAATAACTTTCTATTTCTTGGGTCGCATGCAAAATATTAATAAGAAATAATATTGTACATCTAAAGTTATGTACTTTGTACTGAAAAAGAAAAACTGGGATATTTCTATGGTATTTAATACTACTAACTTATTACCAATAATGTTATAAGGTTAATAAAACCCATATATATACAGATAGATGGATATAGATATTAATTGGTGTATTTACCTTAGCCATTATTTTGGCAATATGTTTCTACTAAGTTTTGAAATATATTTTATAGCTGTATTTATCTCATTCTTTGTTGTGTTTGTTTTTATTTAATTTTTCTTTGTGGTTATGTTTCATTGTTGTCATTCTTTTATAGTATATTTGCTTTTTACATTATACAGGGTGATTCAAAAAAACGTGGACAAAATGATATGGCAGATCAGTCATACAACAAGGATAAAAAATCGCATAGGAACAGAGGGTCGCAAATGCCTGTAGAGGGCGCTAGAGCTACGAGAGGACGTTGTGATGCAAACATGAGCTGAACAAACGGAGATTGTCTTCATTCGAGTTGTGGATGCATTGGGCATAACATGGCTAGTTACACACACTGCAAAATGGCTGGCACGCATTTAATTTACGGCATGGCCAACTGCAATGGACGAGAAGCCTTGCGAATGTATCTTGAGAAATATCCTGGTAGAAAGGTGACCAGCCGCTCATTCTTTGCCACTTTGCATCGATGATTGTATGAAACCGGCTCGTTCGACATGCACAAGCCGGATGCTGGTCGCCAACGAATAACTCGAACAGTTGATCCTGAAGGAAGAGTTGTCCAAGAACTCCAGCGTAATCCGTCAATATGTACACGAGTTGTATCCCGAAAGACCCATATCTCCCAAGCTACCGTCTGGCACATTGTACACGACGAAGGACTACATCCTTATCATTTACAATGTGTCCAGGCACTAGAACCGGTAGACTACAACAATCTTATGAATATTGCGCGGTGGTTTTTGCAAGAAAGTGCTGCAGACTGAAACTTCAGAGCAAGTGTTTGTTCTCTTCACGGATGAGGCTACGTTCTCATTAGAGGGTGTGATGAACTTTCACAACCTGCATACGTGGGCGGATGAAAAGCCGCATGCTACACGTCCACACGGCGTACAACGAAAATTTTCCGTTAATGTGTGTGCTGGCATTGTGGGAGACTGTTTACTTGGTTCGTACATTCTCCCAGAAAGACGTAACGGTCCCATTTATCTAACATTCTTGCATGATATTCCGTTGCCTATTCGTCAACGCATTCGATTTCAACACAATGGAGCTCCAGCACATTTCAGTACAGACGTCAGAGCACATCTGCAGGCTTTCCTGGCAGCTCGATTGGTTGTGGTGTACCAATCGCATGGCCACCACAATCACCAGACCTGTCTCCCTTGGATTTTTTGTTATGGGGATTTTTAAAAGGACTTGTGTATGAAACACCTGTTGCAATGCCGGAAGACTTGGTAGGAAGAGTTGTTTTGGCAGCAGGATGGGTTCGAGATACACCTGGTATCTTTGAGAAGGTGCAGCGTTCTATGCAACGTAGATGCCAGGAGTGTCTCGATGCATCTGGCAAAAACTTTGAGCATCTCCTGTAGGCTCAACATTTGGCTTGCATTAGTCACATGTGAGTGAGTAATTATCAATAAAATGATCTGTAATGGTTTTGTTTCTTCTCTTAGTGTTATGTATTATTTTAGACGCCCTGTAGCGGCTCCGGATCACAGTTGCGACCCTCTGTTCCTATGCTATTTTTTATCCTTGTTGTATGACTGATCTACCATTTCATTTTGTCCACGTTTTTTTGAATCACCCTGTATAAATGGAATACCATTGACTTGATTCTTAGATTTGACTTTTTTTTTTTTTTTTTTTTACTTCTATTTGTTTGTTTTATTTATATGCTTTCATATTTTTCTGGAATTTATTCATATTATCTGCCTTATTTAGGCTTATACTTCTTTCAAATAATACACTCATGGACAAAAAAATTAGCGCACCAAGAAATAATTGCGGGATCGTAACGAAACTTGGCATGAATGTACATGTCGGGGAGATATGCAAATGATTAGAAATGCAGCGTGATTGCGCATTACGTATAGCCGGTAGAGGGCGTTTATTGTCGTTCTCTGTGAAGTATAAAAAAGGTAACCAAAGCTTATTTGAGTGTGCTGACTCGTTTACAAAGGAAGAGCTGAGGTAGACATGCCATTACGTTGTTTTCGAAGACAATATGAGCAGTTGTCGCAGTTTGAGAGGGGGAGAATCATCGGCATGATGGAAGCTGGGTGGTCAGCTAGGCGAGTAGCTCGTCAATTAGGCCGCTCTGATTGTGTTGTGAGGAGGTGTTGGGACCAGTGGACCCCAGTGATGTCATGTACACGAAGACCAGGCTCAGGACGCCCTCGACAGACCAGTCGTCGAGAAGACCGCCACATCGTAAAAAATGCACGCGTACAGACAACTGCTTCATCGGCCGCCATCCAGGCAGAAGTAGCACCTTCACTATGGGCCCCTGTGTCCTCTTGAACGACACGAAGACGCCTGGCTGAAGGACATTTGGTATTGCGGCGTCCATTACATGTGCCGCCAATAATACCTACCCCCTCTGCTCCGTTTGGAGTGGTGTAACACTCGACGGGGTTGGATAGCAACCGAGTGGAACCACGTCGTGCTTAGCGACGAATCCAGATTCAATTTGGGCAGGGTTGACTAACATGTACGTGTGTAGAGGCAACGGAGGGAATACCTCAATTCTGCCTTTTCTTTACAGTTGCACACTGCATCCACAGCTGGTGTGATGGTATGGGGTGTCATTGCCTACAATACACGGTCACCCCTAGTATTGATACATGGCACCATGACAGCCCAGCGGTATGTCCATAACATCCTGCAACCACATGTGTTGCCACTCATGCAACGGCTCCGAGGAGCCATTTTTCAACAAGACAATGTTCGGCCTCACACGGCAAGGCTGTCACAAGACTGTCTCTGCACTGTTACTACCCTTCCTTGGCCTGCCCGATCCCCAGATTTGTCTCCAATCGAGCATATCTGGGATCATTTGGGATGGCGAGTTGGGCATCCCACAAGTTTGAACGAACTAGAGGCAAGGTTACAGCAAATATGGAACGAAATGTCTCAAGACATCATACAGAACTTGTATGCCTCAATGCCCGATCGTATCGCATTGTGCATTTGCGCTAGAGGGGGTCCAACAGGGTATTAAATCCTCCGTTCTTTTGCCTTTTTCTCTGAAATAAATTATCCTTTTTCTTTGATTTTCTAATCATTTACTTATATCAAAGTAGTCATTACGTATGTAAAATTTCGTTTCATTTTTACGACTCCTTCTTGGTGCGCTAATTTTTTTGTCCATGAGTGTATATTATAGGATTATATATATATATCTACCATATTTTTCTTGAAACAAGGTTTTCCATTGCAAATCTTGTTCCCATTGTATTTGTTGATTTCAAATTTTGAATAAAAATCTTGATTTACTTTGGGGTGAAATATTTTATTATTATAATTACTTAGAAGTTGGAGTGTAAGGTTGAATTTCTATAGCAACTATGCGAAAAATGCCAGAGCTGGGAACCTAACCCATGTTCGATTTCCAGGTCTAGCATTTTTCACATAGTTGGTATAAAAATTCAATCTTAACTCCAATATCTAAATAATAAATGTTCATGGTTGATAAATGTCATTTCTAAACTTTTTTTTTTAATTGCTAGAAGTGCTATGGTGACTATCTATCTTACTGTGCTTATTATTTTACTCTTTAATTTAATGTATTAACATTTTTTTCCCCCCAATTAGATGCCCTGCAACTAAAATGATTTTTAATCTCCTTTACCGTAATTAATCATTAAATTTCCTTTACATGTTTAAATATAACAATTGTGTTTTTTAGTTCTTTTTTACTGTATATTTTCATTTATTATTCTTACAAATGTATTTTTAACACTTTACCATAATTAAATGTATTTTGATATTAATTTGTGTAATTTTATCGTGATATATTTATTTTATTTGTACTTCTATCTCTGTATTAAATAAATATTTATTAATGACAATAATTGTTTTTTCTTGTGTGTAAAAATATTAACCTTAATGCAATTAGTTTTCTTCACTATCATATCAAATTTCACTTGTTTTTGGATGGTATTATGCTATTCTATATATAGTTCTAGAAATTTTGCTTCTAATTTTCAAAAGTAAGTAAATTATTTTTGGTTTATTTTTATACATTAAACTCTTATTTTATATAAAATTGGAGGAATGCTCTCTGTGGGGAGGCGGGGGTCTTTTTAAGGAATCTTAGCATGTATTTATGTGAGTTTTATTTTAGTTCAGGTTTTATTTTAAAAGTAATTTGGAAATCATCAAAAAGTCAAAAAAAAAAAAAAAAAAAAAAAAAAAATTAAGATCACCCTGTAAAATGCTTTAAATGTTTTGTAGCTGTTACCAGTAGCGGATCCAGAACTTGACTTTGGGGGGGGGGGGGGCTAAGATTTTTCAAAGTGTTATTCTAGACCAATAAAAAATTTACAATTGCAATATTGAATTGTGAATGTCAGTGTTTTTTTTGGGGGGGGGGGGCTTCAGCCACCTAGCCCCCCCCCTCTTAAATCCGCCACTGGCTATTACCTATGATTATATACATATTTAAAAAAAAAAATCTGTGTTTATTTATATGAGAATAATGTTCACAGAAATAGACTCAAAATGATAGAGCCATATATAAATTCTTACAAATAAAAAACTTATTGTATGAAAATAAATATTCTTTTTTCAACTTATAGATCTTCAAAAAGAGACATTAAAGCAAATGAAAAGTTTCAGATTTCAAACATATCTGTACTTGAATTGAAGAAGAATGCAAAAGAAAAAACTGACAATCGAGTATCTCAAAATGATAGTTGCCATTTCAATAAATAAACTCAAAATGAGCTTTTAACAATCAATAAATCCACCATTTTTGGAAATGATGTTAGATTCATGGTTAGGCATTGAATCAGAAAGATTTTGGCACAGTTATATAGATATATCTTCCCAAGCTTTAAAGGGATACTTCACCTAATTTGACCGGCAGTCTAACCTCATGTTATTCTGTGGAATTTTTTTTTTATATATATAAATTACTTATTACCTAATGTATTATTTTAAATTATGTTTTCACATTTAGAAAATTCCCAACCATGAAAATGTTTCCCTTTTTAAAGTGTGAAAAATTAATTAAGAGCATTTTTTGCTCTTTATACCTTCAAAATAAAATATTAAAAATAATTAATTTTTGAAAAACAAGAAACATCTCATTGGTTGGGGAAATTTCTAAATGTGAAAACAGAATTTTGAAATATACATCAGGTAATAAGTAATTTATAAAACAAATTTCTCTATGGAATAACACGAGGTTAGACTGCTGGTCAAATTAGGTGAAGTATCCCCTTAAGGGTTGCGGGTTTGAGCTCTACTGAATGCTACTGCAAACCATGTTCATAGACCTTGCATGCAACTGCTGATTAAAGTCTGGAGAACATGGAGGCCAATCTGTCACAGGAATTCCATTGGCTAAAAACCACTCCCAGGTTGTCTTTGCATTATGAGGAAGCATTATCTTGTACGAAAATTAAATTTTTTCAGTAGGATTCAGATAGCAGCAATTAATGGATTAAGGATTATTTATTTATTATTATTAGTATTATTTTGCATAATAATATAAAAACAGATCAATATTAATTGTATGTCTGCAGTTTCTCATTTATGGCCGCCTTCATTGCATATGCCGTCATATTTTAGTGCCACTATCATTTTAAGATGCACCTTCAGGGTATATCTTAAAAATTAGTAATTTTTTCTTTCTTTCTTAATATATAGTTTTTAACTGAATATTATGCCAAGAGAAGCTTGACAAGCTACAGTAGAGACAATATTCTGCAATTAGAACATGAAAATAAGAACTACTTAATGATTTGTGAGCAGTTAGTTCTGTTGAAAAAATTTTAACTATGCACATTCAGACAATAAATTCCCTTTTGTGCCATTTAGTAATGAAAAGTATAGAGCAACTCGTATCAAAATGTCAATTAAATATTCTAAATTTTCAGAACAATATTAGTAATAGAGTAAGCTTAAATTCAGTTGCTTCTTAAGTCGACTGATAAGTGATTTTTAAAAAAATTGCACTTTTTAAGTTAAAATTCATGGTACAATTAAACTGAGCTATATAAAATTTACTTTTTTATCTTTTTAAAATTTATATTTAATAAGTTACCTAATTTGCAGGATTCTACTATGTTTATCCTCTTGGGAACTTTATGTCTGAGCTTACTCTTCTGATATTTTTGATTGGGATTGAATATGTGCGTATGTTTTTAGGTATGTATTATTGTTATATTTTTTTATAAGTATCAAATTAACTAGTATATATATATATAAAAATATTTCTTAAAGATTGAAATTCTAATCTTATTTGAAAGGTGTGTGGGGATAGATAAATTTCTTTTTTAGATATAGGGGATTACTACTCCGATTCAAAAAATTAGAATAATGTAAAAAAGAATGAGTTTGATGTTGCTAACGCGTCAATTTGCATACTGCGTCCAGGAAAAAATATATTAAAAGTATCTAATTATCTTCAGAGCATTTATAAATATAACATAAATATTTATTTTTATCTGATATATTAATAATTAACTATTTAAAAAATATTAGAATAATTCAAAGAAATAGAATACCTCGATAGCATGGTTAAAAAAATTAGAATATTCAAATTTTTCTTATAAGTTGAGAGAACGGCTGCGGGATTAACATCTGTGGGACTATAAAATGTGCTCCGTTGAAAATGAAAAGTCGTTTGGCATTTGATTGTAGCGTAGTATTTGCTTAATATGGGACGAAAGAGCGATTTATCTGAGTCTGTGAAATATCGTATTGTGTACTTGCACGAAATAGGAAAAACACAACTTTTTATAGCAAAAGAAGTGAAATGCTCTCAAGCAAGTGTGAGTAGAGTTTTGAGAGAATATTCTAATAATAAGTGTTTTCAAAATAAACATTTTAAAAGTGGTCGAAAGCCAGTAACTTCAAGAAGAGATGAAAGGCAATTGAAAAAGATTGTGAAGAAACATCGTTTTCGGAGTGTGAGATATGTGCATAGAAAATGGAAAGAAATGGGTATAAATGTCTCCAAATCTACAACACTACGACGACTTCGCAAATTAGGTTTTAGATCACGTGTGCCTAAGATAAAGCCATTCTTATCATCTAAGCAAAGGGCTGCTAGAGTTAAATGGTGTAAACAAAGGCTATTTTGGGATCACGACGATTGGAAAAAGATACTTTTCAGCGATGAAAGTGTGTTTTGTGTGTCTCATGGAAATCAAGGTATACGTGTCTGGAGACTCAAACATGAAGCTTATAAGAAAGAATGTTTAAAACGTTCGTTTAAATTTGCGACCTCTGTTATGGTATGGGGCTGCATGACTGCTGAAGGCCCAGGCAGGTTGTGTATTGTTTCCACAACAGTCAATTCAGAAGTCTATCAAGAAATTCTTGAACATTTCATGATTCCTTCAGCTGAGGATTTATGTGATGACGATTTCTTGTTTCAGCAAGATTCAGCTTCTCCCCACACTTCCAAATCAACAACTAAATGGCTCAAAGAGAAGGACATACCTGTACTCCCTTGGCCTGCAAACTCACCCGATCTAAATCCTATCGAGAATTTGTGGGGAATTATGAAGAAACGACTTCAAGAAGTTGCGCCTAGAGACAAAAAAGAACTTATTTCTAGTATAAAGAGCATATGGGCGAATTTGGATAAAAAAGATTGTGAACCTTTAGTTAAAAACATGCCAAAACGTTTAAGAGCTATCATTAAAGCTAAGGGTGATGCAACAAAGTACTGATTAGCAAGTAGAAATACTTAGAGTTTAAATTATGTTCAATATATTTTCATTATTCTAATTTTTTGAACCATGTTAGAAAGTATTCTAATATTTTGAATTTTTTGTTGTTAGCTGATTTAAATATATTTTCTATTTCATTGTAATGTGTTTACATTTTTATAATCTGCAAAATATGCAGATTCATATTATAGTACTTTATATTTGATATTGTTGATTATTTATTTGATAAATTCGATTTTCATTTCCCTTGACCATATTTCTTTTCATTATTCTAATTTTTTGAATCGGAGTAGTAGAGTCAAGAGTCATTTTGTCCTTGAAAGGTGTATATGTGAATTACAGTAGTCAAGAGTTGTAATCTGTTTTTGGCTAGAGACTGGGAAATAAAATTTCTTTATAATCAGGGAGGGTGCATTTTTTTTTTTTACTATATCAAGTGAAAAAGCAGTACAGTGGGACCTCGTTAACATGAATCTCTCAGGGGATAAAAAATGTGTTCATGTTATCAGTAGTTAATGCTATCTGTAACTAATCTTCATATAGTTATACTAATCATTATTTTGATGGAGATTGTGGAAACAGTTCATGTTAAAAGTAATTCATGTTAACAGTGTTCACGTTAACGAGGTTCAACTGTATTTGCTTTTGAAAACAAGTCATAGTAATAAAGCTGCTTGATAAAGATTTAATGAAAAAGTATGAAATTTTGAAGTTTGTATTGTGTTCAGTGTTGAACTCAAAAGGGAAATCCATTGGTTCCTGACCTCCTATAACACAATAATGAAAAATAAAAAGTTCTTTATTTATATTTATAGCTATATGCATGGTGTTTCAAATTAAGTTTTTATTTATTTATTTATTTATTAAATTTATGATGGACTTAGAACAAATTATTAGAAGAAATTAAATTATGAGAGCAATTAAAACAAATTGCTATTATTAGAACAAATAAAATCTCAGATATGACAGTAACATAGGTCTGCCTTTGTTAACCTATTCTATATAGAATTATCATTATCTGATACTAAAGTTAAGAATGGTCAGGACAATGGTATAGTTGCTTTTTTATTGCAAAAACAGCCAATCAACTGATTTTACTTTCAAGATCTGTGATATTTTCTTTTCATACTTTTAGAGTTTCTTTTCACCATTTTTCTCCTGCTCAATGAGTGCCACAGGAAGCAGATATGTTGTCATTTTATCAAGACTAGTTGTATATTGAGTGCTCCTGTAATTTTTTAATATTGTACTTTGTTATTATAGTAATATAAAACTGATAATTTTTTGGGAACATGAATGTTAATTTAAGTATTTGCTAAGAAGAAAATATACCAAGTCATATACTCTAAGTATACATAATTTTCTTTTAAGATAAATTCTTGTTACAAGGTAACAGAATCATTATTAGAAAAAAATATTGAGTTGTTAGCTGATATAGAATTCACATAATTCTCAATATTATAAATCTGATAAAACAAAATGGTTATCAGTTTGCTTATAAAAAAATTTATTTTTTGTTTCTTTAGCTATTATAGTTTCTTTAGCTATTATTTTATTTATCTATTATTTTGTCATAGAAGTCACTTCAGAGAAGAGGGGAGAAATACAAGTAATTTTATTTAGTTTTCTGAATTTATCTGCAGTTATTATATGTTTGTCTTCTATAACCATGTTTTTTTTTTTTTTTTTTTTTTTTTTTTTTGTCTGTTCCACATTGGGTATAGTTAATGATAACATTGACTTTCTTGCATTCAGAAAGGGGATAACGAGGATAAATAAGCACCCAGGTTTTAATTAATGAATATTCTTGAAAAAATATTATAAAACTGTTATTTATATCACAAAAGTAAATAGTTTTATATACACTGCTGAGAAGGAATATCACTTATTCAGGTACAATGATCAACAGGTTATCACATAGTCTCTTAGGAATGTCTGTTCAGCTTGCATGTATAAACATAAATTGGCTTAATCTGAGGATATATCTCTCCTTTCATAGTTTTGGTAATGGTTTATGCAATAATTCTTAATGGTTCAATACAGAGTCATGTCTACATTTTTAGTCACCCTGGGCAAAAGATTTTAACCACCTTGTGCAGAAGATTTTATCTGACAAGCATCTAGCCTCTGTGCACAACAATTTCAGAAAGTACTGTTCAACCGCAGGAAGAGAGAAACTTGGTCTATGGGTTCGATTGTAGATTTTGTTTTCTGACTGCGTTGTGAGAGAATGAGATTTCAATCCTTATATAAAGAAGGTGTGTGAAAGGTGTTTTAAGTTCCTACAAATAAAATTATCGTAGATTTCTCTCTTTTTTTATATGCATATATAAATATATATATTGGTAGAGGGATAAATTTTTAACATGATTTTATTTATCTATTATTTTGTCATTAGCAGTTTTACCCAGCAGGTAGGGCTAAAGTTGTGTTTGTAGAATATAAGAAGAGTTATCAGAGTGTCTAGCAATTCAGAAATTTGAGGTAATTGAACTTTTTCATTAGGACAATACATCCCAGGGGATTTTCTGTGTGACTTTTGTGCCCTACACAAATATTCGCCAATTTTGCTATACTGGCAATACTTTACCCACAGGAAGCAATAAATTATGTAATGCCATGATTAGTCTGTACTTATAGATCATTTAAAACAAACAACAACAAAAAAAAAAAAAAAATAATAATAATATAACATTAGTACAATCATTTTATATTATGTCACTTTAAAAAAGATTTTTCTGGATATTGAACAAATTTAATAAAACATTTCTTTAGTAAAATGGGACAATCTTAATGTTGTGATGAATATAGATGTAATTCAACATTTTTGCTTTTGCTATGGACTTGTTGTCTATATATATATATATATATATATATATATAGCCATCATTTTATTTAAGCAAATCTATTTTTCTTATGATCTTGGATTCATCAACTCAGCACTCAGCTAAAAGGGCACTGAAAATAAATAAAAGGGAAGAGATGGAAGGGTAGAAATCTGCACAGGCCCTGCCTTTCGATGGGTTTTATTATATTTTTTCTTTATACTCGGAATGGGGCAGCATTATCGTTTTTCACTTTACTTGTTTATTATATAAATAAATGATAAAATGTTTCTTTCTTTTCTTTTTTTATTCATTTATTTTACAGAAATGTTTGTATAGTTCGACTTTCATGAGTTGGCACCTGTCAATCATGCGTGACGTAGGCAGCGACGATTCTATTACCTTGAAATCGGTTGAGGGGGAAAAAGGAGGTCGTCTGCTATGTTTACAAGTTTTGCGACATTTTGGAGATTTTTTTTTATTTTTTTTTTTATTATTTATCTATTTATTTCCAAATTAAGAGAACTTCTGGACTTTCTAGAATGTTATATTATAAAAGTAATCTCTTTATTTTTCTTCTTCTCTTTTTTAAATCATTATTTAAAAAAAGGAGAAAAATGATTGATTATTTTAAAAATCGAATAAAGAATTACACTCCAATAATTAGATTTCTAGAAAATTTGATTTTTTTTTTAAATATTTAGACCGAATACATAGAAATTTAAAGCCATCATAACAATAATATAAGAAATTATCTCATTTATTTGTAATTGATGTGAATGCAAATATTCTGAGAGCTATTGTACATAATACTGTAAATTATGTGTACAGCGCAATTTATTTTAATAAATTTCCCCATTTGTTCATTCAATATTTAAAAAAAAAAGTTTTTCTTAATAATAAAAAAAAAAAAAGTATTATTTTTTTTTTCAATTTTTATTTTTTAAATCTTTTCAAACAAAATTAAGAAGTGTTAATGACTTTGTGTCGTCTGTCTATTAGTCCTAAAGATAACTTTCCTAAATATGCTTGGGGCTTGGGTAATCATAAATTAGATACATTACTGCAGGGCATTAAATTATACCTAATGAAAAAAAAAACAACCTTTTAAGTGCATTTTAACAACTACTTTAGCGTAAATACATCGAAATTTGTAACTGTTAATATCTGATGACAATGGATTTGATCTCAGTATATCAAACTCTGAATACTGAACTTCCCAGCAGCTAGTGGGGAGTCAATAAATTCAAATACATTATGCAATGAAAGTGAAAATTGTTCGAAACATTTTCAGCTGTAATTTATTATTATTATTAACCTATATCTTTAATATTTAATGCGCTATACATGATGCGTATATTTTCTTAGACACTATACGGGACAACGGGATTGTAGAAATGCATTCTAATTTGTACTTTATCTTTAAAAGTAAGACTATTAAAGTCTCTTTCTCTGAAATAGAAATTAAAGTGAGTAAACCGGCAGTAATTTATAATCTATATTAGCAGCACGATTTTTCTTTCTTGTTTAACTCTTTGACGCAGATGGGACACCGGTGTCCCTTTTGCTTATTTATTTTTTGACGCTTTTATTACAAATATTATTATTATATGATAATTTTTTATTTTAAAAGAGAGTCTAATAGTTACTATAAAAAATCTATTAGATTATCAGAGTAAATTTTTTACTAAAATAAAAATGTTAAATAAAAGTAGTTTGAAAAAATTTTATCAACCAATTTCAAAAATTATTTCTAATTAAATTTGATTATTTAAAAAAGATCAGTAATGAATTATTGCTAATTCCTATATCTAAGTAATTGTAAATAAGAGCAATTTGTAAAAATATTTATTCATGGGACGCCCGTGTCCCATGATGAATTTACCTTTAACGCAGAAAGGGACACCGGTGCCCCACTCTATATTTTAGAACCAAAATTAATTAAAATTTTAAATATAACATTTTCCACTTATTTAGATCTTAAATAACTTAAAACTATCAAAAAAATGTAAAAATTATGTTTGATGAGAAATCTGCTTCAAAGGGTTAAATGCATTGCTACAACATCTTTATCTAAATAAGGTATTAGTGCCTATCGAAAATGCAAGCATAAGTGAAGGTTTGTTGTTGTTATTATTTATTAGGTCATTAATTTTTAAATGTTAACTCATGTTCTTTTTAACAGGCAAAACGGGATTTCAGCTGGCGAGAAGTAACAACTATTGGCTTTATGCTATTCTCATAGCAACCTTATTTTTTCCCCACCCATTCATTCTTTTCAAATCGCGCGCCCCTTCCTTAAAGTAAACTCTTCTAAAAAGAGGAGGGACGAAGGGCCATCTCATGAAAGGTGAACTATAGTAGTCAGTGATGTATCCAGACACACAGGGGCGCGCCAACAATGTCAAGCGCCTGTGTGCAGAAAGTCAGTCGGCGCCCTATGTTAGAGAAGGCGCCTACTAAAATCTGCCCCCCCCCACCCTTTTGCTGGAAGATAGCTCTCAAAATTTGGATGGATGGCTGGGTTTTTACGTCGCACTAGTGCTGCGCAGATGGGCAATTGGCGACGGTCTGGGACACACCCCTAGAGGTGGTCCGGACGCATGCCATCACAATTTTGATCCTCCACGGAAGGGATGGCTCTCCCGCTTCGGTGACCCACAGAGGTATAATTTTTTATGGGAACATGGAGGACATTGCGGCCACGACAGATTTTACGTGCACCAGCCACCATTAGTGTACACGACGGTCTTTGGCCGGTTCGAGTACCGAACCCGTAATCCTCCAATTACGAGGCCGACGCTCTACCGACTGGGCTACCGCGGCACCTCAAAATTTGGTCTTTCGGAGAAGTGATCTTGAAGCCACGACAGATTTTATATGCATAAATTATTGTAAATTAAATATAAAGGCGGTTTTTGCCTGGTCTGGGTATCGAACGTGAAATCTTCCAGTTCCCAGCTCAATGTTTTACTATCTATCTACCACGGCTTCTCAAAGATATTATTATTATTTAATCCGAACATAATTTCATTATTGCTATAAAATGCCAAAGATGACTTCCGCTGGTACCAACAGGCTCGTTTAAAAGAATTTTATTTTAACGGTATTTTCATTTTTTTTTTTTTTTGTTTCAACAACGCAAAGCTTTATGGCACGTTCAAAAGCTACTTTACATTGTATGATATATTTATAAAAATTTTAGATATTTCTGTTCAAATGAAATAATCAAGTTGCGGTTGCGATTTCTATTTCTTTTTCTTTCTTTCTTTCTTTCTTTCTTTTTTTTTTTTTAAATAAATGCAGAATATATTGCGACATAGCTAGTTCCTCTTGTTCTTTTTTCCCCCGATAGCAGCTTAATAGCTATGTTTTAATTTTCATAAAATTTTCAAAAAAATCATTCGACATAGAAAATAAAACATTAATAAATTACAATAAATATCAACATGAATAAAAATACAGATAAATTTCACATAGTTACATATTCACTATTAAAAATAACATAGAGAATTTAGTATTAAGAACAATCTTAAAAAGTTAGTAGAACTAATTTTCAATTAATATAGATGCATATTTAATAGGTAAGAATTCAGATTAATCTTAATTCGATAAATTAATCCAAACTTTAGAAAGAGCAAAAGTACAAAAAATAAATTTTTCCTAACAACTATAGTAAGTTGTAATATGTATTTAGCTTAATTTGTAAAAATACTATTATTCATAGTAATACTTATGTTTTATTATTATTTACAATTTTACTATTGTTTATCATAGTAAATAATAAATATTTTTTAACATTTCTCAGTATACATCAAAAATGCATATGACTGATGTTGGTTTATATAACTGCCCGTGCTCCAGGACTCATAAATAGTATCTGATAAAAGAAATTAATTTTATTGAAATTTATTGTAATATGTTCGCATGAAAATAGTGTGCATTGCTTTTATACCTCTTTCATAGGAGCATTCTAAAAAACTGGATGCATTATGGTTTATGGGAGTAATAGTTTAAAGTAAATTTTAATAGTGATATGTTATTAGTACACATTACTGATTTTACTTCACCATCTACCTCCAAGAATATGGTGTTATAATATACATAGCTATTTAAAGGCGTGTGCAAAAGACAAATTTACAACCGTAACTTTAGTGTGTATTCCGTGGACACATTAGACTGCATTATTAAAATGTTATAATATTTTATTAGTATCTATTATATGTGTTGTTCATTCACGGATGACAGTCATAAAAAAAGGAGACGAATACTCCGAAAAAAGGGGTAACCTCTGAATCTAGCTGGCACTGAAGGATTGCAGCTGAAAATAATAAAGATTCTTTCTCTCCTTTCAGCACTATACTGATAAAAACAAATTTGATACAGACTTGACGCATGGATATAACTCCGACATGAAAATAAACAGCATAATTATTAAATGTTCATCTTTTGTGCATCCCAGTGTATGAGTTAAAGTTTTATACACACTAAATAATATACAAAACTTATTCATGTAGAATACCCGAACACAAACAGAACCAGCACACTTTGATCTTTCCCCCATAACCTGCAATGTACCAATTTATATTCTACAGCTTTATATGTACTTTGTAGACTTTATACAAAGTAACGTAATATAGTAAAATTCAGATCCGCTTGGAGTTACATAATTAAAATGCTTACTTAAAAAAATTCCAAAAATTATTCCACAATCAAAAATGTTTAAAATATCTTTTATAAGTTTATTTAAAAGATATATAATTATTCCCTGCAACTTTTATTTTTAAAAATATGTAATAAAAAAATTCAATTACATAAATCAATCACTTTTAATATGTTTCAAATGTCTTTGCCAAACATTAAACATATTATAAATTTTCATCGTTAATAATTCGTAATAGGATTAAATATTATTAAAAAATAAAATTATAGCTATAATTAGGTGAATTATAGCTATTATTAGCTTTTTAGGTGAATTTTCACCTTTTTACTTTCTCTTACCAATAAGGTAGAGAAAGTATTGTTTTTGAGTCAAATTTTCGAACGCGAGGTTTTGTTATATTTACACATTTTGAGGTTCCCTGAATACGAAAATCATGTTTTTAGCAAATGGTCTGTGTGTATGTCTGTGCCTGTTATCAGCATAGCTCAAAAACAAATTATGGCAGAAAGTTCAAACTTGGTATTCTAAATGTGTATCCTGTAGGGATGCTACAGTAAGCTTTTCGTTAAGATCAAGCAAATGGTTTGTGTACAGGGACAATCAAGAGAATTCTAATACATTACGTCTATGCGGGAAATTGCAGGAAAGTAGAGTTTAATGTCTATAGACTGCAGTAAACCAAATGAAACGAATATATATTTTTTGTAATAGAGATAGTTAACTGGGAAATTTTTTTTGTGTATGTAGGAGCCTCGCCTCCCCCCCCCCAGGGGGGGGGGGAAGTCCCCCCTCGAGGGGAGTAAATTTTCATGATGGATATCTTTCAAAAGAGCTCGCCAATACCTTTAAAACGAATGGTTGAACCATCGATCTGCGATAATTTGAAACAAAGTTATCGATTTTTTTTTTTTTTACTTTTAACGAAAAAAAATTTAGATTTTTAGAAGAAAAATTTTAGAATTTAATAAAATAGAAAAAAATTTGAATAGAAAGAATTAGAATAGAAAAAATTTTTTAGAAGAAAAATTAGAATTTTTTTTTTTAATATTGAGAATAAAATGGACTTTTTTGGATACTTGGTGTTATACTACTTCTCTAATATGGAAATCGTCTGCCTTATTATAAAAGATAATATTTTAAATAATAATTTTAATAAATTACTTTTTAAAAACAGAATTAAGTTCTATATAAAATGTAGGTGCGGTAGCCCCCCTCACACAGAACTAATTATCATATAAAACTCTTCAGAAGCCTAATATGAATTGTTTAACATAGGTTTACATAACAGTACTCGTTATCTTACCTATTAATCTGCAACCTGTATTTATAGTATTAAATTTCAGGGTAAGAGAAAGTCATGTGAGGGACACACCAGATTATTTTTTATATTACCCGGTAAATAAACAATAATTGGCAAATATAAATATTTTATGCGAAATATGTCTTGACTTAATTTGATAGCTTATGTAAATTTCCCTTAATCTGAAATGTTTTTACATTAATTATTAAACTGAATTTAATTTTTTTTATATTCATAGATTTTGAAGTATCTGTTTTTTTTTCGTTTTCTTTTTCTTTTTTTACTGTGACGGACGCTGTTAACAAATGAGAACTGATACGAATATGATATTTCACTAACCCATAATGAATCCTAATAATGCAAATTAATTTTGTCATTTTGTAACATTTTCCATTGTTTATATATGAAATTTAAAAGGCAATTCATCAAACGGATAAACAGGCAGATAATAATTAAATGCTTTTCAATAAGTGAATTTAACAATATTTGATTATTATTATTATCAAATATAAAAGCAAAAAATAACTAAACTTTGTACAAGGGTTGGAATACCATTTAACGTACAATCATCAATGCGGAATAATCAGTGAGTTATTTCAATTTCAGTAGTAAATTTGTTAAAGAAAAGAAATTCAGTAAAATTTGATAAAGTTGGTAAAGAAAAGAAAAGAAAGAAAGAAGAAACTTCAATATCTATTTAAGATATTTGAAAAAATTGATAAAATCATGAGTTAAAAAAATAAATAAATAAATAAATCAGGTGCGCAACAGCTACACGATTCCCTTTACCCACTACTACACATATGCTGTTTTGGGGAAATAGTGTGGACGTTGTGAAGGGATACAAAAGATTATTTACATAACGAATTAAAAAAGAAAAAAAAATCGTTAGATCTGTTTTTTGAAATACTCATTTCTGAGATTTATAACTGGCCTATCTAATCAGAACACCTGTCAGTTTTCCTGTAGTAACCAAGTAACATACACTAAAGGATATATAAATATGAGTTTGTGTAGCAAATCTGAAGAAAATCGTTAGATACGTTTTTGAGAAACCGACTGTTGGTTTTACTGCCGATATTCACCAAAACATGGCAAACTGGTCTTCTCACCCAAACCTAACATTTATATACGAAAATATATATCTATAAGGATGTTAATATGGCAAATTAGAAGAAAATGCGTAAAACTGCTTTTTTTTTTTTTTTTAAAGAAATACACTACCGAGACCTAAAAGTTTTTTTTTTTCTTCGTTATAAAAGACGTTTGTCAGGTGTTCATACAGCAAATTTGAAGAAAATCGTTAAAGCCTTTTTTGAGATACGGACCTCTACGGCAACACTTCTGTTTTTCCAATTTTCACCAAAAGTAAGGAAAACCATACGTACATTATTAAACCTGACATTATTTATACATGACATTTACATACATTATTTTGAAGTTTCATCGTTCTATCTTTATTATATTAAAGAAGTGATAGTCAAAATATTCCACACATACACACGTACATACGCACTTACACAACGGCCAATTTGCCAAAATCAACTTTTTTTTTCTTCACTCAGGAGACCTTAAAACAGGTGAAAACTCGATATCGAAATTTTTGGCCAAATATAATACCAGTTATAAAATTTAGAATAGTAATTACTTAATTTAATAATTTTAAGTTGTACACTTTTAATATTACAACGTTTTGATACATTTATTCCACGCTGTGGCCCGATGATATATATATATATATTCAGAAGGCATAGTTACGTAAATACTCTTACATTACCTACAAATGAAATAGTCCATTATATCTATGCGCTTTTCTTTTTTTTTTTTTTAATGTAGTACAAAGAAAGGGATAACAATCAAAATATAGTGTGGTAATATATTATTATATCAGGAAATCAAAACAATTAAACTAATGGATGTACAATGCCTTTTTCTATTACTAAAAAAAAAAATAGAAAGAAAGAAACACATTTGGCAAAAAATTGAAAAGGCTATGCTTTTAGTTCTGGGCTCATTTATGTAGAAATTGATCGATTATAATCGTTTAATTTATCTCTATATATAATGTAAAATTTGCATCAAGAAAGCTTTCGAAATACTGGAATAATTCAAACCATAATTAGACATGAAGAGTGGACTTATGTTAGAAATATCTCGGACGAGTCTTTAGCTAGACTGATCCGCCATCTTTGTTTCAAAATGGGAGGCATTTTAAAAATTTGAACCGTGTATTTATGAACAGATATTCTTGAAACTCGATAAATACATAGCTCGTATCAAGGTCTAAATTAAGTGTATTAAATCAATTCGATCCGCTACTTTATTTCAAAATAGTGCTGGCGCCTGCTTGAAAAGGTAACAAAATCCTTCTACTCTTTCGACTAAGTTGGAAATACTTTTTTTAAATTTAAAGAAAAGTGGGATTTCATAACAGATCTATCAAAGATAACCAAGATTACCGTACATTAAATAACGATATATTAAAATAAATGTAAAAATAATATCTTACCAATCTTGGAATAAGATAAATCTTCTCCCTGTTAATTTTTCTGCAAATATGTTTGTTTCTTTTGTTTCTTTTTTTTTTTTTTTTTTTTTTTTTAATGACATATTAAAATATTTAAAATATTAAAATAGTTAAAATCTAAGCAAAAGAATGATTTTAATGAATGTACAAGCACATATTAATCGGAGAATACCAAACCTGTATCTGACAAGCTAAGCTTTATATGTAAAAGTTTTGCTGGCTGCAGCTGCAGGTGCAAATTTAAACACAAAACGCTGACTTAGTAATTTCTCAGCGATAACAGAAAAGATGAGAGGAAAGAAAGAGAAAACAGGAAAATTCTTTTATTGCGGTTATTTATTAACTATGTTAGATAATTACTTAAAATCATTTCTTTGAAAATGCTATTCATTCGCTTCGATACGAATTTCAAGAGTTGTCATTAATTTAAATTTTTGTGATTTATTTTTTGGGGACAGAGGTTTGAGTTCCTTAGCCCCACTCCCCCGGGTCTGCCGAATTCAGTTTTAATTTTTAGGCCAAACACTTTCGATTTTAGTGAAGCTAAGTAACACAAGTTTTCGAGTTACAGACAGACACATTTTTATTACATTGCGTGAGTTTATGGCGCCCCCCTCCCCCTTATGACAATGAATCTAGAATAAAGTAAAATATAAAACAGATTCATAATGTGTGATACAAGGCCGTAGCCTGGAAAATTTTTGAGAAGCGCTTTTTACTTAAATACGTAATGCTGAGACTTAAAAATGACGATTACCTCAAATTTGTTTTGCCAAAACAGCATTTTTTTTTTAGGAGGGGGGTGAACTCCTGCCCCCCCCCTCACCACCACCACCACCTAGTTACGAAACATCATTCACATTGCCTAGCATTGACATTATAAAAGTTTTTCTTTTTTTTTTTTTTTTTAGTAATTAGTTCTTGGTAGGCGCCTTTAGTTGCCTGGCGCCTGTGTGCGCCGCACACATTGCACACTGGGTCGGCGCGCCCCTGCAGACACAAATCATTGGAGGGGTAATTCAGTCGTGCTTTAGTCACATGGTTTTTGGGCTGGAGTAAAAATAGCTTACAAAATTGCAAACTTTAACAAAAATTGAAATTTGGCCTTAAATAATGATTATGAGTTCACAGTTCCAAAAATATTTTAATGAGGTTGAAAAGAAAATATTTTAGAAAATTAATATTTCATCAGATATACTTTTCAGGCCAATTTCTTTGGTATATGCATAATTTTACTGTAAATAAAAGTGGGATCTAGGAGGTACATAGAAATCATGTGTTATAAGAGTGGAGTTATTATTATTTTATATATATATATATATTATGTGCATGTGTTTTCCGACCAATTTCAACAAAAATTATTGACTATAAATAGTGATAATAAATTCACAAAAAATTTCTTGATTCAGTGCAAACTTGAGTTTTAGAAAATCAAATAAATTCATTTGCAATCTCTTGTCTTTTAATCAATGCACCAGTAATTTTTCTTTTAATTGTCACATGAAAAAGAGTACTGGCATATATTTAAAGAAGCTATAATTTACAGAAATATCTGAATGCGTCCATATTTTTCATTATTTCTCTCATTATTCCTAACTGCTTTAGAACTTCAGAAGTATTTTTACAGTGCAACCACATTTCTCGTGCATAGCATTGAGGACAATTCTAAAGGCTTAGAGGAATGCCAAATTGACTGACAGGTCATTCGGCATTCCCTTATCGTTTATTTTCTCTCAGCCTAAGGGATATCACCCCTATTTTAACAATGGACTCGTTGAGTCAGCACATGCACAGAGGCTCCCATGGTTGCAAGAAATGGGGTTGAAGAATAAACGATTCCCACCCCAAAAAATCTTGTAATATGTTTTTTCAAGTCTTTAACTTAACATGAAAATTTTACTGTTGCTTTAACCTTCTATCTTCCTCTCTTATTTTGTCTTCTATACAGCCTATCCTTAGTTTAAACTTCTTCTGAATTTCCAGAAAAAGTGAAACATTATTAAATAATTCTAACTTTACCACTGCCAGGGAGCAATATTTTCATATTTGCCAATTTCTAGTTTGCTTGTGTTATACATTGTTGGAAAACTCTATTCATCCTCCACCAACTAAATAAATATTCCTTTGAACAACGTTCAAAATTGTTTAAAGAAACATATCAAGGGACAGATCTAAAAATTGAATTTTCAACTTATTCACTAGTAACTGGTAGATATTTTTAATTTATTCACCACTTTTTTGCAGTTTTTTTTGGTTACCAAAATAAATAATTTACTTGTTTCAATTTTTTTAAAAAAGCTTTTAAAAATTGTGAAATTTTGTGAAATGTTCATTTTAAATTCATCCCCTCCACAGAAGATCAAAATTGTGATGGCATATTTCCAGACCATCCCCTAAGGGAAGTCCTAGATGGTCGTCATTTACCAAATGCATAGCTATAATGCAATGTTAAAACTCATTAAACCCCAATTGTTTTAAATTTACTGATTTTAATTAAGTGGTCGTTTCAGTTTGGCTGATTTTATGACTGTTTCTTTTAAGATCTGTTTTTGTAAAAGCTCAGTTTTTGAATCCATATTTTTATTTGAGAGGTCAGAAAAGAACATTTTTCCATAGTCGATTGATGAATTTTGCATTTTTTAAATCTGTTATTGACAAAACGCGATTTTTTGCAGCCAATTGTTGAAATGTGAACTAGTTCACCATTGGGAAATAAATATGTTTACCATTTATTGACAAAATTCGTATTTTTTCAAAGCTGATTTCCAAAATAAATTATTATTCCTTTGCAAAACAAGGACATTTCTGCCTTTTAGATATCTAATTTATAAAATAAGTCATATTTTGCGAGCTGTTTCTAAAATGCAGTATCATTTTGGTGTCATTTGAATTAATTTATGGTAATTTGTAGAAATATGCAATTTTACAGGGTCAGTTAATAATATTCAATTTATTAATGGTCATAGAAAAAATGGCGAGTTGTCTAATTTTTTTAAGTCACCATTTTATTTTGTATAATTATGGCGAGTGCTGAGCGGATTTTTTCAGGTCTATCAAAAGAACTTATGAAATAAAGGTCAATGTTCAACTGAATGTCAACAGGAACTCTTTCAGTTATTTATTATGTTATTTGACTGTGTTAAATTTGAAACTTTAATCTGTCCCTAGGATAATGGCGAAGAAATCAGCAAAATTTTGTGAATTTTTAAGCCTGTCTCATAAAAAATAACTATGCTTTTAATTAATTATGATTATGATTATTTTTTTTTTATGATAATAAATATATTTTTTTTACTGTTGCAGTTTATAGCAGTAGGAATTGGTCTGTTTATTGTTTTATTATTGAAGAAAATCATTTTGTATAAGAGTAATTATGAAATAATGATTGTGCAAAATTGAGGGGAAATTTCAAGAGGGAGTTTCCCGCAAACGGGATTTTCAAGGGTCGGAAGTTGTCAGCCTGGGGATGATTGCCACTATCAAAACTGTTAGAAAAATAAATTGATGACAGTAGAAGATAGGATGTTTACATGAATAGCGAACAGACTGTAGGAATATGACATAAAGATAAGGGTGCTGCAGGTGCCTCCGAGTGGAAATTTGCTATAGTTAGTTTTCAAACATTTTGAACCAGCTTAGTACTAAATATAAAAAAGGAAATATCAAAATTTAACAAGATGTCATGAATCTCCAAACAAAAATCCTTCTCAATTTGCATAAGGGGAGATAATTACCCTCATTAGCCCCCCCCCCCCTCACACACACACACACCAGTTAGTATGTCAAGTGAAGGTTTTTTTTTTCTAACACTTTCTATTGTAAGTTAAAAAGTGCTTATAACTTTGGCTTAACCAGCTTGTTTGTCCATTCACAGTCTTATTTCAGTATATATTCTCAGGATGACTGTAAACTTATATGTGTTATTTAAGATTACAATTTTATTGTTTGGTCATATAAAACATCTGAAAAGTACTGTACTTAAAATTTCTTGGATAGAAATGTCTACAATATTTTTAAAGAGGAATTTTGAGGGTAAAATAATAATGATCAAAGTGTGTCTGAACTTTTTGAGGATTCTTTTTTCTCAAGCTGGACTTTATTTATTTATTTTATTTATATATTTATTTATTTTGCTGAGGCTTGGCTGAACTTTTAGTTTATATACAGAGCTGGGAGGGTTAACAAAACTTTTGTGTCAAAATTTCAACCTATGCACATTTTTAGGAGAGGTCTGTATGAGAGGGAGAGAGAAATACCAAGGTCTTTTAAATAATAAAAATTTAGTAATAAATAATAAAATTTAGTAAAAGGCCCTGAGATTTTTTAACTGTGTTACATATATATTGGAATTTTGTTAAATCAGAGCCGCAGTGAATAAGAAGAAAGAATAGATTTATTGTTATAGCAACTTCGGCTTAAAAAATTTTTGAGTTAGGGAAATTCATCTAACTGAAGTTTCTATGTATAAAAAGTTGGCATACTGAGTCTTGCCTGAGAGTGGCAGAATACCTAGTGAATGGTCTGCACAAATAGAATAAGCATCATCAAAAACAGTGGTTTTCAAATTTACAGCCTATTCCTATCATTAATTTTCAAGTTATAAAAATATTTCATTTCTTATTTATGTTAAGGAGTTGCCATATATTATCATTTGTAAGTAACAAAAAGTCAAAAATCTGCTGGAAAAGTTTTTAAGTTTGCTTTTATATATTATTGTTATTGTTTTCTAAACAACATTCTGATGTTTACTATACAGATTAACTTATTTTTGTAAAATTAACGGAAAGCAGACAGGAGATTGTGATAGTATTCCTAAATAAGAGCCCCCCGCATTCACCTCTAAAACATAAAAAAAAAAAGGACTTTTTGTATTTATATTTGATTCTTTTTGTGATGCAATTCTGGTATATATAAACACAAGTGGCATTTACCACCTTGCTGCAGATAAAATTTAAATTATTTAATTATGACTATGTAAAATCATTTTGTTTCATTATGTAATGTTTTAGAAAAAGGTGTAAAGGTGGAGCTTCCAGTTCAAATTAGGAATAAACACAAAATAAATATAAGTCTTTTTCTTAAATATTAAATAACTTTTTTAGTTTTTACCACTGTTTTTTATTTTAATCTTCTTGTTCATATTGTTACATTTAAATATTGGTTTGTACACCTCAAGTTAAATGTAACATTTTAGAGAAACATGGTAAAGTTGGGCTTACTGTTCAAAGTAGCAATGTAATCTGTCACAATAAACTTTTTTTTTAAATATTAAATAACTTTTATAAATTTTCTACTGCTAATTTTATGTTTTAATTTTTATGTCTATATTTTTATATTTTAATGTTATAGGGTTTATACATCTAAAATTATTTAAATTTTAACACATAAATAGCATAATAAACATTCATTTTTATTTTTAAAAGAATCTATAAACTGTATTGAGGAAGAAAAAAGTAAAATCATATGTTGTGGTTTGTATGCCTTAGAAAAATCAACGAATCATACTTTCATATCAGATATCTCTTAAAGTAATGGTAGTTTATTTAACAGCATTTTTGTGAAAGATTGTTTTTCTTTTTTTTCTCAGTCGCATTAACTTAGCCCCTCATTTTTAATACATCAGGAATTAGCTTTCAATTAGTTGTAATTTGTTCTGGGTTCAGTATCAAGCTATATTAATTTTAATAGTGGAGGAAGGCACAAAGATAACACTAGCCTTCCCCCACATTTTGAATTTTAAATATATCGAGCATTAGCTCTCAATTTGCTCTCTAATATTAGAATTTCTCTTGGTTTGGTATTGAGATATATCATTTTTAACAGGGGAGGGGGGGGGGGGACAAGTTAATGCTAGACCCAGCCCCACTTTTGAATTTTTAAATTTCAAATACATCAGGAATTATTGACAGGAGATTTGACACTAGATAAATAAAACACAGGAATAATAAACAACATCTTGAATGCCAAAGGAAATAAATTGGCTAATCTCTCTCATTCCACGCAATTTTATTGGTTGATTAGGCAGTACACAACTAATGCTACACTCTGTCCATTTTCGAATTTTTGAATTTCAAATACATACGGAATTATTAACAGGAGATTTGCTGCTAGATAAATAAGACAATGTCTTGAACTCCAAAGGTACTAAAGTGGCTAACCCTTTCCCCATTCCACCTAATTCTTTTGGTTGATTAAACAGTCATAAAATCTGATTCCTTTCTTATGTATAAAAGCACTTTCATTTCATTTCTTTTATGCAATAATGACAGAATTCTAAATGCTACCAAAGCAGCTGTTTGCTAGTTTATTATTTTTATTGCCGTTCAAATTATGGTTTGTTATTCCTATGTTTTATTCATCAGATATTAACTCTCAATTAGTGCTGATTTGCAGTAGCATATCCAGGATTTTATTTTGGGGTGGGCTGAGTTAAGGTCGATATAGTGTACAGAAATTATGCATATTACTCTTAATCTTTATTTTTTAAAACTTTCTACAAAATTTCGGGAGGGGCTGCAGCCCATTAGCCTCTCCTGGATATGCCACTGCTGATTTGCTCTCTAATATAAGAATTTACTGAGTTTGGTGTATCAATTTTAATGGTAAGGAAGCTAAGATCCAAGTTAATGCTAGCTCCCTTCCCCACTTTTGAATAAAGATATATCAAAAGTGGCAATATTTAGTTCTCAGTTAGGTCTAATTTGCTCTATAGCATTAAAATTTGCTCAGTCTTCATTAACAAGATATTTCAATTTGAAGGAAAGAAGGAGGAAAACAAAATTACAGGTATAAAACTTTTAAATATGTCAATATTTAGCTCCCAATTATCTCTGATTTGCTCTCTAATATTAGACTTTGTTCTGAGTTCGGTATCAAGATATATCAAATTTAATGGTGTGTGTGTGTGGGGGGGGGGGTCAAGTTAACACTAGGTGCCATATTTAAATTTCAAATACATCAGGAATTAGCTCTCAGTTAGCTCTAATTTGCTCCAGAGCAACATCTAATTGAATATTAGAAGTTGCTTTGGGTTCAGTATTGAGATATATCATTTTTACTGTGGTATGTGTGTGTGTGGGGGGGGGGGAAGTTAATGCTAGCCCCCTAATTTAAAATGTTTAAATTTCAAGTACACCAAGAATTAGCTTTTAATTAGCTTGAATTTGCTCTGGGTTCAGTATCGAGATATCAGTTTTAATGTCGGGGAGGCTAATTTAATGCTAACCCTCTCAATTTTCGAATAACAATATATCGGAGTTGCCAATATTTAACTCTCAGTTAGCTCTAATTTGTTGTCCAACATTAGAATTTGCTTCGACTTCATTAACAAGGTATTTCAATTTGAAGGAAAAAGGGTGAAAAAAAGGAGGGAAAGCAAAATTGCAAATACAGAGATTTTAAATATGCTAATATTTAGTTCTCAATTAGCTCTTTGCTCTCTAACATTAGAATTTGCTCTGGTTTCATTAACAAGATATTTCAATTTAAAAGAATGAGAATGTGGGGGAAACAAATTGCAAATATTGAAATTTCAAATATGCTAGTATTTAGCTCTCTATTAACTCTAATTTACTCTTCAATGTTAGAATTTTATATACATATATTCAATTTATAAATTATGTTTAAATATATTCTGTTACTGGATATATATGTTTTTTCTAGATGGCATTTTTTTGTGTGATGTGTAAAGTTTTACGTTCTGCTTCTTTCCTGTGCTTTTTATTTTATTTATTTATTATTTTATTTTATGGCTCTTCAATGAAAATATCAAAATCACATTTGAAGAAATTTAAATTGTGTAAAAATATATACAGGATCACCTGAAAATTCCAAATTAAATGTGAAAACTTTATTTTATGAAACATTATATTTTTGGCACACACACACACAGAAGACAAATTTACTAGATGCATTCAAAAGTAAAGCATTTGCTATTTTATAATGATATTTTTACTATTTATTTACAACAGATTAATTTGTCAAATTGTTTTTAGGGCATCTGGACCCCCAAAATTGAAACTTTCGAGAAGACATAAGAGATGCACAAAATAATTCTAATAGAAGTAATAATGAGAAATATTTATCTAACAAAGAGATCAGACTTCTAAACTTTCATACAGCTTGTCCTTGCTGTTCTATAGAAAACTATCCACATCCAAATGGAGACCATAAATGCCCTTTTTGTTCAATTCCATTCATGTCTTAGGAAAGTTCTCATCGCCAGCACCAGATTCTGAAGAACGATATGGACAAAAAAGAATTTGTCATCTCTGTTTACAAATAAAAAAAAAAGAAAAAAGTTTTTAGGAGAGTAAGGCAATTGAGAATTGGGGTGATTTGACTGTTATGTCAAGTTATGTCAAAGATAAGGATGTATTTTCAGCTGGTACCAAAATGGTAAAACATTGATTTGTCACAAAATAGCTGCTAAATCTCTTGGTTGTGCTTAAAAACAGACACTTATACAAATTTAAAATAGTAAAAAGGGGAACAAAATGGTTCACCAAGTGCATGTGCAGAAGATTTATTAATTCAGTTACTGGCTACTGCTATTGTGGACAGTGAATTGTTCATATTTTTTATTATAAGCAAACAAAAGAGGAATATATTTTTAGAATTAGCATTTTACATAGCAACAAAAGGGTTTCAATCAAGGTTCATTTATACCTTGCGTTCAGAGATGCTAAATGCTATCACAAAATGAGTAACATTTTCAGAAGGAATATTTTACCTTAATTGTGAAACAAACATTTGTACTTTAGCTCCAAAATTAATGTAAGCTATTCTTTCTATAACCAAAATATGTATTTGTAACTCCTTACATTATCCAAATAAAGAAAAAAAAACAATAGTAATACTTGTATCCATTATTCAAGTAAGAAAGACAGAAGAAAATGGTGTTCAATGTATAAACTAGGGGTGGGAATCGATTAAGAGTTTTAACTGGGTTAATCGTAGTTCATTAATCGATTAATCGGTCGATTAATCGAATTTTTAATCGGTTTTCATTGTTTTTTTTATATATAATTTTATTTTAATGATGAATAAAACTATCATATTGTGTACAGTAGGTAACAAAAGTATCCGAATATTAGCAAAAATTCCTATATAAAAAAAGTAGAGTTAATACTGTTTTGTTAAATAAATTCTTGTCGAATCATGTTCTTAGTCAGTCTAAGAACATGATTCGACAAAGATTTGTTTAACAAGTTAGTTCTTCTTTATCACTTCGGACTAAAACACAGAATGTTATTTTCTGTTTCTACTTCGAAAGTTACTATCAGCAATTCTGAACAGACAATAAACGTTTGAAGATATTGTGAAACTCTGTTGATATTTTCCCCGTCAGAGGGATAGTGGAAATCTCAATACTTTCTTTTCTTTTCCTTTTTATCTTTAACATTTCCATTTTTTGAAAGCTTCTTGTTTCTGAGAATACTATTGTCCTAGCCAACACTTTCTGTAGAAGGCTACAGACAGGTGGTATTGCTCCAGCATGCACATGAGCGACATTTTGTTTAATAACTATCAGCCCCCTTTTCTCTATCAACAAAAGTGCAACATCATCTTTTGTGAGGTTTTATTTTTATTTATTTATTTTATTTTATTTTTTATTTTTTGCTTTTTCATTATTTGGTGGATGTTTCTTAGAACGTTTGTTAGGAAAATATGTGAAAAAATATTTTGTAGGCAGAACAGCATTTTTACAGCATATTCGTAGTTTGAAAATTTTAATCGGATTTTGAAAATTTTTAATCGAATTAATCGATCCGATTAACTCGATTAAAAAAATTGATCGGGACTAAGCATTGATCGATTAACCGAACCGATTAATCGATTAATCGGCACAGCCCTAGTATAAACACATAATTAATAAAGTACGACAAATTTATGAACAGTCTACGTGTTATAGCATACTTGAAATTATCAGCACTTTCCAAGTGTTAATTAGAAATTACATTTTAGATGATTCAGTTTCAAATTTTCCTTTTTGCTCAGGAATTAGAACTCTTAACACTGAAATGAGAAACAGATTAACTGTGTTTTCCCCATATGAAGACACCCACTCATCCAAAATATATCAGGCTAAATTAGTTTCTGCAGTTTTTCACAAATTTCCTCTGGAAGAAATTCCTTATAAGAATAACCATTGAAAATAACAAATTCCAGTTTTAAGTTAAAATATACCTTACATAAGCTTTTCATCGTTTTGGCTGATTAATTTCGGTCGCAAACGCGACCATCCTCAGAGTTATGACAATCGTTTTCGTCCTTCTGTTTATAGTTCGGCGGTTTGCTGTGGCTGTTATTTCGCTTCACTTCATATTCCTCCAAGATGTGTTGCCAGGCAGTAGGGATGACGGAATGTTCTCTATTGTTTACAGTGTTGGGGTTAGTAATAATTTCAAGTGCCTCCCGTTTTAGAGCATAATTATGGTTATTG
Source organism: Salticus scenicus (assembly GCA_963930645.1). Lineage (NCBI taxonomy): Eukaryota > Metazoa > Arthropoda > Arachnida > Araneae > Salticidae > Salticus > Salticus scenicus. The sequence continues at coordinate 217,918,319 of OZ005651.1, read as the reverse complement.
TAAGGGGCTATTTTTTGGATGTTAATGGAGTTAATGTTTATGGGGTTATTATTGTGGGTAGTGGAGAAAGCGGTAGAGGTTTTTCCTAATTTAAGGTCTGCACGGTGTTCTTTTTCTCTATCGGTGATTTTTCGCTTGGTCATCCCAATGTAGCAGGCGTTTTTACCGTTGATATGTTCGAAGTTGATTTTATAAATCCCGGAGGTGGAGTTTGGTGGAATGGGGTCTTTTTCGTTTCGGATATGTTGAAAAATGTTTTTGTCTGGTTTTATTGGAATGTTTAGGTTATTATTTTTAGCTTCGTTTTTTATTTTAATGCTGGCGCCTTTACAAAATGGGATTGCAGTGGTGAAAATAGGTTTAGTTTTTTGGGCGTTATTGATTTTGTTTAAGGATTTGAGGCGTTTTTTGTATAATTTATTTATAAGAGTTTTTGAGTAATTTGCTTTAGTGGCGATTTTTTTGATATTGTTAAGTTCTGTATTTAGTAATTGTTTGTTAGAGCAGATTAAAATAGCGCGATTGATGTAAGATTGAATGGCAGATAATTTGTAACTGAGGGGGGTTTTACAATTTCTGTTTATAATTTCAGTGTTAGTTGTGGGTTTTCTGTAAACTGTAGTGTCAATAGTGTTATTAGGGTTTTTTATTATTTTTATGTCAAGAAAGTTGAGAGTATTGTCAGTTTCTTTTTCGATGGTGAATTTAATATTATTATCCAGGTTATTAAGGTTAGTTAGAAGATTATCTGGGTTTTCGGTGTCGGGTATAATAGCAAATATGTCGTCAACGTATCGAGTCCAAAGTTTACAATTTTTGATAATATGGTTGGCTGAGTTTTCAATAAGGCGGAGTTTCAATTCTGCAATGATACCGGAGATAGGGGACCCCATGGGGACACCTTGAGTTTGATGGTAAGTATTATTGTCAAAGTTAAAGTATGATTCATTAAGGAGTAGGTTATTTGCTCTGATTAAAGTTTCGCTGATTTTGTTATCTCCAAACATGGTGGTTATTTTAGTGTTAATTATTGTAGTGATTTCTGGGATATTGATGGATGGGTAGAGATCTTTTACGTCAAAACTAACTAATTTATCAGTATAATTTATATTAGTGTTACGAAGTTTATCTAGAAATAGTTCATTTGAGTTTATTGAGTGGTTAGATGGGGGGAGAAGTGCAGTGTAAATGTTTTTCATGTATTTTTCGAGTTGGTATGTTGGGCCTTCGGATTTATTTACTATTGGGCGGAGAGAGGGAGGGTTTTTGTGATCTTTATATTTTGCAAAGAGGCGAGGTATAGTAGAAGCATGGTTATTAAAGGTTGGTTTATTATTGTTGGGCCATTGGCCAGTTTTTATAAGATCTTTTGTTTTATTTATGAGCTTATTAAGAGGTGACGGTTGGATTTTTATAGCTTTTAGTTTTTCTATTGTTTCATGCATCATTTCGTTATATTGTGTACGGTTCATAATGGTGATAAGATTTGTTTTGTCAGACATAAGGAAAGTTAGGTTACGATTGTTTTTTAAGTTTTTCAGGCATTTGATGTCTTCAGAGTGATCGTAAGTTTTATTTAATTTTGAGATGGATTTTATAGCGGTGTTCCGGATTGTTTGTTGTTTAAAAGCAGGAATGTGGTCAATGGCAGTTTCTATCTGGGCTATGGTGTCTTTTAAGTTTGGTTTGTCATTTAGTATAAATTTAGCGCCTAATTTTAGAAGGGAATCTTGGTGTGAGTTGAGTTCAAATGTAGAAAGATTATTATATGGATGGGAGGTAGGGGTATGGGTTTTTATAAGATTAGGGTTTTCTTTTAGGATTAAGTTATGTAGTTTTTTCTGGTGTCGTTTTTGTATAGTATTTTGTTCAATATCTGCGAAATGGTTAATTTTGTTGGTTAAGTGGTTGAAGTCATCGGGGTTAGTTTTCAATTTTAGATCGCGTGTGAGTTTATTGTTTTCTATTTTTAATTTGAAGATGAGGATGGATTTTTGTTTAATAATTTTCTTTAAAATTGAAATTTCAAACTGTTTGGCAAGGTGTTTATAGTGTTTATTTATGAAGTTTGATTTTGTTTTTATAAAGTTAGGTATAGTTTTAAAGTGTAAGCAATCTTCAAGAAAGGTTTTATGGTTATTTTCGCGTGTGAGTTTTTTGGTGTTATTTTTTAGGCTATTGTATAGGGTAGATAGAGACATTATTAGAAGACCGGGAGGCTTAGAAGTGACGTGAAACTTGAAAGAAAGTGCAATATGCCGAAATTAGTTACGAAAGTGAAGCGGGGGTCAATATTGACCAAAAATAGAATTATTCTAAATATTATAAGCGTTTAAGATTTGTAAATATAACATTCAAACGAGAGGAAACAGAAAAAAGGAAAAAATTATCACAAGTATAAATATAAATTACATAAAAGTTTTTAAAAGATTGTGGTAAATAGTTAAAAACGTTAAAAATGTAAAGCTAAAAACATTTTAAAAGGGTTAAAAATTATATAGCATACATACAAGTTAAGAGAACGTCGTTTTTCTTGAAGGTTTTTATCCAAAGGATGTATGCTACGTCGCGTTTGCGACCGAAATTAATCAGCCAAAACGATGAAAAGCTTATGTAAGGTATATTTTAACTTAAAACTAAATTAGTATGCTTTTCTTTAAAAATAAATAAATAACAAATTTATAAAATTTATAAATAAAATTTATAAATAAATAAATAACAAATTAATCACAGCTACGCCCTAAAAAGAGAATCCCTCGAAATCCTTACTAACACGACAGCAATCAATGAACGTGAACATGCTACTATCCCCAATAACTGGAACCATCTAATCTTTAAAACCCAAGGAAAACGAAGTGAAACGAAGAGAGGAACCCAAGAGGAAAGCAACATAAACACAGACAGCGAGGACAGTCATGAATCATCTGATGAAGGATGTGGTTTGCATCCGAAATGCATAATGTGAATATAAAACGGACAAAGTATAAGGTACAAATTAATTAATTAATTAACAAATTCCATTTTAGAGGATTTTTTGGCTTTAACCATTATGGTGAAGAAGATCTTATCAGTCACTATATAGCATGTGCTTTACACAGTGATGGGAAATGTATGATGATGTGTGGAACTAACTAAAAGAACCCATAAAATTGTTTGTGTTTAATCTCTTTAAAAAATGGTAATGCAATAACTTTCTTTTTCTTTTCTATAAATTTTAAGAAAAGGTCAATGATAAAAATGTTTATCCAGTCTGAAGTGCCTATTTTTGTCTACCTTTGCACATTATACTTTAAAATAATGTATTATTATTATTATTATTATTTTTTCTAAAACATTATTTTTCTTCTTAAAAATGACAGTTTGTGAAATTAAAAAAAAAAATATAACTATTGAATTTTTAAAGATTAGAATAGCCAATAAATATAAAATGAACAAACACATGATCAACAGTTTTGTGCACCTAATAGAATAATATGTTGTAAAAAGAATGTCTACACTAAAACGTAACAACATTTAGACTAAAATATTTTGTATTGTTATGCGCGCAACAAAATTAAAACTAAACAAAAAATGATAAAAAAGAAGGAAACTTTTGTTGTGTTATGAATTCATGCTAAATTGTATATAGTCCAGGGTCGGCAAAAAAAGTTTTCTTTAACACAAAAAACTTGGCTTTTTGGTTTAAATCGGGTTTTTACTAGTATATGTTTTCCAGTCACTAGTTATTTTTTAAAGTGACAAATTTATTAACAAATATATATAATTTGTTAATAAATTTGTCACTTTAAAAAATAAATAATACCCCCGTAATAATTATCACTTTATCTGAAAATAATTTAAATTTATAATAATAAACAGGGTTGAGATTTTCAGATTTTTTTGTAGCTTGTGATTTTTTTTTTTTTTCCTATAGTAATGTACAAGAAACAAAGTCATCTAATTAAATTAAGGTTTCACATATCCATGTTACTAATTTTTTTTTTTTTTTTTTTTTTTTATGTTTAAAGATAAAGCAATAAAATCATTTATTTCTGTAATGTAGGCTTTTGTTACCCAAATTCTTATATTTTGTTTTAATATTTATCTTTTGCCCAAAGCTTTCTTTTTTTCTATTTTTTTCATCTCATTGTTGAATAAGTGACTTATATCAAAGTGCATTAAATTTTCATACAACTGAAATCTTTTATATTTAAAACTTTTATAAATATTCCATAGTTGTAGCATTTTACAAAGTAATAAATCACATTTAATGTTATAAGTTTTCATTAAAATAATGCAAATGATAATAATTAGTTTACAGTAACTGAAAAAAATGTAATGTTTTTTTGAATGGATGTTAAATCTAACATGCCTTATATTTACACTGCAATTTAATGATAACAAATTAACTTAATAACAATAAAATTCTTAATTTAATTTTAGGAACTGGGGAAAAAAAAAAAAAAAATGCAATAAAGATTCATAAGAAAAGATTTAAGAAAAAATTATACTTTAGGATTATGTAATAAAATATTACAATCCATTTGAAAATTACTTATTGAATAGAATTTACATTTGATATGTTAAATAACATTACAAATTTTATAGCTTTTTCCAAATTAAATTTGCTACACAATTTTAATGTTTATAACCCCAAAAGAAGAAAACACCCTATATATCGGCTTTAGGATCTTTTGCTATTAGAATTATTTCAACATTTTTCAATACATAGATATTAAAATTTTTAATGTCATCTTGATTTTAGTAACATTCTGGTACTGTTACATATAAAATAATTCACAAAGAAGTCCATGAATGGAGGACTTTTTACGTGAAATTTCAATATTAAATGTAATAAAAACTGCTTTTTAAAAATACTGTCTGCACATATTTCAATGCTGCTTGTTTCGGTTTAATAATTCAAAATAAGCATATTTTGCTTTTGTATTTAGTATATAGATGAGAAGATTATATTTTAGATCTTAGAAAATATTGGATATTATTAATTATGTACCATGTTATAGCAAATACATATCCAGTTTTCTAAAGACCACTTTGTTTAGTTTTGAATAAAACTAAAAAAATAGAGCAATTTTTTCAGTTATACAGTTTTCACTCTGTATCTAGTCTAAAATAAATTAGCCTAACTTTTTTTTTTTCTAAACTGCCTTTGGCCTTATATCCTTTTCTTTTATTATTTTTAAGCTCATTAATGAGTCAAAGTTTTTCTTCTGCACATTCTATAACTTTTTTTTTCATATATAATAATCAACAATATAGTCTGTCACTCATACATAAAACCTTTTCTGAAGCAAGATTACATTTAAAATAAATTGAATTAAAAGTAGAAGTCATTTACATAAAAATAGCTTAGAAATTTCAATCAAAGAAAAGGCAATAGAACAGGGTTAATAAAAAATATGTAAAAATAAATAAATAAAATAAATAAATTGGAATTTTTTTTTTTTTTTTTTTTTTAAATAGGAATTTTTTAAAGTTTAAATATCTTAAGTATATAAGGTGCCTTACGATGTTCATAGAAATGTTGGAGATTTGCGAAGATTCATATATGAAGGTTAAAGAAATAGTTAGATTGAGTTCTTAGAATGTGGAACAGCTGTGTAGAATAGATCAATACAAAAAACCCTTAACGGGTTAAAAGTTTGTGATGCAGCACTGCACTTTATGGCTGTAAGAATTAGAAATACGGGTCTTAAAAATAATGATATCAAATTTTCAGTGACGCTTTGCTATTAATTAAAAAATACAGAGATTTTCTTATTTGAATTTGTTTTTTTCTTCTATTTATTTTTACAGAGTAAACGTTATTTTCAACATAAAATAATATATAACATTTACTTACCGATACCTTTTCATTCACATCTCTTATAATATCAAAATATGTGTTTTAAAAGAAATGATATGAAATTCCAGCAACGCAGTGTTGTTACACTAAATGATTTGTTTTTAAATTCCACTGCAATTATTTTGTTTTGCATATTAAAGTATATTTGCACATTGAAATATTGCTTTTAATTTTCAAATACGCAGTCAAATATATCACTTTCATTAAGTTTATATTATGTACAGAAATGTATTTATTTCAATGAATTATTTTATCTTTTGCGTCACACCACCCAAAACTACAACTAGAAATTTCACTTTTTTTTTTTTTTGCAGCACACTATCTACTTGCATGCTTTTTCAATTAATTTGGATAAGATGGCACAAAATAAACATTTCCATAAATTTTACTTACAGTTTTGGATAGCGTGACACAAAAGATAAAATAATTCATTGAAATAAATACATTTCAGTACATAATATAAACTTAATGAAAGTGATATATTTGACTGCGTATTTGAAAATTAAAAGCAATATTTCAATGTGCAAATATACTTTAATATGCAAAACAAAATAATTGCAGTGGAATTTAAAAACAAATCATTTAGTGTAACAACACTGCGTTGCTGGAATTTCATATCATTTCTTTTAAAACACATATTTTGATATTATAAGAGATGTGAATGAAAAGGTATCGGTAAGTAAATGTTATATATTATTTTATGTTGAAAATAATGTTTACTCTGTAAAAATAAATAGAAGAAAAAAACAAATTCAAATAAGAAAATCTCTGTATTTTTTAATTAATAGCAAAGCGTCACTAAAAATTTGATATCATTATTTTTAAGACCCGTATTTCTAATTCTTATAGCCATAAAGTGCAGTGCTGCGTCACAAACTTTTAACCCGTTAAGGGTTTTTTGTATTGATATCATTACTTTTTAGGGGTTAATGATTAAAATGTAAAATTAAAGGAGCATGGCAATGAGTTTGTAACCCTTAAAAAGTGCAGTTTCATAGTTCATACCACATTAAATTTTACCTCGAACAAAATAACAAACTAAATGAAATTAAAAAAAAAATATGAAAAGTAATATATAAAAAACTTTAAGAAAGAATATTTGTTGTGTGATGGAAACACGCAACATTACAAAGGCATAATATAGTATATTTTAAAAATAACAAACAATTTCTACAAAAAAAAAAAAAAAAGACAGAGAGAGAGATTTATTTTATTTTATTTAATATTCAATTTCTTTGGTTCAATGATTCATCTGTTTCTTAAATAGTTCAACAGAATATTTAAAATAAATGTTCAAAAAATAATTTGTGTACGAAAGTTTTTGTAAAAAAGTGTTATGAATAAGTTTTTAAAGAGCTCCATTCACTGCATAGATTTTGGTTAGATAAAAAAAATTAAACACAAGTTTTTAATTGGTCCAATTGAATGAACAAAATATTAATATTTTGTTATATTTTTAATTGGAGATGTTTAAAGTAAAATATTGTAAGGATTTGACAGTAATTTTCCAAAATACCTAACACCATGGGGGTGGGGATCAGATCCTCCTTTGGAAACTCTGATAATTCTAAAAAAGATGCTTAATCAATCTGAGGGAGATTTTGTTTGGTTTAAAATTAATTCAGATGGGGAAAATAGAAGATGGCAATCAGTTAGACCACTTTGAAATTTTATCGGGAAAACGTTTTTTAGAAAATGTTTTGTTGAATGTAGTTTTATTCCTATCTGGTTAAATATACTGTACATAGTTCCCACATTCTTCCTGGCTAGAATTCCTGAAAATTTTCTAAAACGTGGTGAAGGGATTTTGGACATTGCCTCATTTTCTAAAATTGGGTTATGGGGGCAAAAAGTATACTAAGAGATCTAACATTAAAATTTTAAATGATAAGGATTTTTTAGCACTTCGAGAAATTTTCTAGATGCAATCACTTCAACGATACTTTTTTAAGGTTGGTTGGTAGTAGGTTTTAAGGCCAACTGACTACGCTAGGGTCCTAGGCATATAGGTAGAATGGCCTCCATGAGGTCTTTCTAAGGGGTCGAGGCCCGTATTTAAGCGAGTTTCGGATAAATACACGGAAGGAACGGCTAAGTCAAAGAGTGCGGGATGGGATCGAATCCGGCACCTCTCATTCACCGCTCGGCCGCTGGTGGGGCATTTTTAAGGAACTTATAATTTTTTTTTTTTCTAAAAGTCCCATCATCCTCCCCAAATCTATCGGAAACGACTCGAAATTTTTGAAAATTGTAAGAAACGTGCAAATTGAATATGAGTCTGTAAGTAAGAACTTTGAACGAGCTCTTAACCCCCCCTAATTCCCCTCCAAATTTTACTGTTTGCTTTCTAAGGTTCCCCCTATCGTAATACAGCTTCAATTTCTTCTTCTTTTTTTTTTTTTTTTTTTAAGAAGTTTATAGAAGACATTTTCGACAAACTGAAAAAAGCAATGCATTTGTTTAAAATTTCAAAGATGCGCTTTTCGCTGGTCCCTGTTTTCGAAATTTCCAAACAAAACAATGATCCTTCAAACTGATTAAGCCCCCCCCCTTTTTTTTTAGGTTTTTAGAATTTCCAAGGTGTTTTTGAGACCCAGGGGGAAGACTTTAAACGAAAAATTTTCTTTCATATTTTTCTAACTAATAATTATAGAGAAAAACATTTTTTGTTAAAATGTTGTTTTGAAAAGGTCTTTCCATCAAAGTAACAGATTTCCCCCTTCCCCCAATTTTCACATTTACAAAATTAAAATTTGCCCATGTCTGACACCTTGTGCCACCCCCACCCCCTTCCCCCACCATACATATTTGCTTTTTTCTTAACTAAACAAAATCCCGTAAAATTGTCGAAGATGTGTTTTACAGTTTTTACAAATTCCGAAAATTACTGGATATAGAAAAACAAATTGAATAATTCGTATTCGACACTGTTTTTCAAGATTTTGTATGAACTTCAGAAACACACTTTTCTAAAATCGATTAACCAGGGAAGTCCTAGCGGTACCGTTTGGTACCAGCAATCACTATTTCAAAAATACCCATTTTGTGGGGGAAAAAACCTGATGTTCTGAAGGCAATAAACATATACTGAGGGAAGGCAATAAACTGCAATATCTGAATAAAAGCAATAAACAAAATTTGCAAAATAATACAAAATTTGAAATGTATTATTAATTTTTAATTTAAAGGTTGCAGATGCATGGTAATTTCATTTTATATCAATATTATATGTAAGAAATAAGTCTGTACAAGTGAAGGAGGATTTTTTTTTTCTTTTTTTCTAGAGTAGCTTTTATTGTTATATTCATGCCTGCTCCCTACTGTTAAATTTAAGAAAGAAATAATTATTATTTTTGAAGTATAGATTTGATTTAAAAGAGAAAAATAAATAAAAATAGAAAAATCTTTAAAATGTGAAACTTTTATACTGGTAAATATTTAAGTAGTATAGTTTTTTACTGGAAATTTAATGAGCAAAGTAATTTATAAAATAATACACTGTATAATTCTTAATTATTTTACCAGTATGCTTTGCAGAAATGTATTATTTCTTAAAATTAAGTATCACAATGCGAAAAACAAAATTAATTAATTAATATTTTTAAAAATATATTATAGGTTTAAATTAAAGTCAAATAAAGATGTATTTTACTTCATTTTATTTTATTACTTATTTTACTAATTTTAATTCTGTTTTCAGAGTTTTTCCAACGCATTTAAGTGTTTGGTAACCGATTTTTTTTTTTTTTTAATTTCATTTACAATATTATTTTATAAAATTTAAAAATAATAATAATAACAGAAAACATGAAATTTCAGATTTGGATTTGATATATTTATTACAATCTTTGTAAAATATTTCATTTACATACTATATTATAGAAATTTAATGAGCAAATTAATCAATTATTATTATTATTATTATTATTATTCAGGATTTTTTCTATTCATAGTTTAAGTGATTTATCACTTAGTTTAAAAAAAAAAAAAAAAAAATACAAATATTTGCATATGATTATGATATTATCTATCATTTTTATGAAAGTAAAGAAAAAGGTTTTTGTTGTTGCAATCACTTTTTAAAATAAAACCAATTTTGAAAGTTAACAATGTATCAACTTGAAAACAATGGAATTGAATGAATATTTTTGATTAAAAAAAAATATTATATAAAATACAAATCTCTAAATAAATAACTCATTTAATATATATATTAAAGAAAGAAAAATATTTTATTTTGTAAGTTTGTTTTTGACACTAATTGCCGATAGATGGAGCCAAATTACCTATCTGAGATTGAATATTTCAAATGGAAACGAAGACTGTATACGTCCACGAACATTCCAAACCAGATTACATAAAATATATTTAAGTGAAATTTTATTTCGTATATATACAATAAATATTTAAAAGAAACAATAAAGTTTCTTTCTTGCATTAAAAAACAAAATCTAAATTTTTTATTGACTGCATTCAGATTGAACCAACCAACCAACTACAAGACCAAACCGAATTACACCTATTGAGAATTCTGAGAATTAGCAATAGAAATCTTTGCATCGTGGAGTAAAAATAGTTTGATTTTTAAACTGAGTTATTAAAAAAACAAGAGTTTTCCCAGGGAAAAGGGAGATGTCAGGCATATCAGATAAAAGCGATTAATATCATATATAAATTAAACCACATTCGCTCGAGCCATATTCAATAAAAATTTGTTCCTCACATATGCCGCCCATTTACAACTTAAATGAGCCAATTCATATCTCAAAATATATTGCACGCAGAAATGTAGCAATTTCAGGGTAGGATCAGACAGAAGGTGAAAGACTATTTTGAAAATATCAGAACATAACCTCCCATATTTCCTGAGATATTAAGTGTCGGCTTTCAACGGTTTCTTTGATCTAAAAATTGCTGTATATATAAAGTGTCGTAGTTTTCGTTCGTTTTTCCGTTTCCGCTGAGTGTCGTGGTGTTTGTTTGTTTTTGCGCTTGCATCACTTGAGACTCTGCCGAGTCTCTTGATATCCTCACTTGGTGGAGAAATACTCTTGTTGTAAAGGTATTCTATGAAGTTTATTGTAAGATTTCAGGGTTGACAAGGTTTTGAAAATTTGAGGTTGAAGTTGAGTAGGTTTTTTTTTGGAGCAAATTTTAATGGTGTTCAAAAGTATGCAAATTGATTCTCCAGTGGTAGTATTTAAAAGACAGCAACCTTAAAGTTGAGGTTAGTTGGATAGTGAGTGAAATGAGAGAGAGGTCTCTGGCCTCTTCTAATGAAAATTATCATAAAGTAGTATAGCTGTTTAATCTCTCTTATTAATAGGGCTAATTAAATGTATTTAATCAGTTGCCAAGGTGCAAGTAGCTTTTTTCCTAGAACTAATAAACTTTTAGTTTGTTTTTAATGTAGTCTCTTCTATAATTAGAATCATTTAGATCAGCTCTGTGGCAGGAAAGGAATGCAGGATAGAGTATGTATCCTCATAAGTACAGTATTTGATACAAACATAAACGGTGACAAGTTGACATAAACTGTTCAAGTTAGAATCCCAAATTTATTAATACATGCAAAATATTTTTTTTTTCACATAATTAAAAAGAATATATAATTCATATATCAGTAGAAAATAATAACTTACAATAGTTTTCTGTTGTAAAGTGCAAAAAATTAACTAAGAGCATTTTTTGTGCTTTATAGCTTTAAAATGAAAATACAGTCAAATCTTGTTAACATGAATTACTTTTAACATGAACTGTTTCCACAATCTTCGTTAAATTGAAGATTAGTTTAGTTATATGAAGATTATTTATTGATGGTATGAACTATTGATAATATGAACACAATTTTTATCCCCCTTGAAATTCACGTTAACAAAGTTCAACTGATTAAAAATAAAAAAAATTACTTTAACTAATCATAATTTACCTTACATAACATCCTTTTCAATTTTTGCACAAATATATTTCAAGCATCTTCGGGCTCATCATCAGTGCTAAGTGATCATCGATCTTCAGAGTTGAGTCCTTCGTGGTGTCGCAGTTCTCTTTGTTTCATTTGCTTTAAGTGTCTGTTGCCTCACCGCTGGAATAATGCAATGCTCTTGGTTGTTAACAGCAAGGGGGCTAGTAATAATTTCGATGGCCTCCTGTTTTAGAGTATAATGGTGACTATTGTAAGGGGCAATTTTATTAATATTAATGGAATTTAAATTAATGGGGTTAGAGTTGTGGGTGGTGGATAAAGTAGTAGTTGATTTATTGTATTTTAAGTCAGCACAATGTTCTTTTTCACGATCTTTCATTCTGCGTTTTGTTATTCCTATATAATAAGCACTTTTACCATTTGTGTAATCAAGATTTATTTTATAAATGACTGCGGTAGATTTATAGTTAATATTATCTTTTTCATTCTGGATATGCTGAAAGATGTTTTTATTTGGTTTGATAGGGATATTTAAATTTAGTTTTTTGGCTTCGTTTTTTATTTTGATGCTGGTGCCGTTGCAAAATGGAATGGAAGTAGTAAAAGTGGGTTTAGTTTTTTGAGCATTGTCAATTCTATTTAAGGTTTTAATACGTTTTTTATATAGTTTATTTAAATCATTACTAACCCCCTTGCTGTTAACGACCAAGAGCATTGCATTAGTCTAGCAGTGTGGCAACAGACACTTAACAAATAAACCATATAAAAAATGTATTAAAACCTTAAATAGAATTGACAGTGCCGAAAAAACTAAACCTATTTTTACTACTTCAATTCCATTTTGCAACAGCGCCAGCATCAAAATAAAAAATGAAGCCAAAAAACTATATTTAAATATCCCTATCAAACTGAATAAAAACATCTTTCAGCATCAGCATATCTGGAATGAAAAAGATATTAACTATAAATCTACCGCAGGCATTTATAAAAAAAATTTTGATTACACAAATGGTAAAAATGCTTGTTATGTAGGAATGACAAAACGCAGAATAAAAGATTGTGAAAAAGAACATTGTGGCAACTTAAAATACAATAAATCAATTACTGCTTTATCCACCACCCACCACTCTAGCCCCATTAATTTAAATTCCATTAATATTAATAAAATTGCCCCTTACAATAGTCACCATTATGCTCTAAAACGGGAGGCCATCGAAATCATTACTAACCCCCTTGCTGTTAACGGCCGAGAGCATTGCATTATTCTAGCAGTGGGGCAACAGACACTTAAAGCAAAGGAAATGAAATGAAGAGAACTGCGAAACCATGAAAGATTCAACTCTGAAGATCGACGATCCCTTAGCACTGATGATGAGCACGAAGATGCTTGAAATGTATTTGTGCAAAAAATGAAAAGGATGTTATGTAAGGTACATTATGATTAGTTCAAGAAGTTCCTTTACTTTTTTAAACATTATAAAAAAAAAAAATACTTTTCAAAAATTAGAAATATTTTAATAGTTGTAAATTTTCTAAATGTGAAAATGGAATTTAAAAAAATACATTAGATAAGGAGTAATTTATAAAGCAAATTTCTCCATAGAATAACATTAAATTAGATTGCCAGTCAAGTAGGTGAAGTACTTCCTTAAAGAAATTTTTGATTCTTTGTAAACATCATCCACACGCAAATGAAGATGGATATTTAAGACTATTTCTTATAAGAGAATACAAAATTGAGCCAGATACTCATATAATTAAATGCATGGAGAAAGTATAGATTCTTAAAAATTTTCTAAGGGGCTTAAATATTTTAAAGAAATGTTTCAATCTATGAAATACATCATTCATGCACAAATAGTGATGAATAATTAAGATTATTTTTTAAACAGTGATAGAAAATTGAGAGAAATCCATATCTTTACAAAATGCATGCAGAAAGGGCTTTAGTCCAGGGTCTTAATTAATTTCTGTATGGCCTAAATTTTGCATATTAAAATAAAAAAAAAAAATCTCCGAAAACTTTGTTATGCACTAGGCCATTAGTGTAATGTTTTAAATTTTTTGCACTTACAGGAAAGGAGATAAAAGTTTTTTTTTTTTTTTCAGTTTTTTCAAAAAGTTGTTTTATGGACTGAATCCCTTACTGCACACAGTGATTCACTTGTACCACAGAATTAAATAATCAATGAAAAATCTTGAGACAGTCCAATAAAACAGTCATTTATAGCATAAAACCTAAACTAAATTGTGTTTAATACACTACCAAGGAGAATTTTGTTAATTCAAGAATAATGATCAACAGCTTAAAGTGTAGTCTTTCAAAGACATCTGAACAAATGCTAAATTCTTTGAAAGTATCATTAAAAAATCATAGAATTTTTGAGATACTTTTGTGTTAGAAACCAATGGAACATTCTGGAAAATTCCAGAACATGGCTCCTCTTGAAGATAGGGCTGGCAACCATAAACTACAAGTTTTCGTGAAACTTTATTGCCAAATTTGACAGCAAGTCACCACATTTGTCACAAAGATTGACCTTTATGGAAGTGAACAAAATTGCGGTCTGTTTCCACTTTAGCTGTAAATCTACTTTATCATAACTTTGAAGCAAGAAAGATATTTAATACTTCTCAACAAAGTTGTTGCAAAGGTTAAAACTCTTTTCCTTTATTATTAGTATATGTTGTTGGAATGAAAATACATGTAAAGACATGAGGAGTATTTAAAAAAAGAAAATAAACATGAGAAACTCCATTTTTTGAATGAAATTTCCTTATAATATATGATGCAACAAAAATCTCATAAAATTATATAGGAAGGGAGAAAAAGCGAATCTGAGTGATATGCAGCAGTAATGCCTCACTTTCCTGTTACAGCGATTGTTTGGATTGTTTTGATAAAAACACCTAAAAGTTTTAGGATCATGTCTTGACTCATGGGGAATTATTCCACAATATTTGTATCTTATACCATGCTCTCTAATTTAGGCTTAATTTTGTTTCAATATGAAATTTATTGATTCATACTTCTCTTGTAAATCAAAGCTAACTGAAAGCCAGTCATTGATACAATCTGCAGCAAAGTGATTTAAGACAGCATTTTAGAAGTAACTGAAAGCTACATTTGGTATATTTGAAAATAAAGCAGAAGAGAGAGGAGAGACTGTGATTAATTGCTTAAACCCTTTCCAAATAGCTATTTTACAAATAGCTTGACAACAGAACCAAAAACAAATATGATATGTGAGAGCAAGTTGAGGTTAAATGAGAGGTAAATATATTGGTATATCTGAAATTTCGATATTTGCTATTTTGCTTTTCCCCCCTTTCCCCTCTTTTCTTCAAATTGAAATATCTTATTAACAAAGCTAAAGCAAATTCTAATGCTGAACACCAAATTAGAGCTAATTGCGAGCTGCATACTGTCATTTCTGATATATCATTACTCAAAGGTGAGGAGGGGCTAGTATTAACCTTTTACAGGCCAATGTTCCCAATTGGGAACATCAAATTAAAACTTATTTAAAAAATTAAATGGCAGTAATAGTGACTTGAAAAAATTAGCGGACATACTTAAAAAATGACTTGATTTTTTAAAACAGAAGCAAGATTCCTATCATTAGTTGGTAACTGTACAAAAAATCTCCAAAATGATCATTTTCATATTTCTTCCCACAGAGTACAAATTAAAAAATGCATAAAAATTTGAAAGCATCCGATGACTCTGAAAATCAGTTGGTTTATTTTAAACAACTCTTATTATCAAAAAGGACATCAAACTTGATAATATTAATCAGATTATATTAATAATCTATAATATTAATCTTAAAAATTTAAGAATATTAATAATTATTATTAATGGCAATTAATATTTATGTATGCATTTTTTTCCATTTAAATGATTAACATCCCTTAACAAAAGTATTATAAAGTAAAATATGCAAATAACTAATGAAACATATACCTGGATCTAAATTCGGCCTGTAAAAGGTTAACTCCCCCTCCCCTCCACTGTTAAAGTTGATATATCTTGATTCTGAACACAGAGCAAATTCTAATATTAGGAATCAAATTAGATCTAATTGAGAGCTAAATATTACTATATTTAGTTTTTGATAGTTAAAATTTTTGCTTTCTTCCTCTTTCTTTCAAATTAAAGTATCTTGTCTACAAAGCCAAGCCAGAGTAAAGCCTGATGTCAAAAGGTAAATTAGAGCTAAATACTGGCACCTCCCGATCATTATTTGAAAGAAAAGGAGGCTAGCATTAATTTGGCCTTCCACTGTTAAAATTGATAAATCTCAGTATCGAACCCAGAGCAAATTCTAACATTTGACAGCAAATTAGAGCTAATCTAATTTCTGATGTATTTGAAATTTAAAATTTCTAAAGTGGTGGCTAGCATTAACTTAGTCTCTTCATTTTTAAATTTTATATAACTCCAGATCAAACTCTAATATTAGAGAGCAAATTAGAACTAACTACGAACAAAATATTGGCATATTAGAAGTTTCAATATTTTCAATTTTGCTTTCTCTCTTTCTTTCTCCTTTCTTTCAAACTGAAATATCTTGTTAACAAAGCCGGAACAAATTCTAATGTTTAATGACAAATTAAAGCTAATTGAGAACTAAATATTGGCACCTCCAATGTATCGTTATTCTAAAGTTGCAAGGGAGTAAGGGGGCTAGCATTAACTCCCCTCACCATTAAAATTGATATCTTTGAATCCAGAGCAAATTCTGATATTAAAGAGAGAGCTAACCTGTGATGTATTTGAAATTTAAAAATTCAAAAGTGGAGCCTCATGTTAACTTTGACCCCTCCCCACCATTACAATTTATATATCTCAATACCAGACCCAGGGCAAATTCTATTATTAGAGTGCAAATTTGAGCTAATTGAGAGCTAATTCCTGATGTATTTGAAATTAAATAAATTCAAAAGTGACCCAGTGACAGAAAATTTTGTAGCTATCTGAGACAGGTTTTTAAAATTTCATAATCTGTCTGCGAAATTTGCATGTAGTCAGGGGTGAAAATGGCTTAAACTCAAAAAGCCTAAAAGCTGATAGCGGCAATCTGGAAGAGGGGGGGGGGGAGCTTAACAACAGTGGTGATCTCATGCAACAATACACAGTACAATTTTACTACAGAACAATATAGTATAAGCAGTTATAAAATAATAAGTTTAACTCATTCAATTAATTATTTTATAGCAATGTTTGACACAACACATTATAAATAATAAAAGTATTAGTTTCAGTTTTGATACAGAAATTTTTATAAGTGAATTTTGAAGTGGAGGAGAAGTTTTGGAGCAGTTTTAAATGAAATTAGCACTTTTCTACTTTCCCGTAGAATCTCAGTAACAGGAGAAAAGAATACATAAACGCTGCCTGTCAAGAGAGATCTAGGCTCCTAGGTCATCCTTGTTAAGCACTGTTTTGCGTGTTCCTACCAAGGCACCTATAGGGGGCTCTAGAGTTCCTACCAGACAGCGTCTAAGAGTTCATACATCGGTAGCACATTGTCATAGGAGAAAAATGTCCGTAAATTGACAACAAAAACTGTCTGAAAGTTGCAGGCAATTTTTTTTTAGTAGTACATACAAAGCGATATTTTAAAGTTGTGAACTAAATTTTTTATTAGTGCAAACAAAAACTGTCTGCAAGCTGTTTTTCTGTGTCTGCGACTATGCCGTCGTGTCGCGGCATTTCTGCTACTGGGAAAAGTGATGTCTAGCATTTACTTAACCCTTCTCCCACCCAGAGAAAAACTAAAAATATATTTGAGAGCAAATTACAGCTAATTGAGAGCTTATTCCTGATGTATTTGAAGTATAAAAATTTGAAAGTGGGACCTACCGTTAACTTTGCTCCCCCCCCCCCCTCCCCAATGTTAAAACTGATATATCTCAATACTGAACCCAGGGCAAATTTTAATATTAGAGAACAAATTAGAGCTAATTGAAAGCTAAATAATAGCATACTTTAAATTTTTATCTTTGCAGTTTTGCTTTCCGAGGCCGTATCCAGAAAAAAAAATTGGGGGGGGGGGAGTCAACTTCCATTTAGATCATGATCTTGCCTACTTGAAGCATGTATGTTAAAATTTTGTTCCCTGCCCCATAATCACCTTAATTTTAGAACAAATATAACTTACTGCCTTAAATTTCATGTCTAGGTAATGTAAAATGGCTATGCACTATAAATAACACTGGTTGCAGTGGCACCTGGCAGCAAACAACTGTGTATATACTTATTTAAGAATTTTTCTCTCCTCTTGCACTTGGCCTATATCTAAAAATATCTAAAATCTAGCTCGCTCTTTTTCGTATAATTTGCTTAATTTTTACTATCTTCAAATGCACTTTTGACAAAAGTTGCCTAATATATCTAGCTTTCAACCTATGCAATAAAATTTGTTTTATCTTTCGTACATGCGCAGTGAAAACATTTTTCATAAAAATGCTCATATTTTATGAGATATTTAAGATATTTGTATTCGGATTGCAGTATATTGTTTTAAAACTGTCTTTCCAACTCTGTGTGTTATAAATAAAAAATATGCTAATTATTTTTAGAGTTTTAAAATAAATGCTTATATCTCTGTTATTTAATATGCTATTGTCACACAAAATCATCCACAAGTTGTACTGAGTGTGTATTAACATATCCTAAAGTTACAGTTTGTTTCATTCACTTAACGATACCTGATGATCACAAACATTATTGATTTTGCTCAATTTGTTACCGCCCCCCTAAATGTTGTCTTAAACCAATTTTCACTGAAAAACATGAGGAAGACTCAGTTCTTTAAATACCCAATATATGAAAACATTTCATCTAGAGATAAGTTTTTACATTGAAAAAAAAAAAAAAAAAAAAAAAAAAAAAAAAAACTGATCGTTTGCAAATCTTGATAAACTTTTGAGCAGGAGTGTACAAAAAACCAAGTTATGAAAATTTAGTTAAAAAATACACTATTAACTATATGGCTATTAGGAATTTAACTTCTGAACAATTTTCCTGGATATGGTAAAATATTACAGTAAAGCACTTCGACTAGCAAAAGAATGTTATGGCTTAAATATTGGCTGCCCTGTATATTTCCTGAAGGTTATATACACACCATATGGTGCAAATAAATATAATCCTATATTAATAACACACGACATAACCTGAAGTACACTTCCATCAATTTTCAAGCATTGTTGCACTATAATCTTGTTCTTTTGTGTAGCCCTGTAAACGAACCGTAAATGATTTCCATATCATATTCTACATGAAACATGTTTTTACGCATACAAAAAATACATATTTGGTTTAGTGCAGTCTATACTAACTCTACTTACCTGCAATTTTCCCCCATAGACGTATTTGAATTCTCTTGGATGTCCCTGTACACAAACCGTTTGCTTAATCTCAACGAAAAGTTTAGTGTAGCATCCCTATATGATACATATTTCAAATACTAAGTTTGGATTTTCTGCTATATTATTTGTCCTTGAGATGTGCTGATAACATACATGCACACACAGAGACCAACTGCTAAAAATATGATTTTTAGATTCAGGGGCCTCAAAACATGTAAATATAACAAAAACTCACTCTCGAAAATTTGGTCCAAAAGCAATACTTTCTACCATATATATGGGTAAGACGTAAGAGAAGGTAAAAATTGTAATTTTTTTATGTTTTTTTTTTTCCTGGTTAATAGAACACAACGAAATTTGTCTCTGAAAATTTCAGGGGGGGAACTGCCCTGTTTCTTAACCCCCCCCCCCTCTTTTTTTTTTACTTTCTCTTATCCATAAGGTAGAGAAAGTATTGTTTTTGGCTCAAATTTTCGAACGCGTGATTTTGTTATATTTACACGTTTTGAGGTCCCCTGAATACGAAAATAATGTTTTTAGCAAATGGTCTGTGGGTCTGTGTGTGTGTCTGTCTGTTATCAGCATATCTCAAAAACAAATTATGGCAGAAAGTTCAAACTTGGTATTCTAAATTTGTATTGTATAGGGATGCTACAGTAAGCTTTTCGTTAAGATCAAGCAAATGGTTTGTGTACAGGGACAATCAAGAGAATTTTAATACCTTACGTCTATGGAGGAAATAGAAGGTAAGTACAGTTTAACATCTATAGATTGCACTAAACCAAATGAAACGAATATATATATTTTGTAATAGAGATAGTTAACTGGGAAAAATTTTTGTGCATGTAGGAGACTCGCCTCCCCCTCTGGGGGGGGGGGGGAAGTCCCCCCCTCGAGGGGAGTAAATTTTCATGATGGGTATCTTTCAAAAGAGCTCGCTAATACCTTTAAAACAAATGGTTGAACCATCGATCTGCGATAATTTAAAACAAAGTTATCGATTTTTTTTACTTTTAACGAAAAAAAAAACTTATTTTTTTTTTAATATTGAGAATAAAATGGACTTTTTTTTGATATTTGGTGTTATACTACTTCTCTAATATGGAAATCGTCTGCATTATCATAAAAGATAATTCTTTTAAATAATAATTTTAATAAATTATTTTTTAAAAACAGAACTATTTTTAATAACCGAATTAAATTCTATATAAATGTAGGTACATTAATGAAACGGGGGGTTGAGGGGGGCTGTAGCCCCCCTCACACAGAACTAATTATCATATAAAACCCTTCAGAAGCCTAATATGAATTGTTTAACACAGGTGTACATAAAAGTACTCGTTATCTTACCTTTCAATCTGCAACCTGTATTTATAGTAATTTACTTTCTCTTAACCATAAGGTAGAGAAAGTATTGTTTGGGGTCAAATTTTCGAACGCAAGATTTTGTTATATTTACACGTTTCGAGGTCTCCTGAATACGAAAATCATGTTTATAGCAAATGGTCTGTGTGTATGTCTGTGAGTCTGTGTGTGTGTCTGTCTGTTATCAGCATATCTCAAGAACAAATAGTAGCAGACATTCCAAACTTGG
The DNA here is from genome assembly GCA_963930645.1 of Salticus scenicus. NCBI lineage: Eukaryota > Metazoa > Arthropoda > Arachnida > Araneae > Salticidae > Salticus > Salticus scenicus. The sequence continues at coordinate 217,897,574 of OZ005651.1, read as the reverse complement.
TATTCTAAATGTGTATCATATATAGATGCTACAGTAAGCTTTTCGTTAAGATCAAGCAAATGGTTCGTGTACAGGGACAATCAAGAGAATTCTAATACCTTATGTCTATGGGTGAAATTGCAGGTAAGTAGAGTTTAACATCTATAGACTGCATTAAACCAAATGAAACGAATATATATATATTGTAATAGAGATAGTCAACTGGGAAAAAAAAATTGTGTATGTAGGAGCCTCGCCTCTCTCCCTGGGGGGGGGGGGATGTCCCCCCTCGAGCGGAGTAAATTTTCATGATGGGTATTTTTCAAAAGAGCTCGCCAATACCTTTAAAACGAATGGTTGAACCATCGATCTGTGATAATTTAAAACAAAGTTATCGATTTTTTATTACTTTTAACGAAATTTTTTTTTTCTTTTTTATTGAGAATAAAATGGGCTTTTTTTGGATATTTAGTGTTATACTACTTCTCTAATATGGAAATCGTCTGTATTATCATAAAAGATAATTTTTTTAAATAATAATTTTAATAAGTTATTTTTTAAAAACAGAATTATTTTTTAATAACCGAATTAAATTTTATATAAATCTAGGTGCATTAATGAAATGGGGGGTTGAGGGGGGCTTTAGCCCCCCTCACACAGAATTAATTATCATATAAAACTCTTCTGAAGCCTAATTTGAATTGTTTAACATAGGTTTACATAACATCGTTATCTTACCTCTTAATCTCCAACCTGTATTTATAGTATTAAATTTCAGGGTAAGAGAAAGTCATGTGAGTGACACACCAGATTATTTTCTCTCTTTTTCCTTCAAATTTAAACATCTTGGTAACAAAGCCAGAACAAATTCTAATGTTAGAGAGAAAATTAGAGCTAATTGAGAGCTAAATATTGGCACCTCTGATATATTGTTATTTGAGAGTGGGGTGGTGGAGAATAGCATTAACCTAGCTCCCCCATCATTAAAATTGATATTTCTTGATACCAAATCCAGTGCAAATTCTAATATTAAGGGAACAAATTAAAGCTAATTAAAGGCTAGTTCTTGATGTATTTGAAAATTAAGGATATTAAAGTGGGGGGCTAGCCTTAACTCCCCCCCCCTCCACGTACACGCATACACGCCATTAAAGTTTATATCTCAATACCGAACCCAGAACAGATTCTAATTTTAGAGAACATGCTAGAACTAATTGAGAGCTATTTCCTGATGTATTTAAGATTTAAAACTTCAAAAGTGGGGGGACAAGGTAATGCATCTGCTTTTTTATATTGATTCAGAAGTTAGGCACTAGGTGTTCTAAAGTTCTTTAGCTTACAAAAGCTATCATGGGAAGAAAAGGTACAATATTATTTATATCTGATTAAAAGTGAACAATCACACTTATTACAGAAAAATACTTAAAAGCAAAGTAATATGACTTATCAATTTGAAAGACTTATGTAATGATCTTATAATTTGCATGCATATGATTAAAATAGGCATTAAAGTAAATTTAGCTACATACACAATATCTTTATTAGTCTTACTATAGTTTCTTTAAAATCACTATTTTTTTTTTTTTCCTGTTTATTATCTGATTGAATAGATTACTTTTCTGTGTGGGATATTAATTTAACTTTTCTAAATCTATGGGTGAACCCCTAATACATTTTCACTTGTAACTCTATGAGGAATTAATTAAAATGTAAACTGTAGCTTTTTCTAAACTGTCACAGTCGTAATCTCAGAAATGTTGACCACCTAAGTAAAATTTAACTATAGCATTAATAACTAGATGTTATTACTGGCATCAGCTGCATATTTATATGATGATTTGTTCCAAAAATTAGTTAGGAGATGACTTTTTTTTTTCCTTGCCTGTATATTTGTTGTAGAAAGAATATTCACTTTTTACCCATTGCCAAAAATCACTGCAGAAATCTTTCTTCACAATTTCTAGAAGGAAAGAGAGCATATTCATCTTTTTTCTTCATCGATTTCAGGAAGCATACATATTCAAATGTTTTTTTATTTTTCTTATCATTTCTGAGTACCATGAAAATATTGCATGTAATATTTAGGTGAGTTCTTGTATTGTTTCTGGCAAAAATATGTAATTTAATGACATTCTTTACCATATTTAACCCTCTCAGCGTGTGGCCTCAAATGACATTTCTACTTAAACTATAATTTTATTGTCTAAAAAAATAATCTTATTGACTACTCTAGCTTCATGATTTTAAGTTACAATTTTACGTCTCGTACGATTTGGAGAGAGATTTCTTGCATTATGCAAATTAGTCTCAAACCATTTCAAAGGTGTCTATTTGAGTTACAAAAATCCAGTTCAAATGCTTAGAGGGTTAAATCAATAATTAAATATGCAAATGTTAATGTGATATAATGTTAATATAGAATTGTAAATGAATTAAGATATTGTAAATGCCTTAAAATTTCTCCCATATATGTAATAAGTATTTTTTACTTTTTCTTTTATATCATATGTAATGAGTTTTAAAAATGTTTCTTTTCTTTAATTTCTCTTTTCAGGTAAAAAAGGTAATTTGACTGAAAGGGCTTTGTCAATCATTTTATCTCTGCTGCTAACTATTCCAGTTTCATTTACACTTGTATATTTCCTGTGGTATCAAACATATGTTTTAATGATTGATGTTGTTATTTCTATCATATCAATAGTGTTTATCAGCTTGCAGACACTTTTTGCTATTTTTACATTAATCAATTTTGGGAGATGATCTTAAGAACACTTTTCGACATTAGTTATTCAACTGTTTTTTATCTTATATTAAAACTGTATGATTACAGATTTTCTTTCCTTTTAATTGGCAGAAGTCAGTAAGATATAAATGAATATAGTTAGCATGACAAATGTAAATACATTTCTGTAGATGTGTGTGTGTATATATAAAGTGCGTCCCAAAAGTTTATAGACAACCATTTTTTTTTTCAATTTAAGAGCGAATTAAACGAGTAAGAAGAGATAATTATGCAAATATGTATAGACGTAATAAAATTTATAAAATACTTAAAGAACTTTAAACAGACATGAATTTAATGTAAAAAAAATAAAAACAAAATAATGCTGTCCCAAAAATATATTGACAACCAGTGTTAAAAGTCGATTGAAGTACTGATCTCCAAATTTGCATTTTCTAAGGTCATGTACTCGTGACACAATAGTTTTCTTAAATAAAAGCAAAGGTGTATTTCTTTTTTCGACTCGTTGTAAAGATGCCTCACAACATGCAGTTTTCGAAAAATGAAATTTTGATAATTTATCGTTTGAAAGATTGTGGAATGAAAATTGTGGACATTGCAAGAAAAATTGGATGCAGTAGGGCTGGTATTTACTAAATTTTGTCAAATGGTCACAATTTTGAAACAAAATCACGTTCTGGGCGACCAAAGAAAGCAACTAAATGGGAAGACAGAGAGATTTTCAGATTAGTTTCAACCCAGAACCTGTCTGTATAATCAATTTCTAGAGAAATGACGGTTCCAGTATCAAAATCCACGGTGCATTGATGGCTACAAGTAAGTAAATTGGTTGTTTATTGCAAAATGCGTCATTCACCAAAGTTGACAAAACGACATAAAGATGCTCTTGTTCAGTGGGGTTGAAATCCTATGAATTGAACAGATGAATCGTTGAATGTTCTGTTTAGTGATGAAAAAAAGTTCAATTTAGATGGCCCTGACAGTTGGGCATATTACTGGCATGATATTCGCAAGGAACCGCAAACATTTTTCAGCAGACAACAAGGAGGGGGCTCATTCATGGTGTGGGGAGCATTTTCCTTTAATGCAACTACCAATATATATATATATATATTTTTAAAAAGGTTTTCAATGTTTTGAAGATTACCAGAAAATGCTAGAAGTACAGTTATTTCCATTTGGAAAGTTGCTAGGGGGGGACGAACGCATATATTAGCAAGACAATTGTTCCATTCATGTGTCAAACTCTATACTGCAGTGGTTTAGATAAAACTAAGTAAATGTTATGGATTGGCCAGCCCTAAGTCCTCACCTGAATCCAGGGGTGAATCTTTGGGGAATAATATCTACAGGCGTATATGCCAATGGGCATCAATTTGCAACAGTTCAAGATCTAAAGCTGCAAATTAAAAGAAGTTGATTGGAAGAAAATCATATTTATCGAAATTTTATTTTTTCGACTGAGTGAAAATAATGCCTGGACCAGGAGTTGAACCCCGGATCTTTGACTTACAAGGTCAAGGCTCTACCAACTGAGCTATCCAGGCCGACAACCAGTCAGCATTATTCACTCAGACAACTTTTAGGCAGAAACATCTGATCTATCATGTGGATAGCTCAACAGAAATAAGCCACAGGTAATGAAAAACACCATTAAACAATGGGAGAAAGAAATACAATTTTTTATTAAAATCGCACAATCAACTGATTGGAAGAAAATCATATTTATTGAAATTTTATTTTTCCGACTGAGTGAAAATAATGCCTGGACCGGGAGTCGAACCCCGGATTTTTGACTTCTGCCTAAAGGCTGTCTGAGTGAGTAATGCCGACCGGTTGTCGGCCTGGATAGCTCAATTGGTAGAGCCTTGACCTTGTAAGTCAAAGATCCGGGGTTCGACTCCCGCTCCAGGCATTATTTTCACTCAGTCGGAAAAATAAAATTTCAATAAATAAAAGAAGTTGGTTTTCTCTAAAGCCAAAATTTCTTCAAACTCTTGTTTTGAGCATGCCTGATCGAGATTTTGAAGTGATTAGGGAAAATGGCACAAAAATTTGAATGTTAAAGAAAAAAATAAGTTGTCTATAAACTTTTGGGACAGTAAATTTTCATTTTTAGTTTCTATCACAATGTCTGTGATTGCAAGATATTATTTTCTGATAGTATTATTATTGTCTTGAAATTACATATAATTAAAAATGATTTTGAAATTTTTATTCATCATTTTCAATTGTAAAATAAGAAAAAACCTGTTGTCTATAAACTTTTGGGACGCACTGTATACATACATATATATATGTAATATTCTTAAGTCTGTAGTCAGCTAAATTTTTTTCATCTTACTTTTGGTATATTTCAAAAAGCTTTTAAACATACCCCCCCCCCCTCCCTAAAAAAAATGCAGTACTATAATTTTGGTTGTAGTACTGCAAGATTGTAATGTGCCCTTCATCCATCCATTTAAGGATGGATGAAGGGCACGTTACAATCTTTCTGAACCAGGAAAAACTCCATGACATGTAGCCATATATCCATATTTGTTTTCTGAAAATGCACATTAATATATAAAAAAATATAATGGATTCTCTCATTATACCTCTCTATTTTAAATTTTTCTTTAACTATTCTCAATAGTTTTCTTTGAAATATTTTTTATCTTTGTGATAATAATTATATTGAGATTTACTAAAAGGAAATTAACTATTAAACAATTAGTAATGCTTTAATTAATTTTATCCATTTGATGTAGCAATACTTGGAAAGAAAAAAAAAAAGGCTTTTTCCAAAACTAAAGAACTTAATAAATAGATATATTTCTGCTAGTATTAATAAATATTTTTAACAGATATTTAGGAAAGTTTATCCTTTTATAAAAAGCAACATCTATCAACAAAAATCACCAAAATTGGTGCAGATTCAAATATTCTATGTTACATATATCCTGCTCTACATCATTGTCATTCTTTTATAACTGTTGAATATACTCATTTTCATAAATAATTATTAGTATATATATTTTTTCTTAATTTTGAATGTCACTTCATACTTGTCATTCTTTTGTAATTGCTGTATATACTCATTGTTATAAATCATCATAAGTTAGTTTTCTTTCTTTTCTTAATTTTGAATGTCATTTTTCTCAAAGCAAAATTTTATGCTATGTAAAATTACTGTGTTTTTTATAGATTGACTACTGTAATCTGCATTCATTAATTGATATTTGAAATAACTTTCATTCAGTTAAAAAAAATTTCAAAAATTTAAACTTCTTTTTTAAAAACATGTATAACTTTTTAATTTGTTTCATGTACATTGCTCATTGTAAAGGATAATGGTAAAGATTTAATTTTTGTACTTATTTCTAAAAGCTTTTCTTAGCATTGAGGTTATCATAAAAATATTACTTATTAAATCTTGTTAATATATGAATATTTCAAAAACTTAAAAGTAATGTTAAAAATGAAAGAATGTATATATTTAAAAATAAATAATTAAATAGGACAACTTAACCAGAAAAGGAAGTTGAGAATTAAAAAATTATTAAACTTTTACTCTGGATTTTTTTTTTTAAATAAAAGTCAAATACTAAGTTATCTGAGTTATTAGAAAAATCATTTATGTTTAAAATTATATTTAAAATTTATTTTATTTTTTGTATTAAAGTGACTGTGTACATAGAAAAAAAAAATCTCTTCAAAATCTGCTGTGGAGCTTAATCTTCACACTTGTGGTAGTTTTCCCTCAAATTCTGTTATCTATTGAAACACTCAAAACTCTAGGAAAATTAGTTCTGCATAAATTATTAAGTTAGGAATGATATTTTGGTTACAGTGAAAATCACATAAAATTTTCAGTTTATCGTCTAGTTTATGAAATGCAAATATTATTTACATAAAATATAATACATTTATGCATTTTGAAATTCGTTTTCTGTTTACATTTTTCTGTGAAATATATAGTGCGACCACGTTTCCTATGACTAGCAGTGAGTCCGAGTCCAAAAGTTTAGAGGGATGCAAAATTGGTTGAGAGATAGTTATCTGGCAAACATCCAGTTATTCGGTGTTCCCTTATCGCTTGTTTTCTCTCAGTCACCCCTATTTTAACACTAGACTCGTTCAATCCGCACTTGCACAGAGGCTTCCATGGTCGCAAGAAATGTGGTTAAAGAATAGCTCAGTTAAATATACAGTTTTCTTCCCCAGAATAAGTTATAGATAAAAAACTTTTTAAATTAATTAAGCAATCATTACCAAAGGATAAAATGTTCTTCATTACAACATTGAGAAATATTTTTCTAAAATATTAGTGGAACCGAAAAGTAATGTCATTTTTTTTACAATAAATTCAAACAGATGACTTTTTAAGTTTTTATTTTCATCAATGATGTATTCATTCTTATTATCATCCTTTTGCCATCTCGCGTGCAAGATTTCAATACCAGATTGATAAAAATATATTTTTTAGCACATATCTAGAGATCGCATTTTGAACATCATCTAAATTTTCAAATATTTTGACACTTAGAAAATACTGTAGTGATAAGAATAAATGGAAATTTGATGGTGCAATATTGGGTGAGTATGGTAGGTAAGGTCCCAGCTCATTATTTTTTTCCAGGATTCATCTTGCACAGTGCGGTTTTGTATTATGTTGCAGAATAATGCCTTTTCTGTTGACAATTGCTTGGTACGTTTCAATTAAAGATTGGTTTATTCGATCCAGTTGATTACTTTAAAGTTCTGCCTTCACAGTTTGTCCAGGTTTTAGCACTTCAAAATGAGCAACCATATTAATACTCCCCCAAAATCACAAAAGTGCCTTTTTAGGGTGTAAACCTATGTTAGCTGTACTTTGTGATGATTCATTCAAAGAAAGATACTGCATATATGTTTTTGAATATCATACATATATTTTTCATCGCCAGTAATTAAGCGGTCAAAAAACGTTTCTGTATTGATCTGCTGAAGCAGCAAGTTGCATGTGGTTGATCAATTATCTTTGTTTTCTTAGGACAGATTATGTGTGACCTTAAACATCTGCTCTGCTTACTTTTACCAATCTGCTGCAAATGTTCTTGGGTGGTCGACCAAGGTTGGTTAAGAGTGTTTGACAAGTTCTCGATTGTCTAACATGAATTTGCTTCTACTTCCACCCTTAACATGTCATTGTCTAAAGTTGTTGGTTTTCCTGATCCATACAAGTCTGAAAGATCAAAATTAACAGATTTGAACTTAGAAAGCTACTGCTGATATTTATGAATGTTTAATACACTTGGATAAACATTGCAAATGTTTTTGGTAGCATTTGTAGCATTACTACCCTTTCAAAACTCCAAAAGCATACAATGCTGGATATGTACCCCTTTTGATTTTTGGCTGTCCATTTCACTATAAAGTGAATAAAAATAAATATAAGCTTTAATTAGTATATCTGCAGATCAAGAGCCTCAACGTCTTATTTGTATCACACATTACTCAACAGATCATTTTTTTTAATTCCTTTTTTATAATATATATATGGACTCGTTATATAAACAGATGCGTTTCTGAGGGGGCTGCACCATCCCCGCTGTATTTCTCTTTCTATATTTATTTGCACATATATATATATATATATATATTACTAGTAACTGATTGCCTTTTATTAATTCCTTCTAACTGATAAATACTTGTATGAAATTTCATACAAAGTGATTGCATAACATATCAAAAATATTTTGTGTAACCCTGTAAACTAATTACCAATTCTATACCCACAATTTTTCACGGAAAAACATGCTTTTAAACATTCTAATAACATTTCATTATATTTAATTGGGGGGGGGGGGGGGGGAACCATGTTAAAATACACTTTTAGGAAATACCATCTATAGACCTTAATGGCACAAAATTCCATTGGGTGGTTCTGTAAATAGTCTATATATACCTTTTTTTTTAGAGAGAAAACTGTTACAGCATAAAGCTTTAAAAAGTTGCAGAGTAATAAAAAAAATTGCAACAATGAAAGTTCATCTTATTTAGCTTAAAGTGTTAAGTGTAAAAAGTATTTTGGCAGTTCAAGAAAAATAAATTGTTTAAAAAGAAACTATTTTATTAAAACCATTAGAAAGATTGTAAATTCAACATTAGTAGATTCAACAAAAATTAGTTTCAACAAGTAGTTTAACAGAAAAAAAAAAGGATAAGTATAACAATGATTAATTTAAATTTATTATCATCCAGCATTAATAAAAACACTTAACAATTCCTTAATTAAAAAAAACGCAGGTAGCAGGCAACAAATTTGGTACCCAGTACTGCTAACAGTAAACTTTAAAAACTTAACATTAAATATCAGCAACCCTATACCATTAACAGTAGACTTTGAAAACTTAATATAAAATTTTAAACTGGCAAATAACCTTTAAAAATTTAGCATTAGATGTCAGTAACCCAGTACTGCTAACAGCAGACTTTGGAAACTTAACATAAAATTTTAAACTGGCAGATACATTTTTAAAACTTAACATAGAATTTTTAACTGGCAGGCAGAAGAACCAGTACGATGCTAATCCAAGATTAACGAACATTGTTTACCAACATCAAAATACCAAAAAAAAAAAAAAAAATTATGAAAAATACTTGCTTAAAGAAATGTGTAAACAGCTGCCTGAAGATTGATAACTACCTCCACAGGATCTAACATTTAATTGCAGTATACTTCAATCATCTTTAAAACAGTTACTAAATTCTAATGTTAACAAAACTTATATATTCATATTTATAACTAATTATTTAAAAAAAAGTTTAAAGATGCACCTATACTTTTAAGTATCACATTATAAAACTATCAACACCTGAACAGCATCTTACAACTGATGATACTGCCTTCCAAAACAAATGATGAACTATTTAGACTGCTCCTTATGGTTCACAGTGTAACTAACAGTTAACGTCATGTGGTTGCAAAAACTTTGTTTCATATGCATGCGACTACCGATTGCAGTGCTGACCTGCCAACCACAGCAATTTCCCAAACTTGAAGCTATCGGTTGAATGCAAAACGTAAACAAAGAAATTGAACGTAACTTAACTTATTTTATAACAATATTCCTGGGAGTTTAAAATGTAAGTAAATCTTCAAAGACTTTCAATTAAAAGGTTTTTGAAACTACATTTATTAAATCTTACAATACTTAAAAGTTAAATTCTTTTTAATTTGTAAAATGTAAACAAGCATTATATCTTTATAACAGGAAATAGTAATGTTTAAACCCGTTTTCAAATCAAGAAAAGGATTTCATTAAAAATTTAAATCAACATGAAGAAAACTATTATAACATTGGTTTTCCCAACAAAAACTTTCTTTCAAGCATCTTTATGATGTATGTTAATTCCATTTTGTCAAATGCAGCATAAACACATTAAAATGAACTTCAATAAAAATTTGCCTATGGGCTCCAATGTTACAAAATTCTTTTGTGTGTTTCTGCAAACAAACCATAAACATTGTATACACCAGTAAAAACTATTCAACCTATTCTATGTTTTTCATGAATAATTGTTCAAAATTTGACATAATTTGGATGATTACGTGACATTGTCGGAACACTTTTGTAAAATCCTGTACATTAATTATGAAGTCTAAGCACAAATATTTTTTGCAGAAAACATGAGTTTAAGCATTTCAGTAATGTACGCTAATTTTATTTTTTTTGGATGCAGAGTAACAATGTTAAAATTTGTTTAAGTGAAATTCACCCTATAGGCAGGGGCATAGTATGAAAATTTTATTTATTTATTTATTTATTTTTTTTTTTGGGGGGGGGGAGACCCGACATTTGGCACTCTTTCGTATTCCTCATCTAAAAGTCCCACCCACATACTTTCAAGGGTGTTGTCATCTGGAGGATCGAGGGCACAGGTCCTCTCGTCGGTTAATACGTGCCCCCCCCCCCCATTTCCTTCGGGGCATATTCCTAAAATCTGCCTTCCCCCCCTTCATTTAGCAGCTTTTTTTTTTTCTTTTTTCCTTACATCTTTGAAGCATTCTAATTTTTTTCAGAGAATCTATATATTAATACCCAGACATGAAATTTCTCTTACATTTTTAGCCTACTTTCAATAAAAGGAAGGGCTTACAAGTAGTATCGTTCGAAAGATATAGTTAATGTGCTTTGCAGAAATATATAATATATATTCTCATATGAGACTAAACAAAAGTATCTTTCTTAGGACAAACAGAGTATTGGCTTGAGATAAAGTAGAACAATTGAAAAAGATTTCCCCTCCCCCCTTTTCCAACAATTTAAAAGATATTACATTGTAATTGAGGTAAAACATAAAACTTTCAAAATAACTTTTAAGAAATGAAAGTAGTAACTGTTGCTAAGGGAAGCAACGTCATATTTTTAGAGTGGACAATATTTAATCTTGCCTACAGCCATGGCCCATGTTATTCTATGGAAAAGTTTGATCTCACGATTACTCATTACATAATTTATTTTTTAAATTCTATTTTCACATTCAGAAAATTTACAATTGTTAATTTTTTTTCTAAAAATTGTCTTTTTTTTTTAAATGTAATTCTAAGTTTAAAAATCTGAATTTTCAATATGTGCATTTTTCTCTTTTTTTTTTTGCCGCAGAATGAAATATTAAAAATTATAAATTTTTGGAAAATGAGTAAGAAAAACATAAGCCTTACACACTTGTTTTGATCCGCCTAATCTTTCGAAAGATACAGAGCAGTTCCCATAAAAGCGCTCAACACCACTCTGTGAGTGGTGAGTGGGGACTGCTCTCTGTTAAATCTTTCAAAAGAAATTAATTATTTAAAATCTCTTGCTCTTTCTCGAGGCTCTAATCCCCCTATTATTAATAAAGCTTTATATAAATTCAACAATCCTAAATGTTCTGATACCAAATTGAATGATCACAGACTCATCCCAGTTGTTTTACCTTTTTATTTATCACTTTCTTTTAAAATTTCTAAAATTCTCTCACCGTTTGGTTTTAAAGTCATTTACAAACCCGTCAGCAAAATTAAATTATCTTCTCTTAAAGATCCCATTCCTACTGAAAACTGTTCTGGCCTTTATTTAATCCTATGTTCGTTGTGCAATTTAGGTTATATTGGTCAAACTAGAAGGCATTTGAAATATAGAATAAATGAGCTTTGTTGAAATGTTTGTAATGAAGAGATCTCTAAATCTTCTTACTTCCTACTGCTGGGCTCATGGTCATTGTTTTGATTTTTTTAAAACGAACATAATTTCATCTCCTGTCTCCTTTTCCCATTTGAATATCCATGAAGCTTTTTAGATATTCCACTCCCCGCTGTTCAATGTATTTTTCTAGTCAATTTTCTCCCCTTATTACTTCCGGTGTGAATTTTTTTTTTTTTTTTGAACACACTTGACATTGTGAGTTTTTTTGCTTTTCTTCCCATGCTATTCCTATGGGGTTTTTAGCCTTTTTTCCTCTCTTTTTCTACCTTAAAAAGTTCCCCTGGACGATAGGACCCATGCCCCAGCCCGCCCGGTTCCCGCTGTTCAATGTATTTTTCTAGTCAACTTTGTCCCCTTATTACTTCCGGTGTGAATTTTTTTTTTTTTTTTTTTTTTTTTTTAACACACTTGACATTGTGAGTTTTTTTGCTTTTCTTCCCATGCTATCTCTATGGGGTTTTTAGCCTTTCCCCCCCTCTTTTTCTACATTCTAAATTGAACGGCGTGTTCCACTCCGTTCTTGTCTGTTGCTGGGAAATTACTCACATCAGTTCAATTTTCATTTAATTTTGATATTTTTTAAATTTTTAGTTTTTGTTACATTTTTTAATCTTATTTATTTATTTGTTTTCTTCTTTTATTTCATAACTCTGCACACACCAGTATTTATGTTTACATCCATTGTTATATATTTTTGCTCTTCATTTAAAACGGTTTTGTGCATTGCCGCTTTGACTGCAACACTTGTGCCTAATTTGTTTGCCTGACGAAGGGTTGTGTGTTCTTTTGACCCAAAACAATTATTGTGAATTTATTGCATTTTATGGTGTTTATTCAAAGTTTTGTAATTATTGCTTTTAAACACCAGTTTTGTGGTGTGTTCTTATAAAATTAGGTATTGTTCACTCTTATAGAGAAAAACAAATTAGAAATTTATTTATTATTATTATTATTATTTGTATATTTGAGCCGGGAATCGAACCCAAGCCTTCCGCTTTACGTGCGGATGCTCAAACCATTGAGCTACCCTGGCTGATTACCAGCTAGGCATTTCTCACATAACGTAGCTGGTAATCAGCTAGGGTAGCTCAATGGTGTGAGCATCTACATGTAAAGTGGAAAGCCCGGGTTCAATTCTCGGCTCTGGTATTTTTTACATAGTTGGTAGAAAAAATTAGCCTTCCACTTCAAAATTTTCTGAAATGAACATTCATGGTTGATGAATAAATTTCTAAAATTAATTAAAAAACTTTTTTCTTTTCTCCCATATCATGTGAAAAATATTTTCAGAAATGTAGTAGCCAATGCTAAGGAACGCGACACAATTATCGCATGCCTTTATGGCATCATCTTCAAAATGTGTGTGATTCTACTCTTCATAAAAACCAGAAGTTAAAAAAATTATCGACTGAAATGAATTACAGTGACCACAAAAAATTATCAAAATTAAGCATTTTTGGCAATAAATTCGCTAGCACCGAGATTGCCGTGTACGCAGGCCCATATTATCGCATGGGCAAACTGGGACTTTGCCCAGGGGCCGCAAAAGCCATAATATTAAATTGCAAAATACTCCTTTTTATTTCAATGAAAATTTAAACATATACAAGGTCTGTCCCGAAAGTAATGCGCCCATTTTTATTTTAAGAAATTTATTGAACCGATTCATACAATTACTTAATATTCTTCGAAATGCATCCCTCCTGCTTCAACACACTTGTTCCAACGCGATTTCTGTGCTTTATATGCATCCTGGAAGTCCATCACAGGGATGTTTTTTAGTAACCTCATAGCCATCTTGATGTTCTCCAGGGTCCCCAAATGCTGTCTTTTGAGGGATTTTTTAATCTTTGGGAACAAAAAGAAGTCGGGCGAATATAAATCAGGACTGTAAAGCGGCTGGGGGAGCGTTGAGAGGCTGGGAGCATTGTCATGGTGCAGCTTCCAGGAATTCTTGATCTCGCACCTGACGCGGTTGACCCGTTGCTTTAGCCTTTTCAGTACTTCAAAGAAGAATTTAGCGTTGACTGGTTAGCCAGGTGGAACAAATTCAAAATGGACCACTCCCTTGGAATAAAAAAAACCAATGAGCATCGCTTTGACCTGAGATTTGCTCATTCTCGCCTTTTTTGGGCGTGAAGACGACGTCGTGTGACACTCTGTGCTTTGTCTTTTTGTTTCTGGGTCATACAAGAAGAACCAAGATTCATCACCTCTTACCACATTGTCCAAAAAATTTGGATCGTTCTCACAACACTGCAACAATTCTGCTCGAGAATTTTTTCCATCTTGATTTCGACCGAGCACTCATACAAGGGTTCACTGAAATGGGCACTGTGACTCTGCAGGAGCTCGGAGCCGACTGGTGCTGTGTTCCCAAGACTCCATCCACCCTTCTGTGCAAGCGGCAACCCTGTGCGATGAATAGTCACGGCAGAAGAAAATGATTACTTTTGGAACAGACCTTGTATATATACGTGTATTTTCTGTTTATACTAAACTTTCTCGAAAACAAAAATTTCATTTTTTCTATTTCTGCTGCTCATCTAGTGCTTAAATAGTGAAAGCGCTAAAAACTGAATCAAGAAGAGCCAAATTTATGTCCTGGTTTAGGCAAGGATGTTCGTAGTGGTTCAAAATTAATTTTAATCAGTAGGTCCCTTTCTAATTAATCCAAATGACAGTAGAGTGACAATCTAAAACTGGTAAATCTATGACTACTAAATTTATATGTCAGGTCCCGTTTAGCATAAATTAAATGTTATATATTTCTCTTTTGTTGTTGCCTGTTAATCAAGATATTATGAGGCGATCAGCAGAACAAAGCCATTCTGAATTCAATTGTGTGTAATTGCATAACATTAATATAGTAATTAATAATGTAAAAAATATTAACATATTTAAACATATAGCCTCGAAAGTATTGTTTTTACCATAGCCTCCTAAACCAGATGCCTGTTGCGTTGTTTGTAAACTTGGCAACAGTTGAAACGGTAGACAGCGCCACCTGGTACAGATTTTGTGACTTTTTTATTCAGTTGTCACCAATAATTTTAAGAAGTGATATACGATATATTTAATCGATGTTTCTTTGATTCTATTCGCCTTTTATGTATATCAAATCTCACTTCTTAAAATTATTTGTGGCTGTTGAATAAAAAAGTTGCGTAATCTGTCCCAGGTGGCACTGTCTACCGCTTCAACTGTTGCCAAGTTTATGAGCAACGTGACAGGGATCTAGTTTAGGAGGCTATGGTTTTTACATTGTACGTACGACTGATCATCTGTCATACATAAATAATATTGCATTGTTATCAAAGGGGCTCCCAATTTTGCTTTGCCCAGGGCCTCAATTTGTAATGATCGGGGCCTGCGTGTACAAACAGAACCGTGTTTTGCTTCTCCACCAAGTACTCAAAATCAATCGTCTAACAGTGTGAAATTGCCAAATATGCTTAATTTTAATAATTTTTTGTGGTCGCTGTAATTCATTTCAGCTGATAATTTTTCACCTTCAGGTGTTTTATGAAGAGTAGAATCACATATGTTTTTGTCAATATTTTTTAAAGACGACACCTTTTGAATGTTTTCTTGTTAGGTGTTGGTGTTTGGGAAAAAGGCCGATTGACTGCTCTAGGGTCCTAGGCATGAGGGGAAGTTCCTTCCATGGAGGTCTTTCTAAGGAGTCTTAGCACATATTTACGTAAGTTTTGGAGAAAACCATGGAAATTCCAAACGGCTAGGCCGACTAGTGCGACTGGGGATCAAACTTGGCACCTCACATCTGCCAGCTTTGAGCGCAGAACTGCTCAGCCACTAGTGGGCTATATCTTACTTAGAAATAAGCTGTGATTTCTTTTTTTAAAATACGCTGTTTCATTTTTTACATGCATTCTTTTGTATTTAAAATTACTACTGTAGAAAGTTATCTGCATTTGCAATTTTTTTAAATGCAATTCAATGACTGGTGATTTAGCTTATTTTCTAGATTTCTTTTTCATTGTTTTCTTTTATTTGTCTAGCAAGAGAAGTGAGTATAATTTTATTTTTTTCATCTGCTGACATTTTGATATATACAGTATTTGCTATCGAAATGCCCCGAAGAAAATCAATTGGTCAGATTGAGAGGCAAATAAGAGAAATTCTTAGAGACATGCTTCGTCATGTAAGTAAAATTGCTAATAGCGATTTTTTTGTTTTGAAGGATATAATAGCAATTACCCAGAAAGTTTTTTACACGGAAATTTTGAATTTCTGCATTTATTATTTAAATGCTTACTAGCACATACTTATTATGGCATCCATTCATCTGCTACTAATAAGTTTAGTTTCCTAATTATTGATGTCAAATTTAGTGATTACAGTGCAACCTTTTTGAAAAAAACCCACCTTTCATAAGCTGAATATTTGTGATCGATAATTTTTAGCTACAGGCTCAATGACAAATTTTCTTCCATCAATGGATCAGTATTTTCCACATCCCTCCCTAAGAGTCCATGCCTCTTTTCAATTACTCACTATATAAGCTATTTCATATTGTTGTGGTAGCCGGGTTGGTAGAACATTGATCTCGCAATAGAAAGATTGCAGATTCGATAATCGAGCCAGTTGAAGACCATCATGAACTTGTCTCTGGTGCACGTAAAATCTGTCGTGGCTGCAATGTCCTCCATGCTCCGTGCAAATAATACCTCTGGAGGATACCGATTACAATAGATGATTTAGAATCAGTGTTTCTTTACTTTTTAAATTCTTTTTTGAACCATGCTATCTGACATTTATTTATTACTAATATATTTTTTAAATTCATATATATATATATATATATATATGTATTATCTTACTTCTTTCTTTAGAATATAATACAAAATACTGAAATTTAAATGAAATGACACAAAACTGAAAAATTCTTGAATAAATATTTTTAAGAGACGTTTTAGAACTAACATACACACACATATTCATGTCTGCATCTTTCGGTATTTAGAAACATCATCATTAACCATTTATTTCGAATTTATAATTTATGCTCTGCGAAGTAAAAAAAAAAGAATATTAATAAACTGATTACTGCCACTGCTAAAATGGGTTTTCCTAAAAACTTTGTATTTTCTATTTTATATCCTTAACCATCTCTCTGTCAGTACAAGGGAAAAAAAAAAAAAAAAAAAAAAAAAGCTGTGTACACTTTTTACAAAAAAATTATAAAATAATAAAAGACAATAAAAAAGGGGGGCGGTTGGGTGGACAGATGTTTGATTACGGAGGTGGGGTGGTGTTGTAAGGCTAGATGGTTGGGAGGGTTTGTGAAATTAAATTAAAAAAAAAAAAAAAAAAAGCAGAAGGCTTGTTACATTTACTTTGTATTACTATGCAAACTTTCTTTTTCCAATAAAATTTCAGTTTCTTCCTTTTTGAGTTGTCAACTATTTTTTAAAATTCTAATTATACTATTAAACACAATGTAATCAATCAGTGAATTTCATTGTTGCTTCGTGGTTTCATTGTTATTCATCTGCTTTAAAATTTTGCTTTTTACATCCATATGACTCCTATTCTGGTCGTGGCAGGCTGGGTGAGTGTTGCCAGTGTGAAACTAGTTTAACCCCACAGGCAAGTCACAAGTCTTGCCACCTGCCTCCTTCCTTCCTATCTTAAGTTTCTTAAATTATTTTTTCATAAATTTTGATGTCATTGTTTTTTCAGTGATCTTGTATCTGTTGCTTGGCTTCTACTATGCTTAATAGATCATCTTTATTATATATATATGTGTGTGGACATCTCCTCTCCATATGCTCACAGCATTTTCTTTGCACTTTTACACAAATAAAAAAATTAACCAAAAATGGTTTCAAAAAAGTGAAAATACATCTTTTGGTAGAACTCTTTCATGACTGAATATCAAACCTTGTAGTGAATGTTACAGAACAAAGTTTTCTCATAGATTAACATGAAAATTAGCATATTTAAGAGGATAGTACTCAGCCAACTTAAGTTCAGAAAACATTTTATAAACTTTTATTTTGCACAGGTAGTTAGATTTAAATTTTTTAATTTAATTTAATTTATTTATTTATTTAAGATAAATGTTTAGAATAACCCAAACATTTTATACAAATCAGTAATATTAAATATAGTTTAATTTGTACATTTTTAGTCCATGTTTTTTATACTAGGACTGAGCATTACTATTGTGTTACTTTGTAATAGTAGATTTCATTATTTTAGAAGTGTTAAGTAATAGATTTGAACAACTTATTTTGTTTTCTCTAATGGTCTTGTTAAATTAATAGTTGCATTAAATACCAGTATAATTACTAATAAGATTACCTATTGATATTACATAACATATTGCTAATAGGCAATCCTTTTGCTATAAATACAAACTTACTAGTGTCTATTACCATAAAAAAAAAGAAAGGTGCTTGATAAATTACCTCTGTAAAAAAATCTTAAAATATAAATGTTAATTAAGCAAAAAGAAATGATTGTTCAGTTTGATTTTACCTTTTTTTTTTCAATGATTTTCAATGCTGATATGTATATGGTAGAAGTGGTAGATATTTGTAAGATTTTGGTTAACCATAAATTACGTGGCTCTGGATTATTAAAATGTGTTAAAATTAGCAAGTGTTAAAATTTGCAAGTTATTTTTTGTTTTGTATGTTATATAATGCTATTTGTTCGACCATGATGATACACTACTGTGTCAAAAGTAAATAGACACCATAAAAATGTAACGGATTTTTTAAAATATAAAAACGGGTAGTTGTGAAGAATCTGTAGGAGTTTACAAAACCTAAACAGTCTATTAACACTGTTTTAAAATGCTGCAGATAAGTGGATCACTGGAATTAAACAATTGTACTCGGGGACACATTGTTGACCAATTTAAAGGTAGTAAATCTCATCACAATATCAGTACTTTATTAAAAGTGCCTTTGTCAACTGTTAATTGTTGTAATCGCACAGTTCAAAAGAGATGAAAAGACAAGTGTTTCACAAAGATCAGGCAGAACTGGACCATCTGCAAGACAAAAATGTTCGTTATTTTGAGAAGTCATAAGGAATCATAAAATTCTGTGGATGATGTGGCTATATCTTTTAATTTGTTGCATTGAACTGTTCAGAGGTATCTACATAGTATTGGCCTTTATAAAAGAGTTGCCAAAAAAACCTCTGTTAATAAATTTCCCCCCCAAAAAAAGTAGAGATTTGATTAGTCAAAAGAAATGACTTCTAAGGATAAAAGCTTTCGGAGGCATGTGGCTTTTTTTTTTTATTAATCGTAATATTGTCAATTTAGCGATAGTGAACAAAAATGGATGTGGTGCCATTTTGTAATGTAATTGAAAGACCAATTTTGCAGCAAACTCTAAAATATGGTGGCATAAGTATAATGGTGGGGGGGGGGGGGGACTATTTGGTATTGTGGAAGAAGTAGTTTGGTGTTCTGTGAAAATAAAATTAATGTAGAAAAATATACTGAAATTCTAAATGAGAGTCTTTTCTGATCTTTCAAGGCAGTAATTTGAATCACCAAGATTATGTTTTCATGGAAGATGGTGCACCATGTCATAGAGCTCAGAAAATTACTGCCTGGAAATCCTGAAAAGAGCTTACAATTCTCTTGTGGTCTGGTCAGTCACCTGATATGAATCCAATTGAGAATATTTAGCATATTTATATTGCTAAAAAACCTACAAATCCCTCAAATAAAAATCTGGAGTGACTCCACTCGACTTTCCGAACATTGAGTAATTAACAGTTTTGTAGATAAAGTAAAGAAAGAGGAGTTGTTAAACAAACAAAAGAGAGAAAACCATAATAGAGTGTTTGAGTATTTTTCTCCATCTATTACACGATGTTTTATTTAACGCTACTGAACTTTGAGCCCATAGATCATAATGATAAAGAATTTTTCGTTGTGTCCCTGTAAAAACCTATAAATGCTAAATTCACCAAAATGCTTATAGTTAGTGCAACAGTGATTTATAATACTCATATAAATTTTCAGCTCAATTCAATAAGGCGTTTAGATGCTATCGTACTTTTAAAAATTTAGTCCCATAGGCCATAATGATAAAGAATTTTTCTTTGTGTCCCTGTAAAAAAACTGTAAGTGCTAGATTCACCAAAGTCTATACAGTTAGTTCAACTGTGATCTATAACATGTGTACAAATTTTTTGCTCAATTGAATAAGGCGTTTAGATGCTATCGCACTTTTAAGATTTGCTCCCATAGGCCATAATGATAAAGAATTTTTCTTTGTGTCCCTGTAAAAAAACTATAAGTGCTAGATTCACCAAAATCTATAGGGTTCGTACTATGGTGACTTACAATATGCGTACCAACTTTTAGGTTAATTGAACAAAGCGTTTAGACGCTAGCGTGTTCACTCACAGACATACACACACACACACACACATACATACATCATCGTAAAAATAGTGAAAACGGACTCAGGGGACCTCAAAACGTATAGAAACATCAAAATCTCGAATTCGGATTTTTGACATGATTACAATACTTTCCTCACTATAGTGTTCGGAAAGTAAAAAGAATTAGAAGCAATATTAGTTGAAGAAGGGGGTAATTTGAAACGAGCAGATCAGTAGTTTGATTGATACTAAGTAAGCTAGAATAAAAAACTTATAATAAAGGAAGATTGACATGCTGTTAATAATAATGTGTTAGTTTTTTAATAAAGTGTTTAGTATATTTTTAATAAATATATATATTTTTAATACCTTGTTTACTTTTGACACTAGTGTACCTTTAAATACCATTAAATGTCTAGTCAAAGTAATGTATAGTCAATAATCTAGTCAAAATTTTGTACATTTTGAAAACTCAGGGATAAGATTTTTCAGCTTTTTAGCTGATTTCAGCTTTTTTTTTTAGCTTTGTATGTTTAGCTTTTTTTAAATTTTTCAGTTTCTTTTGTGCATTTGTTCTTTTCTTAATACATTGGAGATTAAGATAAATATTTATTACTCTAATATAATAGAAATTTTGTCATCAAAATTCTAGTATTTCATTTTCAATGTCTTGCCTTTGCATACATTTTCAGCTTTTTTGTATTTTTGCTAATCTCATCCCTGAAAACTATATCTTTTAGGATATCAAAATCAGTTTTTGATGCAAAAGAAAAAAAAAAAGTTAAAGTATTTAAATTCAAAATTTTCAAATTTTAATTAAAATATTTTACTTAAAAAAAATTAATTTTATGTAAGATTTTTTTCTTTGTCAGCAGCTTTGTTATTTATAAAAGATTTTTGAAAATGTCTTAACATTTTTTATATTTCTTGTATACTAAAGTGTAACCTTTTGTACAGAAGACAAAATGAATATTTATTTGCTAAAAATATTTGTAGTTGTACATCTATTTTTGTAATACATAATAAATTTTTTGAATTTTAAGGTGTATTTTTCATATTTTTTTCTTGCATTTTCACTGTTGTTGTTTATAACATGTTACATTCTTAAAGAAAGAAAAAATGAAGATTAAATTGATAAGCTTAACGAGAAATATATATAATGAAGCAATTTCCTACCCTCACATACTTTTATTTATTTATTTATTTATTTATTTATTTATTTACTAACATTCAAGGTGTAAGGAACAACAGGACATAAATAAAATTGTTTATAAATTTTTGATAAATTTCTGCAACAATTTTCTATGATTCAAAATGAGCTTTGGGACTGTTTTATAAGCAACATAGAGAATGACTTACATGGATCACAACATATGGCCTATAAGGCACTAAAACTTTTAAATAGTGAGGAATGAGATACAACAAATATTAATGTGATTAAGGAAAAAGAGTGGATTGAGCATTATAAGAAATTATGGTTCAATGAACAAATAAAAGCAGACGAAGTGGAAGATCTAAATGGGAGTTCTAATGAAGTATACCCTATAGAAGAAAAAGAACTAGAGAAAGCATTGAAAGCTGGAAAAACATCGAAAAGCCACAGGAATAGATAGATTAATTTTGAATTGTTCAAATATGCAGACTATACTTTTAAGACATAACTGTTACATTTTATCAAATTATGCTGGAAACAATGTGAAATTTTGGATAACTGGAGAATCTCTAAAATTATCTCCTTATTTAAAAAAGGAAATTGTAATATATGGGATAATTACAGAGTTATTAGCCTATTGAACACTGGATATAGAATCTTTTTAAGAATTATAGGCAACGGACTAACAATCATTTCATGCAGTGTTATTAGAACAAAATGGTTTTCAGATGGGAAGTTCCTGCATAGATAGTATATTTACCCTGAAACAACTCTTCGAAAAACACTGTGAATATAATTTAGAAACTCATGTTGCTTTTTTAAATTTTGAAAAAGCTTTTGACAGGGAAAATTATGGAAGATCATGGATTATATGGGATACCCCCCTCATTTCATTAAAATTCTCTGTAAAGTATTAAGAGCCTATAAAGAGACTTCCATTGTTGTAGACCTCGGTTATAAAATTTCAGATAAACTAATAACAAATGAAGGCTGTAGGCAGGGGGGGGGGGGGCAATGGGCCCAAGCCCCCCCAAATAAATTATGAAGGACTGTTTTCGTGTAGTGTCAGGCGAACATTGCTGGCTGGAAAAAAAAAAAAAAAAAAGGTTTAAAAAATACTAATCCATATACAAATAACTTAATAAAACCTACTAATTCACTTAGGGTTCCCATTATGTTCTTTCTTTTCTATATTAAAGCTCTAGAGCGTCATAAAACCCATTCAATCTTAATCTCGCTATATATATTCGCTTAATTTCATACAGCACCTTCTTGCTATAGTTATAATAGACTATCCTACGTCATGAATTCAATTTTTTTTTTTTTTTTTTTTTTTTTTTACTTTCTTCTGTATTATAGAAGAAAGAATTAGATTAAAAAAAAAAAAAATCTGACTTCTGGTTTTCAATGGATTTACATGTTTTGAGAGAATTAGAACTTGATTTGACCATTTTTAGAAAATGTTTATGTGTGTGTGACAAAAATTTTGTTCCAACTGTATCTCGGGAACTATTGCACGGCACATAATTATATATGAATTTATATGAAGCTGCACCATGGCGTAAATTAGTGCCTATTACTTTTAGGTGAAAATCGTCCAACAGGTAGCGCTGCCATTCGGATTTTTATGAGTTTTTAACTTGGCGGTATAGGACAAAATTTCTTATAAATGTACGCAGTAAGAATTATTTTTAACGAATCATTATAAAATTAAAAGAATTATTTATAATAGTGATAATCAAGTAGGCAAAAAATTTTGGACACATAGGAGCAACGCTTTTTGACTGGGGATGAAGTTTCCTCTCGAGGGGGACAAATATTCGATATGGGTATCTTTTAAAGAAACTCGTTAATATCTTTAAAACGAATAGTTGAACTATTGATCTCTGATAATTGGAATCAAAGTTTCCCATTTTTTTTCATTTTTAACAAAACAAAAAGAGGAAAAAAGAAAAACATTTTTTAAGATATCGTAAGTGAATATGAAATTGACTTTCTTTGAACGCAAGTGTTATATTTCTATTACAAGCGAATCATCTGCATGCATCATGGAAATTAATTTTAATAAATAAAAGTTTAATAAAATTATTTGTATTGAGTGAATTTGTATGGGAAAATGTAGAAGAAAGGTATGCGGGCAAGGCATGTGACCTGAGTAGCAGGGGGCTATAAAACTCGCCATGAAAATGCCATTTAGCCTTTTATGCCCTAAAAATGATATCATATAATGCAAACTGCCATATTACTCCCATAAACAGGCATATACACTGCATAAAAAAAGTAGACGGACACTTCTTTACATTTTTTTAAAACCCCGTCTTTGTTTAATAGGAAATGTCAATTAAAATTCTTTAACATGTTTATACTTATCAATCTTCATATTTTTGACAGACAAATAAAAATATTCAATTATTTATAATTTTAATGTAGGGAAATGCAGAAAAGAGAAAAAATATACATTTGCTCAATATATATATTTTTTTAAAGTAGACGGACACTGGTCAAAAACTGCAATTATCTAAGTAGGTGTTTCTTGCGGAATACAAGTTTTGCATGTACATGTACATTTGGCATTTTGCCAATTGTCAACGTGCTTGACAAGATGGTTTTACGTAGTTAAATTTCTTGGAGATGAATGCGCCATGCCACGAAGAATTCCTCTAACTGATTACCAGAAAGGACGGATCATAGCGCGGAAAAATGTTAATAAAGGAGTCAGAGAAATTAGAAGGCTACATCTAATAAGCAAAAGTAGCATCAGCGATTTTCTTCGTGCTCCTGAAGCCCATGGCATAAAGAAAAAGAGTGGCCGGCCAAAGAAACTTTCGCTTAGAGACCAAAGAAAAATTTTTACTGAGCTGAAAAAAAACTGGAGCATCAATTCCCAGAGTTTGAATAAGCACAGGAATTACTAACGTAACTTCTCAGACAATTTATACCTACATTAAGCACTCAGAGCTCTTTCAATATAAGAAGAGAAAACATCATCCATGCTGGAAGGATCACCACGTGACAGAACGCCTACAGTGGGCTCAAAACCATATGTCTTGGACTACAGAATGGATATCTGTAGTTTTTTCAGATGAGAAAAAATTTAATTTAGACGGTCCAGATGGATATTAATATTATTGGCACAGTTTGGAGAAAAAAGACGAAGAGTACTCTACTCGGCAAGTTGGTGGTGGTGGCGTGATGGTGTGGCTAGCTGTTGGCTATGGTGGAAGGACAAATTTAGTGTTCCTAAGTAAGTAGCAGACTCACAAAAATTATATTGAAACACTAAGCAGTGAGCTTTTGCCATTTGCATGTGATCTTGGAGGAGAAAACTGGATTTTCCAACAAGATGAAGCGCCAATACACACTGCTAACAACATTAAAAAATGGTTTCATGAGAACAACTTCAATGTTTTACCCTGGCCAGCCAAGAGTTCGGATATGAATCTTGTAGAAAACATTTGGGCTATACTTGTTCATAGAATTTGTCAGGGTGGACGCCAGTATGAATCAATTCACCAGCTCAAAGAAGCTCTTACAAACATTTGGGAAATTTTCTGTCAAAAAAAGGTTTCAGAATCTCATTGATTCGATGCCTAACAGCGTATACGAACTTATTAAAGTAAATGGGAGACGAACCCCTTACTAAAAACGTGTTATTTTAGAGATACAAGATGTGTCCGTCTACTTTTTTTAAGAAATATTACAGTGCAAATAGGCACCATTTTTGTTTCCTGAAATTTTCCACTACATAATTCAAAAGGATTGAATCTATATCCAAAAAATAATAATATATGATGTCTCAAGAATATAATTATATTAGAGAAATGAACCTCATATCTTTCATTAAAGAAATAAATGGCTTTAAAGTATTACAAGTAAGTGTCCGTCTACTTTTTTTATGCAGTGTATGTACCTGTGTTTATTGGTTCACAGTGTGAGGAGGAGGTGGGCTCACGACACTATGTGTGCCCCTGCCCCGGGCCTCACATGAAGTTAACCAGAGTTTGGTTGTGTCGAGGTCAGATTAACTTCGTGTGGGCCCTGGGGCAAACATACTTTTGTGGGCCCCATACCCCACCATTCGTATAATGAATCAATCAGCAAAGGTACATATATACCTCTATAAGAGACTAAAATGACAGAATTTGGCATACCATTTCTGTCATTTTTAGAGGAAAAATGGCATTTTCTGACAGAAAATTACAAACTCGAAAAGACTCCTTTATTCCAAAATGTGTTCTGTAAAATCGAACATTATAATAAGAACAAAAGTGTGTCTGTTTTCACCCTCCCAACTTTTCATCCCCTCCGTGGTTTGAAGGGGTGAAGATCTATTTTTAGAACTGTACCACGTGACTCCACACCTGTATGTTTTTCATCGGAATAGATTCTGATACTTTTAGTTAGTGTTTATGCTTTGTAATGTAGAGTGAGATTAATTCTCGCTCCTTTTTTTAAATTTTACTTTTACTTTCTTTTTCCATTAAATATACAAGTTAAAATCAAAAGATGGTATCAATGGTGTTTCTTCAAACAATTAATAATATTATTATTTTACAGAGAAGAAAAACAAATAATAATAATAAATAAAACATTGAGCTACAGGTTCATGGGACAGCCGACTCCTCAGAACAGAAAAAGGTAAGCTCATAATTTTCATTACTTCTGTTTTTGAACAAATGAATAATTACTTTCATTTTATTTGATTAGCGCAGAAAGCGCAACAGAGTGCATAAAATTAAATATTAATATTATTTTCAGGACCAGTTTTAGGGCCCTTTGCTACTCGGGGCACGGGTCCCATGCACCCCTGTGTTAATAAAGCCCTGGTTTGTGTGTGCATGCTTTTTTTGTGTATGCGTGTGTACATTATTATATCATATTCAGTGACCTTGTATTAAAAATATGATGGGCACCCCCCGAAAAAAAATCCTGGCTACGGCCTTGTAATAAATCAAGGTGAGAAACAGGGATGCAGCTTATCACCACATCTATTTAACATTTTTATTGCTTATATCATCAGAATCCTGAAAAACAAAAACAAAACAGGAGTAGGTCTTGGAAAAAATGTGTTTAAAAATATACTATTTGCAGACGATTTATGTTTGTTTCAAGATAGTAAGGATAATGTGCAAATTTTATTCTAGCCAGAATTAGAAACGATTATAACTTAATGATTTCAAAGAGTAAAACAAAGGTGATGGCTTTTGAAAGTAAAGAACCCATAAGAACAAAGATTGGTCATCTTGGAAAATAAACCAATTGAACAAATATCACATTTTAGTTATTTAGGATGTGACATACCTTACAATTATGACAAGGATATACAGAACAAGTTAAATAAGTTTCAATATTAATAAAAAAGCACCATAGAACTGAGATTTTAAATTATTACTTACAAAACTTTGAATAAGCACCATAAAATGCAATAAACTCACAACAATTGTTTTGGGTCGACAGAGCACACAACCCTTCATCAGGCAAACAAAGTAGGCACAAGTGCTGCAGTCAAAGTGGCAATGCACCAGCTTTAACTTAATAACCAGCTTATTACTTAATAAGTTTGAATACATCTGAGGGGCTATAAAAAGAACATTAAGAAATACAAGAAAATATATCGATATAAATTTTTTCAGAACAATGGCAATACCATCTCTGCTATATGAATGTGAGACTTCGACACTCAAAAAGAGTGATGAAAGAGAAATTCAATGAAACTTCTGAGGAATGTGAAGGAGTGTTTTGTAATGCATAAAATAAATTATGCCATTGAGGGGGGGAGGGATGAAAAATTAAGCCAATAATACATACTATAATCAACTACAGAATAAGTGGAGAGAACTACTGACTGTATACCAAAGATAGCCCTGGAATATAGACCAAGGGGAAAAGAGACGGAAGAAGGCCACAAAAAATATGAATTGAGGCTGGAACAGGCTTATTAGCCTTCAGCAGTGTTTATTTTAGTGTTGATGATGATGATGATGACTTTCTACGATTATATAAGGTGAAATTTTATATTTGGAAAAGTAGTAGTAAAATGCCATAATAGTTAAAGGCTATGTAAATTAACTGATATAATATTAGGTATGGATTTTTCCCTTTAAGAAGTGTGAATATTCCTTAACTGGTTTCGTAAGAATGCATTTAGCATTCTAAAAAGTAGAAAAACAAAAACAATCATATAAAATTGGTCAATGCTATTAAAAAGCTTAATGTTTATATATGAAAGCATTTGCTATTTGAAATTTTATCTGTTTTTAAATTCAAGAAAAATATAATTTGATTGATTTGTAATAAAATTACAGTATAACTTGGATGTAACATCATCCAAGAAACTGAAACATTTTTTATGCTTAAGCCGAGTAACATAATGTATGAGTTAGATGTAAAAGCAAGTGAAATAACTCTCTGTAACTGACATAATAATAGAAGTAAGAACATCTTTATTAGAAGGTATAAGCGAGTGTGATTGTTGTGTGAAATACTAATAAAGTATGTTTACCGTTTTTCTAAAGAAAGAATATTTTTTATTTAAAATTATTCAGATTAGATATGATGCTTCTAATTATCAAAATTATATAGTAACATAAATATAATGTGCATATTGTTTTATTAAACATACATATACTATTTTAAGTAATATAAAAAAAACTTTCAATTTGTGGTTTTATTTTCTGTTTCTCTTTTTTTAAAAAAAAAGGTGATCTTGCATATATTTTTTACATTAAAACCAAGGTCAGGTGTTGTCATAAGCAAATTGTTTCAATATTTAAGTCTGTCTCTCACCACCTCATAGTTTTAGTGCTATATTAAACTTCATCTTCACAATTCTTCGATTGCTACAAAAATATGACTGAACTTCTTTATTACTTTTGCTGCAGCAGAATAAACACACACACAAGTTTTAGAATCATTTAAACAGAAGCTCTATCGTGTCTATTCAACATCTCCCATTGACTAATAGTGGCTGGTTGGTTGGTTGGATGGGTTTTATGTGATGCGTAATGGGCAATTGGCGACAGTCTGGGACTCACCTCTAGAGGTGATCTGGAGATATACCATCATAATTTTGATCCTCCACAGAAGGGATGGCTCTCACACTTTGGTGACCCACAGAGATATAATTTTTGATGGGAACATTGACTAGTAGTGGCATAGAAGATTCAAAAACTGCTTACAGTGTTTCATCAAGGTGGTTGTACAAGATGTTTTCTGCAAAACAGTTTTGATCATACAAGTTTAAGGACTGATTAGCAAAATAGAAAGACTTTTCTCTTTTTGTTTTTATGATGCCTTGAACTTCTCTATAAATACTGCTTGTACTAGTGGCAATATTATAGCCTTGAGTACGCTAGTCCATGATGTCTAAACCATCATTTTCAAGCAGGTTGAACCATTTACCAATAGTTTTGAGTTGAGTTGAGTGGGTTTAATGTGACTGTTACAATTTTACCATGTTTTTATTAACTTCGATTCTTGTGTGTTTGTCAGGGACAAATCTTGCAATCGATTTTTAACTAACTTCCCGACTAGCTAGATATTTGAAATTTTCAGGACAGCTCACAACACGGTGACAATACATTTTTCTAATAATTTTAGTCAACTATTTCAAGTCCCGCTGCCTTCGGCAGCGCTTATATGATTCGACAGAAAATTTATTTAACTAACTTCCCGACTAGCTAGACATTTGAAACTTTCAGAATAGTTCAGAACAGGGTGAAAATGCATTTTCTTAAAACCTTTTGCAAACTGTTTCGGGTTCCCGCTGCCTTCGGCAGCGTTATCAGTACAAAGCTTGCAATCGATTTTTCACTAACTTTCCGACTAGCTAGACATTTGAAACTTTTAGGACAGCTCACAACACGGTGACAATACATTTTTCTAATAATTTTAGTCAACTATTTCAGGTCCCGCTGCCTTCGGCAGCGCTTATATAATTCGACAGAACATTTATTTAACTAACTTCCCGACTAGCTAGACATTTAAAATTTTCAGAATAGTTCAGAACACGGTGAAAATGCATTTTTTAAATACCTATAGCCAACTGTTTCGAGTTCCTGCTGCCTTCGGCAGCGTTATCAGTATAAAGTTTGCAATCGATCTTTCACTAACTTTCCGACTAGCTAGACATTTGAAACTTTTAGGACAGCTCACAACACGATGACAATACATTTTTCTAATAATTTTAGTCAACTATTTCAGGTCCCGGTCTTCAGCAGCGCTTATATAATTCGACAGAACATTTATTTAACTAACTTCCCGGCTAGCTAGACATTTAAAATTTTCAGAATAGTTCAGAACACGGTGAAAATGCTTTTTTTTTAATACCTTTAGCCAACTGTTTGGGGTTCCTGCTGCCTTCGGCAGCGTTACCAGTACAAAGCTTGCAATCGATTTTTCACTATCTTCCCGACTAGCTAGATATTTGAAACTTTCAGGATAGCTCAGAACACGGTGGCAATATATTTTTTTTTAATACTTTTAGTCAACTGTTTCAGGTCACTACTGCCTTCGGCAGCGTTCGTATGATTCAACAGAAAATTCATTTAACTAACTTCCCGAGTAGCTAGACATTTGAAACTTTCGGAACAGTTCAGAATACGGTAAAAATGCTTTTTAAAAATATTTTTATCCAATTGCTTCGGGACCTTGCTGCCTTCGGCAGCGTTTCCAGTACAAAGCTTGCAATCAATTTTTAACTAACTTCCCGGCTAGATAGCCATTTGAAACTTTTATAATAGCTCAAAAGACGATAACAAGGAATTTTTTTAATACTTTTATCCAATTGCTGGGGTTCCGGCTGCCTTCAGTAGCGTTTATATGATTCAACAGAAAATTAAAAAACATGGTTTATAAAATTTTTTTTATCTTATAATTATTAATGAAAATTTTCTATTTCCATGAGATATCCCTTATGTTTGGAACCAAAATCAGAATGCCCTGAGTATTTCAGATTTCCCTAAGTAGTATAAACCCTGTTTGGGAATCAACTTTTGACAAAAGCACCAAGTCATGGGGACTAGTTTCTGTGTATTCTTTTACCTGTACCACCAGTAATAAATAATATGAAAAATACTTTAGAGTCATTCACTGCCCCTTCTCATTTTTTTTTTTTTTTCACAATTTATCTTTGGATTTGCATTCATCTCAAAAATCACCTAAAATGACTGCTGAAACATAGAAACAATAAGACAAAGACAAAGCTTAAAAGAAGCTATTAAAAAGCCAGCACCAAATTGTTGTTTTTTTACTGTGAAATTTAAAGAAATTACAACGCCATTTATTAGCCCTTTGACCACCTTTGAAAAGGGCAAATTTGTAATGTTTCTCTCATTGCACGTTTTTTTCAATGTATTAAAATAAGGCTTAATTCAACTTTAGATTAAAAATGTTACTGTGTATATCATAATAATCATCATGTCTATTATAAAAGACATTCCAAACTTGAAAAACAAGCTAAAAATTCATAAATATATTATTTTGAATAATAAGTGTATTGGGGGAAAAGAACTGCTCAGTGACTATATATATATCCATCAGAAGTGTTGTAGAATGAATTGTCCAAAATTCACAAAAAATGTTTTTAAAATAAAATTTTGAAATTTTAAGATAGGTTTTCAATATATGAGCAGCTAGGTGGTGCTAGCTAGAGGGCCAGGAGGCCACAGGCCCCCATCAGAGAATCTGTGTCCCCCCCCCCCCCCCCCCTCATGGCTTATATAAAAATAATTTTATATAATGTTAATTTTATAACTTTATAATAGTAATTTTTGAATTAAAAAATTATTTAACTTTATCATAGTATTTTAAACTAAAGAGAACCTTAATTATTATATTTCACTTAGATCAATAATTTGAACTAACTTTTATAGTAGTATTTTAAACTAAAAAATTAATGATTTTAAGATAATTGGCATTATTCATTTGATTAAATCCTTAATAAATACATGGTGATTTAGAACTGTTATTCAAAAATTTATTTGGATATCAGGAACACAATAACAAGCAAGAATAATAAAGTAGGAACATATGATCGCATGCACAAGTCAGATGCGCCAGAGGACTCTAGGAAAGCTGGAAAGGAAGAAGGGACAAAAAGCCTAATTTTGATGTACAAATGTTAAGAAGGATGAATCTCTACGTGAATAGAGAAATGACAAATATGCATCTTGTTTACAGGGCAACTAATTTCAGTAGAACAGCTAAAAGAAACTAGTATAATCAGCCCCAACTTCCTTCCATCAACATTTGAGAGAGAGAGAGACTTAGCATCTTTTTGACCTGAGTCTTGTTAGAATTGCTGGGCAACGTACTACTCCATATGTAGCAGCAGATGTGGGTGCAACATGACGGAGCTCCAGCATTTTTTTCCCACATTGCCCACAAATATCTGAATGCTCTATTTCCAGAATGAAAGATTGGCTGTCCTTAAACCATTCTATGGCCACCTCATTCGCTAGATTTGTTCCCTCTTGATTTTTTATCTTTAGGATTACATGAAAACTTTTGTCCATAAAACCCTGTGGATTCTAAAATGAATTTCTTGGCACAAATCCTTGCTACAAGTAGAGTTATTGATAATACACCAGGAATTCTTACGAGCATTCGTTGATCGATGCATTGCCATTCTGAGGCCTGTATTATGGCTGCAGGCCACAACTTCTAACTCCTGATTTAAAACTTTCTTTCAAACAAAAATGTTCTCTAATGTTGCCTTTGTGTAATAAACTCTCATTATATGTGACCTGTCTTGGACCCTTTAGCCTCTGGGATTCTGGACATCTAGCACGTCTAAATTGCATTTGTGATCATATATTTCTGTATGATTCTTGCTTGTTATTTTATTTTTGATCTGCATGTAGATTTTTGAACAATAGTTCTGAATCACCCTGTATATATTTTTAAGTGAAAACATTTTAAAATATTAAATAAATTTAATGCATAATCTATTGTCTTTTTTGAAAAAATATATAATATTTATAACATTAAATTAAACTATTTTAGGATAAATAATAGTAATAATAAATGCATTCTTCATTTTATATCCACCATCTCATATTATCCAGAATTACTAGGTTAGAAAGTTAACTGTAAACTGTATTAGTTTATAACTGTATTCTCCAGTTTCACACATTTTGTAGGAATGTAAGTATTTCATTTTTTTTTTCCTTTCATAAACATCTTCTCTTATTGTGGTTTTGACATTGAAAGTTAAGAATTCTTATCAATTTGCATTTAACTTTATACAGCAAATCACAGTTTGCATGCACTATTCATATAATGCTTCTGATGTATAAATTTGGCATGCTTACATTAATTTGATTTCATCCAATTTTGATTTTTACATTCAACTGATTTCTTTTTACTTTCATTATCCCACTACTGCGGTAATGGAAGTATTGTATTCAGTCAACGAATTTGATATTGAGTTTTTACTTGATTTACATGTTTTAAGGTCTCCTGACTCCAAAAAAGTGGTTTTTGACAATTGGCCAGTGTGTATGTATATGGGGAATCTTTTGACTATCATAACTCCGAAACTAATAGAGATAGAATGATGAAGCTTCAGAATTGAGATAGGTCGTGTACAGATGATTTTTCCAACTTTTGGTGAAAATTTAAAAACCAGAAGTGAAACATTGGAAACCGGAAGTAGGATTCTACTTCTGGTGGTATTCTAAATTAATTTATTTAATATTATGAAAAAAAAAAAAAAAAGGCTAACACCAGAAGGAATATAAAGACAAAATTGAATAAAAAAAGTAGTCAAAGTCAGGAAAGGATTGGACTCAGGGCTCTGAAGCTATCGTCGAGGGTTTGCTACGTTTCACCTAATATAAGCCTGCAGCCGTAATACAGGCCTCACAGTGACAATGCATTGATCAACGAATGCTTGCAAGAATTCCTGGTGTATTATCAATAACTCTACTTGTAGCAAGGGTTTATGCCAAGAAATCCATTTCAGAATCCACAGGGTTTTATGGACAAAAATTTTCATCTAATCCCAAAGATAAAAAATCAAGTTTGAACAAATCTTGTGAACGAGGTGGCAACCGCACTTTAGAATGTAAAAATCGAGGGAAAAGGCTAAAAAGCATAGGATGAAAAAGAAAAAAACTCGCAATCACAAGTGTGTTAGAAAAATAAAAATTTCTTTCTGTATAAGCCAATAATAATTGTTAAACATTAAATACAGCATCAATCATGTTATCAAAATGTAATATAAGAATTTATTTATGGAAAAATGTTTGTAGTTTAGTATTGTTTCATGAAGATTTTTCTTTCAAGTAAATGCAATATCTTTTTACACCATCATATCTTGAGAGCATACACCTATCTACTCCAACAGCCAAAGCTATGGGGGAATTTATTTATTGAATTGTTCATTAGCTGAAGTATTTTTTTTTAATTCCCTTTTTACATTCAGAAAATTCCCAACCTTTATGTTTGTTCTCATTTTCCACAAACTGAATGATTTTTAAAAATTTAATATTTCATTTTGAAACTATAAAGTGTGAAATATGAACTAAGTGCATTCTTTACATTTTTGAACTTCAAAATTAAATATTCAGAATTTACAAAATCAGTAACTTGAACATTTGTGAATTTTCTGTTGTTGAAAACCAAATTTAAAAAATTACATTGATAATGAATAATTCTCTAAATAAATTTCACTGTTGAATAATCTGGACTTAACCTGTGTTATTTCTTTTTTATTACAGCAATTAGAAATTTTAACAAAATTAGTTATTTTATAATGTGAATTATAAAATATTTAATTCACATTAGTTTACACAAGAAAATTAATGATGCAAAATCATTAATCTTCTTGTGTAAATTAAATTGGAAGTAATAAATTTTCTTAAATACCTTGTTGATTTTAGTGTATTTTGATGCAAGTATAAGTCTGTATGTTTATTTTCCTGTTTTTTCTAGCAAATTAGATACTAATTGACTCTGATGCAAACTTAAAAATTATCAAAATATTATTTATTAGAAATCATATGGAACACAACATTAAACATTATGATATATTACATAAACAAGGCACTTATTGTTCTTCTATTTGATCTTCTTCATTATCAAACTCAGCTTCTTCATCTGCTGTTGCCTCTTGATATTGCTGATACTCAGACACCAAATCATTCATATTGGATTCTGCTTCAGTAAATTCCATTTCATCCATACCTTCACCAGTATACCAATGTAAGAAAGCTTTTCTGCGAAACATAGCTACAGAAGAAAATTAATAAATTTAAGCAAAAATGATAAGATTTAAATGTATTGATAAACCCACTTCAATATATTTAATTTTCTATGTACCTGTGAATTGTTCAGATATTCTTTTGAAAATTTCTTGTATTGCTGTAGAATTGCCTACAAAAGTTGCAGACATTTTCAGTCCCCGAGGAGGAATATCACAGACAGCAATTTTAACATTGTTAGGAATCCATTCAACAAAATAACTGAAACATAAATAAATAATCATTAAAAAAAAAAAAACTTTTTAATTTCTATCAAACTTCCCAAGTATAACAACCCAGGGTACATTTAAGCATGGCTGCCAATATTTCTTGTGACATTTATTCCACAGCTGTTTTTACACCCCATTTTTGGTAGAGTAATTTTCTCCAATACATAATTACAATTGAATAAACACATTATTTGTCAAAAATAGTAATATGCAAAAAAGGGTGAGTACTAACAATGCTACTGACTAAATTAGAAATTTTGGCAGCCATGTTTAAGTACATTTAAATATTTTGTTGTAAATGTTTAATTAAATCAGAAGTGGCACCAGCTAGGGTACCGGAGAGGTGGGGCACAGGCCCCTCTATCGAGGAGACAGTGCACACCTATTGGGGCATATTTCTAAAATTTGTTGGAAAAAAAAAAAAAAAAGTTTTCAATCATTCTCCTTTTAGTATCATCTTTTTCCTTTTTACAAATTATCAATATTTTTTCAGAGAATATCTTTAATTACTTATATGAAGCAAAGGAAATACAGTCTACTTGTGTTATAACAACCCCGTGTTATAATGATCCAACACGATATAACGACCTTTTGAAAAATCCTGATTGACTTCAAATTAAGATAATGTTATTTCGCATTTGATATAACGACCAGGAAAAGACAAGACTCTTGATATAATGACCCATAAAACGACTATTTCCTTCAATTTTTAGTTTAAGGTATGATCTTTAGTTAAACAAAAAAGTGAAAGAAAGAGAGAGAAATCCAACGAATTTTATTTCATTGCAAAAATGAGATGCAGTTTGATGTTAGCTTTTTAATTGCAGTCCGAGCCACTTAAGCTGTTTAGCAAAAAATTTCCAAAGAAACCACCAGAAATCACTTCAAACAGATTTTCTCAAATTCAGGGAGTGTGAAGAAATTTTATCAAATGTTCCTCGTAACAGTGGAAAGGCAAATAAATGTGTTTATTTAATACAGGGATATCCAACATTTTATTTTTGTTAGGTTAAACATTAAATGTATTTAAACCATATGTTCCACAAAAATACACTCCTGCTCAAAAGTTTAGGAAGATTTACAAATGATCAGGTTTTTTTTTTTTTTTTTCAGTTTAAAGACTTATCTCTAAATGAAATGCTTTTAAACACTAGATATGTAAAGAACAGGGTCTTCCCTATGTTTTTCAGTAAAGATTAGGTTACGACAATAATTAGGGGACTAGTCACAAATTGAGCAAAATTAATAATGTTTGCTATCATCCTGTATCGTTAAGTGAAGGAAATGATCTGTAAACTTTAGGATATGTTAATATAGACCCAGTACAATTTGTGAATGGATTTGTGTGATGATAGCATGTTAAATAACAGAGATATAAGCATTTATTTTAAAACTAAAAAAAAAAAAAAAAAAAAAAAAAAAATCAGTATGTTTTTTTTTTATTTATAATATGCAGAGTTTTAAACAAAAATTATTCCCACTTTCAGATAAATTGAAAAAATGCTTTTGAAACAATATACTGCAATCAGAATACAAATATCTTAAGTATCTCATGAAATATGAGCGTTTCTATGAAAAACGTTTTCACTGACTTACACAAAAGATAGAAAATTTTTTATTACATGAATTGAAAGCTAGAGATATTTGGGCAACTTTATCAAAAGTTCATTTGAATAGAGTAAAATTAAGCAAATTGTCGGCAAAGGAATGAGCTAGATTTTAGGTATTTTCCAGAATTGAAATTATGTAAGGGGTTTTTCACATGCTGCATAATATTTTGAAGATCAAATCATTTCAACCACTTTGCAAAAGTTCATTTTTGTGAAAAACCTCTTATCTCACAAATTTTAGTAATTAAACAAAAGTAAGTTAGAGTTACAAGCTTATAAGGGGTTTTTCACAAAAAAGTACTTTTGGAGTATAGTTGAAATAATTGGATCTTCTAATTAATTATGTAGCATGTGAAAAACCCCTTATAAAATTTTAACTCTGGAAAATACCTAAAATCTAGCTTGTTCTTTTGTCGACAATTTGCTTAATTTTTACTCTATTCGAATGAACTTTTGACAAAAGTTGCCCAATATATCTAGCTTTCAACCTATGTAATAAAAAAATTTCCGCACATGCACAGTGAAAATGTTTCTTATAAAAACGTTCATATTTCATGAGATAGTTAAGATATTGTATTTCGATTGCAGTATATTGTTTCAAAAGTGTTTTTTCAGCTTATCTGAAAGTGGAATAATTTTCGTTTAATACTCTGTATATTATAAATAAAAAACATGCTGATTTTTTTTTTTTCAAGTTTTAAAATAAATGCTTATACCTCTGTTATTTAACATGCTATTGTCACATAAATTCATCCACAAATTGCACTGGGTCTATATAGTGCTGACTCTAGAATAAAAGGGCTGCTGGGAGGGGAGGGTGTGATTCAATAAAATGGGCAACCTATTTTCAAAAAGGGCATTATTTACATAATTTGTAGTCTTCTATATTGTGATTTTTGCACGTGACAAAAGTGAATTACTAATTTTATGTGTATACATAAGGTAAAAACACCAGTGCTCGTCACCCTTAAAATCTGCGCCAGTGTTTGTCACCCTCACAAAACACATATTAAAATAAGCCTTTAGTAACATCTATGAATTTAAAACCACTGGCACAAGATTACCTAGATCCATAGAATTTAGCTTGAGAGGATTTAATTCTATAGATGATAATTAATTTTTTATTTTAACATGTCTTTTGTAAGGGTGATGGACACTGGTGCTGATTTTAAGGGTGATGAGCACTGGTGTCTTTACCTTATAAGCTATATGCATTTGTTCTTCCAGGAATGCTGTAGAACTATTGCTAAAAGACTGAAAAGTTAGGAAGAAAAGTATCTAAATGCCTCTGAACATGTAAAATGTTAGAAAGGTTACTTGTTACCAAAATCTTTTAAAAGGGCTGTGGGTTGCAAAAATGGGTTGAAAAGGGTCGCAGGGTGCTAAAATATGTTTAAAAGGGTCAAAGGGTGGAGCACCCTACCAAATTAGCCTAGACTCAGCACTAGGTCTATATTAACATATCCTAAAGTTACAGATCATTTCCTTCACTTAACGATACAAGGTGATCAAAAACATTATTCATTTTGCTCAATTTGTTGCTGGCCTCCTAATTATTGTCATAACCTAATCTTCACTGAAAAACATGAGGAAGACCCTGTTCTTTACATATTCAGCGTTTTAAAAGCATTTCATCTAGAGATAAATCTTTAAATTGGAAAAAAAAAAGATTGTTTGTAAATCCTGCTAAACTTTTGAGCAGGAGTATATTTGTGATTATTTCTAATTCAATAAATAGAAAAGAAATATAAGAAAGAAATTTGTTATCTCAAATACTTGGCTTTTTTTAAACAAACAGATTTCAATTACTATGATGGTTAAGGTTCTTAATTGATTTAACAAATACATTGATTATTGGGAATATTATGGATTAAACATTAAGTTCTTTTTTGCTTTGGAATACAATACATACAATTACAATTATCCTTAGAGTGGTACCTGAAAATTCTTTATATGTATTCAACAATAAATTGCAGTTAATGCAATAGCGTGGATCACTCAATTTTAGTACTTTTCTTGAGAACAGTTTATGAGTTCTCGGTTGCTAAATTACAATTCAGAAATCAGTGCTTAGTATAGTGTAAAATCCTTATCAAGCTCCTCAAATAATCCAGGGGTTGATCCAGGTTTTAATTTTTGATACTGTTTTTGTGAAATTAATATACATATATATAAATGTGTAAAAACTTTCTTTTTGACAATCATTTTTTATAATGTTTAATATCAAGTTAATAAAGTTTAAAATTTAACCAAATATAGGCATTAATTATAAATAATACTGGAAACATTTAATTTTTATAAAAAAGATCATTTTTCGAAAACAAAATCATGTGAAGAGATCTTTTTTATGTATTTGAATTTTATAAAGAGACCCCAGTTTTTGTCTAGGTAGATCCCTGTAATCATTCTAAACTTTTGTTTTAGAAAGAAAAATTGATTCGTGTTGAAAAATTCTACTCAAGTAAAATCAGTTGACTTGATTGGACATAGTTTGTTAGCAATTATACTGGCAGACATAGTCAGTTGCTGTCATTGCAAATTCTATAAAGAATACTACACATATATAGAAATTAATAAAAAAAAAAGTACTCTGGAAGCATAGCAGGGGCTTTTTATCTTCCACTTTGTATCTAACAACAGTAACTTGTATTTGTAAAATACATTGTATTCTTCACTATCCATCAATATCATAGGAGGACTGTAAATCATCAAACAAGAAAAATCTTTTTACATTTCGTAAGAGGAAGGAGCCCAACATTTTCATTTGTGTTATTTATTTTATTGTGATTCTTTTGAACTTTAAAAATAAAGACTTGTGTTATAGTTATGTATTGGATCGAAATCATTAAAATATAGATTTCTTTTTAACCGACTTCAAAAAAGAAGGAAGGTTCTCAATTCAAACCGTATATTTTTTTTATGTTTGTTAGCTCATAACTTCTGAACGGATGCTCCGATTTTGACACTTTTTGTTTTGTTGAAAAGGTCTTGGTCTGAAATAGGTCCCATTGTAATATCTTTACAATCTAAAGAAAATACAGGGTGCCCAAAAAAATCAGTCTCAAATATTTTAACTGCTAAACGGCTGCAGCTATAGTGTTAAAAATAGTATGCAAGTATTTCAAAGTGGCCATGGAGTACAAGGTTAAACCGCTTGCAGCGCCACCTGGTGGAAAATCGCTGAGTTAATGTTACTGTCTCGAAAACGGTTCTAGAGAAAAAAGTGAATTACAAAGTTGAAAAGTATCACCAATTTAGTACAAAAAGATAATTTAGGCATTCATGCTAGCGTTCCTGTCTCGGAAACGGTTCAAGACAGGGGAAAAAAGTGAATTATAAAATTGCAGGGCCTCATCAATTTAGTATGAAAAGATAGTTTAGACATTGATGCTAAAAATACAATGCTAAAAACGTGCATTTGTTTGTTCGCAATTTCTTACACTATGCACACTTGAACTACATTGCACACGTTGTAGCGTAGCTAGTGAGACATACGTTATACAGTTCAAAATACGGTTACTTGATACTTTTTGCTTTGTTGTAAAGATCTTGGTTTGAAGTAGGTCCCATTGTAATATCTTTACAGTCTAAAGAAAATAAAACGCCATCTGGTGAAAAACAGCGGAATCAGCACTTCTATCTCAAAAATGGTTCAGGATGGGAGAAAAGTTAATTACGAAGTTGTAGAGCATCATCGATTTACTACAAAAAGACAGTTTTCAGACATTATTGCTAAAAATATAATGATTGAAACGTGCAGTTGTTTCTTCGCAATTTCCTACATTGTGCACACTTGAACTACGTTGCACACTTTGCAGCGTAGCGGATGACACATATACTCTGTGGTTCAAAGTACTGTTACTGTAAGCGGTCACATCGATTAGCGCGAATTCATTTTCAACCAACTTCAGAAAAGAGGGTGTTCTTAATTCGAGCTATGTGTTGTTGTTGGTGTTTGTAAGCTTATAACTTCGTAAGAGATGCTCTAATTAACCGACTTCAAAAAAGGAGGAGGTTCTCAATTCAAACTGTATGTTTTTTTTTGTTTTTATTTTTGTTTGTTAGCTCATAACTTCTGAACAGATAATCCGATTTTGGTAAATTTTGTTTTATTGTAAAGGTCTTGGTCTGAAATAGGTCCCATTGCAATATCTTTACGATCAAAAGAAAATACAGGGTGCCCAAAAAAGTCAGTCCTGACTCTTTTAACTGCTGAATAGCTGCAGCTATAGTCATAAAAAAGGTATGTAGGTATAGTAAAGTGGATATGTGCTGCGCGATTCAACTGCCTACAGCGCCACCTGGTGGGTAACAGTGGAGTTAGCGTTCCTATCTCGGAAACAGTTCAAGACAGGGGGAAAAAGTGAATTATAAAATTCCAGAGCATCATCGATTTAGTATGAAAAGATAGTTTAGACGTTAATGCTAAAAACAGAACGCTTAAAACGTGCATTTCTTTGTTCAAAATCTCCTATTTTGTGCACACTTGAACGACATAGCATATGTTGTAGAGTAGCGGGTGACATTTATGCTATGTAAAATTCAAAGTATGGTTATTTTAAGCGGTCACATCAATTAACGCATAGACGTTTTAAACCGACTTCATAAAGGAAGAGGTTCTCAATACAAACCATGTTTCTCATTGTTGTTGTTGTTGTTGAAATTTGTTAGCTTATAACTTCGTAAGAGATGATTTGATTTCAATAGTTTTTTTGTTGTCGTAATGATGTGGGCCTGAAATTGGCTTCATTACGATTTCATTAAGATATAAACAAATTACAGGATACTCACAAAAGTCTGTCCTCACTTTGACTGCTGAACGCATGCAGCTACGTTGGTAAAAGCAATATGTAAGTATCGATGTTGAAGCTTCTGTCTGTCAGCTGCAATGAATATTTTGCTCTTTGTTTGAACTTCACGCTGCGCATTTTCCAGCACAGCGGGTGACACGTA
Organism: Salticus scenicus; assembly: GCA_963930645.1. NCBI lineage: Eukaryota > Metazoa > Arthropoda > Arachnida > Araneae > Salticidae > Salticus > Salticus scenicus. Next base: position 217,856,068 of record OZ005651.1, on the reverse strand, counting down.
TTCACTGTAAAGTTCAATATATATGCCTAACAGAACTTTTGGTTACGAATACAGCGTATCCGGTCTTTACATTTCTAAAGACTTTTTAACTTAACGTATGTTCATTCAGTGGATAGTTTTTTGCTCATATCCGATAAAGGCAAGAAAAGTGACACAACTTAAAAATGCAGCATTTTAGAAAAATCAACTGAAAAATAACTAGAATAAAACTGGCACAACTGTCTCTTGAGTGGATAACTTTCTAGATGGAGATGTAACTTTTTTGTTCACACTAGAAGCATTTCATGTATTTTTCAGTGACATAAACCATTTTTTGAGTTATGTCACTTTTCTTGGAAGTTGTGATTTGTGAAACCACCGTCGGATGTCTTTTGATGTTCTGCTATATGAATAAGTTTTCACTGAAAAGAGAAAAATAAAATCTTTTTGTAAAAAAATAGAACCGACTCCAAAAAGCAATAACTATTCAAAAAACAAATTGTATGAAATTAAACTAAATTGCGCCTAAAAGTATAAAACAATTTCCTTCGACAAACAACCTATAACACTACAATTAATCATAACTTTTGAAGTCGGTGCAAAATCAAATAAAAATTGATACCTTTATTCAATACAAAAATCAAATCCTATTCAAAATACACAGCTCACATTGTCACCTGCAAGACGCAGCTGAAAACTATTTTGATTCAAGAAAACAAATAAGATTTCGTAAGCAGCAAAAGTTGGCGAAGCTGCTGGTATCTCACGTCCTTGGTGAAAGAAAAATCGCAAAATTATCTGGCAAACGTATTTAATTTCTTTGGGATATCACGATTAATTTGATAAGGTATATTAAGAGAGTAATCAAGACTATGAAACAATACTTTGTACAAAATATATTACGAAAATATGCATCTAGCGTGTATATTTTTGCATACGTTTTGATCGCCAAATCCAAAAGCCACCAAGGATGATAGTTATCAAAGTTATACCAAATTTGCAAAGGAAACTCTAACTTCGTAGAAACATAAATACCGCATCGTGAAGAATGTTCACTGTTCTGTGTAGATGCTACCAAGGGGCCAATTGTATACAGTGATAAAATAATAAAGGAAACATGAAAATGGATCATTTGAGACGAAAGCATTTGTTGCAACCGATCTAACAACAAACCTTTAAAAACTAATTAAATTTTATTTAATTCTGCGCCGACTTCAAAAGTTATGATTAATTGTAGTGTTATAGGTTGTTTGGCGAAGGAAATTATTTTATACTTTTAGGCGCAATTTAGTTTAATTTCATACAATTTGTTTTTTGAATAGTTATTGCTTTTTGGAGTCGGTTCTATTTTTTTACAAAAAGATTTTATTAGTCATCAGAACACATAAAGAAGTCTTTTAGAAATTCTTTTAAACTAATTCCTTTAGTATTAAATTCTCACAACAAATTAAAGTAGTAGAATATGGCATCAAATTTATAAATGATTTAATCTCCATAGATGTTAAAATCTATATTTTTAGAAAATTTACAATTTTGTGCCTGGTATGTGTTGGATAGACTGCTCAGCAATAATATTAGTATAACTTAGTGATGTGCAGTTTAAAAAGTCTTGACACATAAAGTATTATGTTATATTTAGTTCATATGTTATAAGAAAAAGAATAATATACCTGCTATTTTTGTTCTGAACATTTAACATTTGTTCATCGACTTCTTTCATACTCATTCGCCCTCTGAACATAGCAGCTACAGTTAGATATCTACCATGTCTTGGATCACAAGCAGCCATCATATTTTTAGCATCAAACATCTAAAAATTTAAAGAAAAATTTCATTTATTAGTCTAGATATTTAAAAAAAAGTAATATTTTTAAAAATAGTTGTCAGTTAGTTAGTATTCCTTTATGTTTCCTTTTCTTTTATTAAATATATGGCTTTTTTGAGCTGTAAAATGTACTTCTGTAAATTATAAGTAAAAGTTTGAGAATTAATAAGCTAACAGTTTTCGATAAATATAAGCTAAAAAAAGTATAGTTATGTAAAAGCTGCCATATTTCTCATTGCATATAATGGTTGTTTTAACTTAGAAAGTCTTAAAAGAAGAAATTTCTTTTATACACTGAAAAGTAAAATCTGTTAGCAAAGATAACAGAAAAAAAAAAAATAATAATAATAGAAAAAAATCCCCCCCCCTCCCTTCTTTCAGTAGTATCTTACATAAGTTATTTTTCACTACCACCTTAATGTGTGATTTAATGACTGTAAAGTGGCTATCTATTGAAAGAAATCATATATTAATATTTTTCATTCCTTTCAAAAATGATTTTTTTTTTTTTTTAATCTTATTTATGCAAGTACCTTTTGGTTATTTCAATGGTATGATAACGTTGTTACAGAATAAAAAATGAGTGAATTTTTTTTTTTTTTTCCAAAGCTGAATTTTTTTGCAAAGAAAATATTATGACAATGGTCTGTAAATCTGAAAATGTGGTAACCATTCCTTATTAAAATCACAATGAAGCTAGTAACAATCATAATTCTATAAATTATTTTGTTCAGATTGAATTTATGTATTTCAGCAAAGTTTAAGTTAAATTACCTGTTGCGTTAGTTCAGGAACTGATAAAGCCCGATACTGCTGGCTACCGCGTGATGTAAGTGGAGCAAAACCTGGCATAAAGAAATGTAAACGAGGAAATGGCACCATATTTACAGCTAATTTTCTGAGATCTGCATTTAACTGTCCAGGAAATCTTAAGCATGTTGTTACACCAGACATAGTCGCAGATACTAAATGATTTAAATCTCCATAAGATGGTGAAGTTAATTTTAAGGTCCTGAAACAAATATCATACAAAGCTTCATTGTCGATGCAGAAAGTCTCATCTGTATTTTCAACTAATTGATGAACAGACAGAGTTGCATTATACGGCTCAACAACAGTGTCAGAAACCTAAAGTGAGAAAAAAAAAAAAAAATTATAATCTTTATATTTACATTATGCAAATCAGTTACTTTTACTAAAGATGTTTTTCATCATACAAACCTTGGGTGATGGAACTACAGAAAATGTAGTCATTATTCTATCAGGATATTCTTCTCGTATTTTAGAAATAAGCAAAGTGCCCATTCCAGACCCTGTGCCTCCACCAAGGGAATGGGTTAATTGAAAACCTTGTAGGCAGTCACATCCTTCAGATTCTTTTCTGACAACATCCATAACACTATCTACTAGTTCAGCGCCTTCAGTGTAATGACCTTTAGCCCAATTATTTCCTGCTCCACTTTGGCCTATTAATAAAAGATGCTTTACAATTAGAAGGCACATGCATATATAGATTTAATAATAATTTGAATTATTAAAAATAATGCAATTAAGAGCTAAAAACAAAGGGTGTAGGACATTACCCTACAAACAAAAATTATATAGACCAACATTAAAACAACTGCTATTTTCATTGGCCAACAGTTATAAATGGCCTTGGCAGAAGTGGATTTAAGTTAGGTTGTGCCCTAGGCCCATCTGAATATGGCACCCCTTCCATCTTCTGAATGTATTGGGTTGGCCAAAAAGTAATTCCGTTTTTTTCTAATAGACGACGATACATGTCTTCAAATGTATCTAACGTTCCTTTAAACTGCTGAGTCATTATGTAACTTAAAAGTAGACACTTTTTAAACAAAAAAGTACACAATTTCGTTAACAGTTGTTTGTATGCATCGATTTCAAAATGGAAAATCAAAAGGAGCATTTTCATCATATTTTGTTGTATTACTTTCAGAAAGGAAAGTACACTGTGCAAGCTCACTAAAAGCTCACATGGTGAAGATACCTTAATAGTATGGCAGTGTCAGATTTTGTTTGTTAGATTTCGGTCTGGCGATTTTGATGTTAAAGTTGCACCACGCTCGCTCAGGAAGGCCAATCGAAGTTGATGACGACAAAATAAAGGCGTTGATCGAATCCTAGTCGACATTTAATGACGCAAGAGATTGCCGAGAATCTTAAAATAACGAAATCGAGTGTTGAAAACCATTTAAAATAATTTTGATGTGTAACTAAGTTCGATATTTAAGTACCACATGAGCTCAAAGAAATGCATCTCAATAAGCGTGTTGACATTTGGGATTCACTCTTGAAACATGAAGAAAACGATCTTTTTTTGAAACACATGATAACAGGCGATAAAAATTGGATCGTCTATAACAATGTCGAAAGCAAAAAATTGTGAAGCAAGCATGATGAACCTGCTCAAAGCACTTCAAAAGCAGATATTCACCAAAGGAAAGTTATGCTGTCAGTCTGGTGGAATTTTAAAGGTATTGTGTGTTTTTAATTGCTTCCAAGGAACCAATCCAATAATTCTTATGTGTATTGTCATCAACTGAATAAATTAAATAATGCAATCAAACTGAAGCGTCCAGAATTGTTAAATCGTAAAGTTATTATGTTTCACCACGATAACGCTAGACGTAGACCTTATACAAGTTTGGGGTCACTTGTCAAAAATTGTTGCAGCTCGGATGGGATGTGTTACCACATCCACCATATTCACCAGACCTGGCACCATCAAATTATCATTTCTTTCGCTCTTTGCAAAATGATTTGAATGGTAGAACCTTCACTTCTGATGAAGATATCAAATTGTTCTTGGAACAATTTTTTGCCGAAAAAAATAAGAGCTTTTTTGAGTGCAAAATTTTGAAGTTGCTTGAGAACTCACAAAATGCGATAGAACAAAATGGACAATATATTGTACAGTAAACATTTTGTTTACCATAAAAAAATCGTCTTTCATTTACACAGAAAAAAAACGCAATTACTTTTTGGCCAACCCTATATAAATAATAGTAATAATAGGTATAATTCAACTAATATAATAATCAACATACAATTAAAAAAATAAGTAACCCAGTGGGACCATGAAAAAAAAAAAAAAATGTTCATGGGGAAAAAAAAAAAAAAAATGGAGAAACGATTTAGCTTATTTGGTTTCTCCTACTAAGATATAAGTGAAATTAAAATTATTATTTAATCACTAAGGAACAGATTAACGTCACTTTTATATTTTTATTGAATGTAGATTTTGATTTATAAATATAGAAGTTGCTTCGCTTCAAAATAGTTTCTTTACAGTTTTTCTTTCGCTATTTTATATTTAAATTATTGCATACTTAAATTCTGTAGCAAAATAATTCCACTCATGTAACTCATGGCAGTGAAAATTTATATGATCCTTGAAATTTATATCATCGATTACAAATCTAATTGGTTTCAAATTTCAGCTGCTTTTTGTGTTTGGATTTGTGTTCAAAATTAAAGCATTTTTTGATATTTTAATAGGCTTAAAAATTTCGCCGTCCTCGACCCAGGTCTAAGCGTAATCCGATTCTGAAAGCTTATGAAATTTGCAGCATCCCATAGTCACATATGGCCACTCTCCGATCCAGACAATCCGTACAAATATAGCACGACACCGTGCACATTTATGTATTTAAAACCAGAACCTAAAAATCTGTAATGTTTAATGGAGGTCTGCAAAGTGTTTTTTCGAATCGATGGAAACCCCAATTGTTTTCTCGCTCCTTTAAAATTTGATTTCCCTTTCTTTTAATTGTTCTTCAAATTTTAATTGCCATTGCAGGTCAAACTTTAGTCACCTTTAAAACTTCGGCTCCTCTAAAACATTGGCGTCCCTAGGCCTAAATCCGTCACTGGCCATTGGTTAGAAGGATAGCCCAATTCATCGCTTATATGCAGTATTTTACGTTGGCAATTATATTTCGGTATTTATTTTTTGTTTTTATATTTTCTCACGGGATAAAAAAAAAGCGTTTTAGATGTTATTTTAATGCATGTGATAAAATTATATATTAGTTTTGAAATTACGCAAAGGTTATAAATGAGTCATTATATGCAAATTTAACACTTCAATTACTGTTCGGTTCATAACATTGTTTTTTTATGGTGAGCCAACTGTAGTTACTTAACAAATAAAATACCGATGAAAAGGACAAAAAATGTGCCATTAGACCAACCAACACTATTTCAACTAACCAGGTACCAACTGTGGAAGCCAAATATCTATTGGTAAGCCAACAATTCATGTTTGTAAAGTAACAGCTTGTTTAAAATCACACAATTAAAGAATTTTCTTTGCATTCTTGTATAGTCTATAGAGAACTTGTGAGCTAAAATATTTTTTATAAATTATAATTAGTGAAGGTTTTAGAAACAGTTTATTTATTTTCTATGCAGATTACATTGTAAGAATTCTGTTTCACCCTACAATGATGATTTATTTATTTTAAAAATCTCCTTCCTTATTTGATTTATTTATCACCAATATAAAATACATATTATATTCATCCGGAAATAGAAATAAAGCAATCAAAAACCAAAATCGAAATGTGGTTCCTACAGATTTTAGTAATTTCGTCCACAATGATTATTTATTTATAGTTAAGTGTTCATTAATTTATGAGAAATGTATGATTTTACTCTCTTGTTTGTTTTTATAATAAAGATTTGGTTTATACATGTGTAAATATACAGTCGGTAACAAAAGTGTCCGAACGCTAGCAAAATTTCCTATGTCAAAAAGGCACAGTTAACACTGTTTTGTTAAATAAATCCTTGTCGAATCCTGTTCTTAATCAGTGTAAGAACATGATTCGATAAGGATTTATTTAACAAAACCGTATGAAGTGTACTTTTTTTACATAGGAATCTTTGCTAGTGTTTGGACACTTTTGTTACCGACTGTACATAATTAAATGATTCAATTTTCCTTTCCACGAGTCGTTGCTGAATGCTCATTGTAATGTAAAACCCACTCAACTTCAACCTCAACCCTTTCCAGGAGTTGCAACTAAAACTATGTGCCAACAAGTGGCTGAGAATTAATTTTTTGGAGTGAAAGAAATTGTGGGCCTCTGAAAAATGAAAGTAAAGGAAGACTCTTTTTTGAAAGTTGATTTTCTCACTTCTTTTTTTTATCTAAGTCTCCTTTGTTCCAGGCTCCTGCACAGTTGCCCTCTGCATTGTTCTTTTCACTGAGCCAAAGCAGTAGTTGTTCATTGTGACTATCCTTTGGTTAAAATTCTGGCTAATTTCTTGTATTAACTAATAATAATAATGAATGAAAGTAATGCAGAAAGGAGTGAATTTAAATTTTAAACAGTTTAACTGATCGCAAACATATATTTTGTTAATTTTTTCTAAAACAATCCAGGATCTTTATTCAAAAAAAAAAAAAAAAAAAAAAAAAAAAAAGAGAGAGAGACTCAATTTTGTTTTCTTGTATATGAATAAAACTACTGACCATTTTTTGCATTTGTGAAAAAAATATAACTTAGGAAATGTGTAAAAGGAATAGATTTAAGAGCAATTATATTAAAATCTTAAAAAAAAAAAAAAAAAAAAAAATCAATTTTTGGCTTTTTAGACTAATAGCCAAATCGGGCCGTTACACAGAATAACAAATTTTAAAGGGAGAGAAAATTGCTAGTGTTAAAATTAAAAAAAATAACAGAATCGATTTAGAATTAACATTTTTCGAAACAGAATTAAGAAATAATGAAAGTTTTGACAAAAAACAAGGTTTTGTTTGTTATTATCATATGTTAACTGTTAATAATTGAAATTATCATTTATTCATATAAGTGTTAATTAAACTTTGTTTTCCAATATAGTTGAAGAAAAAGATATACTAATTTCTAACAGAAATTCATCGAAAATCAAGCACTCTGTAAGAAAATAAAATTACCTAATTCCACGCATCCACTAAATAAATAAAAATAAAAACTTAAGCCCATTTTTATTTTCTAAGTAATAGATATAAAATTCTTCATAAAAAAATAATTTTATGTAATACGACAGGAACTATTTTAATATATTCTTCCATATAAATTAACTGTGTATTCCCTAGCATCGGTTACCATATTCATTTCTCAAATTTTTTTTGGTAGAACTTTAGCGTAGGAGTCACTAGGCGGCTTTTAATTTTTTGTTGTCATTTTGGAGATGAATTAAAATGGTAAAAGTTTTGTAAGTAAAAATCTTGTCGAGAAATGTCCGAGCTACTTCGACGCCGAATTTCAAATTTCGCCAAGGGCTGAATACTGCTAATAGGCTGTTCCATTTCTATAGCGCGATTTTTCTCAGTATTATTTTAATTGATTTAAATAAAAAAAATGTTGGTTAATTTTTTTTTCGACATAAAAAGAAATATATTTATTCATTTATAATTAAGGCTCATGAATCGTAGAATCTTTCGATACGTAGATTTTATATTTTTAATAAATTTTTAATATTAAAATTTACGTTACAAAGTTTGTTTCATTCAGAAATATCCATTTCCTTTATTAAATTTAAGCCCTTTCCATTTATTTTAATTTATTAGAAATTATCATCATTATTTTAGAAACTTTAACTTTATTTTCAGTAATTTTTAAAAGGTTAATTATAAATACACTTTCAAATAAATTTCTTAGTTAACTAGTGATGTCATATCCTTCTGAAATCATAATAAATGCAGGAAAGTTAACTTTGCTTTTATTTATTTATTTTTTCAAAATATATAAATAATAATAATAATGTAAGAGATTTTATGGATTTGACACAATATTTAAGATAGTTTAAGAAATTAAATGGGGAAATTGGATATTGGCGGGCATCTTGAAAATTCAAGGTGTAATGCAATAAATAAATGGCGACAACTCAAAATCGCTGTCTGAAAGAAATAGTCCTGTCGTACTAAAAAAAAAGAGAGAGAGAGAGAGAGAAGAAGAAGAAAACTCCTGTTTTATTTCCCATTGTCCCCTCTTAATAAGAATGGTCCTAGGAATATAGTGGTGTTTAATGGTATGCTATCTTTTTGTTTATTACGGTTTTTGTTTTATTTTTTACATGATGCTTACAAAAGCGATAATTAAATTGGATTTTTTTTATGATAATCATTTAATAATTAAATGGGTATGAACAGGGTTGGCCAATTTTTGCCAAAGTGGAAAAATCGTGGAAAAATCCGTCCTGGCAAAAATTATCAGTATTTTAAAATAGGGCTTTAGGGATTTTAATTACATGATTTCAATGTTTAAATCATAATTTTAACAAATTAAAGTCAGAGATTTAATTACTCTTGATCAACTGATTCTTTTGTAAATCATTAAAATATTGCATTTGCATTCTAATTTTTTTTTTTTTTTTTTTTTTTAATAAAATTTTCAACGTCAACAATTAACACTTTTTTTTTTTTTTTTTTTTCACTTTTAAAAAGGTTTGAATTACTT